>OZ023239.1:24863509-25033556 GCA_964006365.1 Trididemnum miniatum
ATCTTTAGGTAATGGTAAAACATGGCGAATGGTATGCACAGGTCTCCTGGCAACATTGACCCCTGCCTCGTTTAAAACTCTCCTAATTTTTTCTGATGTGCCTTGAACGTAAGGAATGGAAGTGAAATGTTTGTAGGGGGAATCCTGAGAGCATGCCTTCCCACGTGAGAGAAAAGTGGTTCTGGTAGGAAACCCGTTCAGTTGTAATGTAGAGCGTATGTGTAGTTGCTGACGTTGTAATGTAGAGCGTATGGAATTTGATCACAATATTGATTGCGAAAACGCAAAAATTTTGAAGGTGGAAAACAATTACTCCAAACGTCTTGTTTCTGAAGCTTGGTTCATTAACTCCCGACCCAATGTTACGAACAGGTCTAATGGTAATAAGCTTCCGCAAGTTCATCGAATATTGTTTCAGTAATTCTTATGCCAAATTATTTTTACCGTTTTGTACCTCTACGCTTGTTAATCCATTCTATTTATATTGTCCGTATTGTCCTTATGACGCAACAATTCGCAATGTTTGTATCACACCTTTTTGCTTTACCATAATCAGTTCAGTTTAAAAATTGCTACTATTTTGCTGTTCTCTGCCAGGGCTGGATTTTTCACCCTGGCACCTGTTATTCTGAAGAAGCTCGGCGTAAATTGCTGAGCGAAACGTCAATAAAAAAGGTTGGGGTTCTTGTTTTAGCTTCCGTCTTTGATTACCCGAAGAACAAGTTCATGAATATGCGTGTTGTTTGCAGAGATGCACCAGAAGGGTTTGAAAGTTCAGCAAAAAGAAACTGATGTCAACTGAAAGCGTAATGCAACGTAGAAGAACACCAAAAAAGAACACAATCAATACTTCTATTTCGTCGATTTGAAGAATTGGTTTTATTTATACATTCGCTATGATTAAAATGTAATTGATTTTTTGAATGATCACATTTACAGTATGTAGTCGCAGACTTTACAAATACAGGGTTGCTGATGGAGTTATGAGGGCAATATTGTCAAAATCTTGTTTATTTTATGAAAGAAACTGTTAGAAAAAATTTTTTAAATTTGTTGCGTTGATTTAGTATTTTTTTATTTACCCTGGCCGCATGTCCCGTTTAAGTGTTTCAAAAAGCCCACGGTTTTTCTGCATCATATTCATGTTTTTGATGCCATAATTAAAAAAGTGATCATGATATCAAAGATTTAATTGTCATGAAGAAAGCCCCTAGGCTTTTCGAATCTCTTTACCTGGGCATGAAGACAGGGTAAATGCGTAATTCAAAAGATATTAAGTTTTTAAATTAAAATGCCCAGTCGTCTTAAAATGACGTCATTGACGCTCTAGATGAGCTACCATGGAAATTAGTCCTCTGTTCTGGGCTATAAATTTCCAACCTGCCAATGTATTTTTGAGCACTATGTCGTAAGTCATAGCACCATAATAGGTTATCATGTCGTGATTATGGTATTATGATGCTGGTAAGATGAATTGAACTCAATTCATATTGCACCGGAAAGTCACAATAGTCCGACGATATTCCAGTTAACTTACTACAATAATTTACAATGAATACTTAATTTATGACCGACCGTTTGCTCAGTTGCTAAGCGCACGCTATCGGTGCGGAAGGTCAGGGGTTCGATTCCGGACCGGTCAAATCGGCACAGTGTCGCCAACGGCTCGCCACCGCTGCGACGTTTCTTCGGAACTGTGTAACCCAGGCGCTAAGCCGCGGAGATGGGCCCCGCCACTCCTTCCACGCTTCGGCGTAATACTGCGAGTATAATGAAGATTTGATTTTGATTTTACTTCATTTATAAATTGGGCTTAAATCTTTATGTATTTTGAGAAGATAGCATTTATCCATGCATTTCGAAGTACATACTAAAATTTTCGCACGGCAAGGCAGAAGATGGAAAAGCAAGCTTTGACATTAAGGTCTTTGACATTAAGTCTTCGTCGTGTAGTAAAACCCTGATAAAAATACTTCTTTACGCTGTCACTCACGGTAGAATTTGATTTTAAATTTAAAATAAAAGGTGTTGCCCAGCAGCTAATACATTACGAGATGTTTTGTTTCATTTTGGGGTCAAATAAAAAAATAAAATCTCTCAAGTACTCTCTCATCTCCTTTGTAGTAGGTTTATTTATACGTTTTTTTTTTTCTTTTCTTTTTTATTACGGAGTTTATGAGTCGATAGTTCCTTGATCAATCGATAAAAAAATTTTTTTGGGCTTCTCGTAGACTCTGTGGCATTGCATTTTATTTCTTTCCTTGCTTTCGGATTAGTTTTGTATTTTTATTTGACGCCGAAAGAAAACATAACAAACATTTCAAGATGCATTGCGTCATCGATAACAAAAAAACGGTTTTATGCGAAGTCCGAGAACTATCAGAGCGAAGTTAAAATTGCATGAAGCAATGCAACAGTCGTCAATAAAAAATTCCGGGTTCGAAACTCAACGTCGATGCTGTAACGTAGTAACTCAAGTCCAGAGGTGAGGTTCCAAAACAGCACAAAAATATCAAAGCGTAGAACAATAAATATATCAAATAACAAACACGACAAATGTTAATACTGAATGTGTCGACAATAACAGAAAAAAGTCTTTGCGGTCTGGAATGAGTCCAGCCTGGATTGGCTGTGCGCAGCAAGGCTGACGAGACATTTGTTATAGTCGAAACATTAATTTTTGCCTTGAATGTAAGTGAAAAGTACAGTGAAAGTGAAACCAGGGAAAAAATTATAATTAGCATGTCTTGGTCGTTTGTGTAAACGTCAAAATAGGCTGTTGGCCTATTGACGTTTATAGTTCAAGGGGTCTTACATTGCAATCAGCCCATTAGTGTTACAAGTTCAGAGCGTCATCAAATATTATAGGACTGTCATTCTGTAATAATTGATGACGCTCTGAACTTGTAACACTTATGGGCTGATTGCATTCATTCAAATTAAAACTATTTGCCAAAACCAATTATTGCAAACATGAATAAGATAAATACAAAACTGAAATAGCCAAACAGTAGAAAGTTATAAACGAAATTATAAGTCGCAAGAAATGTCAAAATAAATCTATAACTGCTATGGTTGATTCACAAGGCTGCACTGTAACAGAAAGAAAAGCTATATGTAAGTTGCTAAATGAACATTTCACAAACGTGGGTCCAAAAATGGATGCCAAAATTGCTAAAACAGCAAAAATGTTCAATATTTTTAGCTCATCAAAATCTTTCTATAGTGACCCAATCACACCACATAAGGTTGTGGAACAGCTGCATCAACTTGACCCTTCTAAAGCTTGTGGTCCTGAAAATATACCTAATCAATTCTGCAAAATGATTGGACCTATTATAGCTTCTTATTTATCTGATATATTTAATGCATGCTATGATCAAGAAATCTATCCTTCAATACTCAAACACACTAAAATGATTCCGATTCACAAATCCGGGAATAGAAATATTGCCACCAATTACAGGCCTATTTCGATTTTATGTGCTGTGTCAAAAGTCTTTGAAAAATTATTGTACAAGCGCATTGAGAAGTTCTTATCTTTGAACAATACTTTCACTGAAAGACAATTTGGGTTTCGCAAAGGATACTCACTGAAATGGCATTAATCGATTTATGTAGTACTCTGCAAAAGAATCGAGATGAAGGATATTACACTTGTTGTGTATTTTTAGATTTGTCAAAGGCTTTTGACACAGTAAACCATAAAATACTTTTGAAGAAGCTGCGGACGTATGGCATTCAAGGAAATATATATGAGATGTTAATTAATTACTTGAATGACAGGAAACAATATACAGAATGCAACAAAAACAAATCTCAATTGAAAACGGTGTTATATTGGATACCGCAGGGATCAACTCTAGGCCCCTTACTTTTTTCGCAATACATTAATAATCTACTTTTGCACACATCATCCCATGTCAATTTTTTTGCTGACGACACTGTATTATTGTTAAGAGACAAAAATATTGCTAATCTTAAACTCAAACTGCATGAAGAACTGAAAATAGTGGACGAATGGATGAGAGCCAATCGATTATCTCTCAATTATAATAAATCATCTTACTTTGTTAATCATCGAAGACGTAAACATGGTGCATTAACTAATTTTGCAATAAATATAGGTGAACACAGTATTCCTTATTCTAATTCCGCTAAATATCTTGGAGTAATAGTTGATCAAGAACTAGCGTGGAAATATCATATAAATCATACTACTACCAAACTTGCCAATGCAGCAAGAATCCTATCGAAACTCAGACATTATGTGTCAAAAAAAAACTTCAGCAAAACTCCACTGTAGTTTTGCGTATGCCTATCTTAAATACGAGATTACATCTTGAGGAAGTGGTTCTGTTACAATTTTAAAACAACTGCAAGTGTTGCAAAATAAACTAAGCTTAATTCGAATAATGGTCTTTAAAGTTCAAAAAGATTGTGTAAGAATGAGTACAGTGTATAAATTGTGGAACATACTGCAAATTGGAGATATGTATCAGCTAGAAATAGCAAAGTTTATGCACTCTTTTTATCGTAATAACCTCCCAGCAGTTTTTGATAACTATTTCAAAAGTGCTCATACTCACCATATACATAATACAAGATCAATCACCCAGAAAAAATATTATCTTCAAAGAATGAATTCTCACTGTGGGCAATCTTGGTGCTTCTTCATGGGTACTAAAGTATGGAATAATATTTCATGTAACAATAAACTATTATCCAAATTCACCTCCAATAAACTGATAAAGAAGAATTTAATTTCCAAATATCACTGATCAAAAGCTGTATCTCCATAGCTAATTAACTGTGATATGCATTTCGTACCTAATTAAAATTTGCTGGTCGCACTTGTTTCTTCTTTTTTTTTGTATTTTTTATGTGTGTGTGGTGGTTATTTGTGTTTTACTGTATGGATAACAATAGTCAAGATTTTGAATCCGTGTAAAGTATCATCTTTGCTGTTTCGCCAACGTATATGGACTGCTTGTGTTTGTTGTTGCCGAGTTTTCTAGTGTTTTAAGTAATTCTGAAAATATTGTTTGAAATCTTGAAGTTATGCATGGGCAGCTTGACTAGATGACCATAAAATTGGTCTTTTCGCTGTCCAGCTTGTCGCACCATGGTTGCTATTATTACTCTTGTTTTTGTTTATTTGATCTAGTCTTGTGAATGGTAACTTTGTCAGCATGAGCAAATAAACTTGATTTTGATTGGATTTGTCAGTGCAAAACATTATTCACGTTATACAACGCGTATTAGTCATGTTTCTTAAACATCAAGCAACGTTATTAGCCCATTAGCGATTTTAGTCTAAAACTTCATACCATATTATGAGCCCCTGTTAGTTTTATTAGTTCAAATCCTTATACGCTACTGTCCGCCTTTTATTGCGATTAATTCGAACCGATTTTCAATATTTTAGGCTTATCAGCAAAAATAGGTTAACTATTCATTTAATGGTAACAGAATATCAATATCACCTGTTCAAACGTCAAAAAACGCTGCTAGCTTACATTGTAATCGGCCCATTAGTGTTAAAAGTTTAGAGCGTCATCAAATGGTACAAAACTGACACTGAAAATAATTATACACGTCGCACAAAGCAATTGGACTATTAGCGATGTTTTTTTGAAATCAGGCAATGTTATACAGCCCATTAGCAATTTGTAGTACAAAACTTCATACAATATTATGAACCTATTAGTTTTATCAGTTCAAATCTTCATATTTTACTGTCCGTTTTTTATTGCGAATGATTCAAAGCGATTTTCACTGTTTTGGGTTTATCAGCAGAAGTAAGTCAACAAATCAATCAATAGCAGCAGCATACCAATGTCGTTCGTCAAAACGTCAAAAAACGCTTGTAGCCCACTAATGCTCATAGTTTGAAGCGTTTCACAATATAATCAGCCCATTAGTGTAACAAGTTTAGAGCGTCATTAAATCCTATAAGACCGCCAGTGCAAACAATCATTATACACATCATACAATGCAATATTAGACTATCAGCGATCTTTTTTTAAACGTCGTCGTCGTCGTTTGGCGGGGCATCTCTTCCAAGACAGATGAAAGGACCAAGGCCGAGGGTTTATCCTTTTACCACCCTGGCCACCAAACTGCTTGGGTCAGATGCTGACTGTAAGGGACTTCAGCCAGCATCTTGTTTCGTCATCCAAAACCATTAGACCAAACATACCTCGGGGTGCTCGATGTATGGGACACTGTGAGATGATGTGATCTGCGGTTTGTTCACTGGCACCACACTCACAATTCGCTAGAGGAGCGAGACCCCATTTGTACATGGACGAACAGAAACGTCCAACACCAGAACGCAGACGGTTGAGCTTGACCCAGGCTGCCCTGGGCAGACCCATACCCAAGGGTCTGGAGCTAGCCTTGGGAATGAAAGCGTGGAGTGACAATGCGTTGGCAGAGTACTCCATGTCCCATTACGTGTTCGTCCACTCGGCTGCACGGACGTCCATCTCAGAAAGACTGTCTAGTAATTTCCGAGCAGCAGGTACAAATGAGCGTCTAGATTTCAATCTCTCCCTACATACGTCCTGTGACTCATGAAACTGGCCATGTAAAATGTGGTCAGGGTCCAGGGAGCTGCGGTTGGCTAGGGAGAGTGTCGCTCCTTGGCGGCGAAGCTCAGCTGGCTGGATGCCTGAAAGAACCGGAAGGTAGACCGATGGAGTGGGACGCAGGCACCCAGTGACAATGCGCAAGGCGTCATTTATTACACTGTCCATAAGCCGTATGTGCACGCTGCGGCACCAGACTGGTGCGCAGTACTCGGCAGTCGAGTAGACCAGAGACAGGGCAGCTGTGCGTAATGTCTTAGCGCTAGCACCCCAACCTGTTCCGGCAAGTCGCCTCAACAGTGAGACGCGAGCACTTAACTTCTTGCGCAATGCTTCCAGGTGAGGACGATATGTGAGCGATCTATCCAGTTTGACCCCAAGATAAGTGGGAACTGGACAGAAAGGTAAAGTCTTACCGATGTTACAGACCTTAAGCTCACGCTTAGCCTCTCGATTGTGGAGGTGAAAGGCCGCCGTCACCGTTTTAGAGTAGCTAAGCTTCAATGTTATTTTAAAGCTTCATATTTTACTCTTGGTACTTAGTGAGTTTGATTCAAATCGATTATCAATGTTTTAAGCCAGTGGTTCTTAATCTGGGTGCTATCGCCCCCTAGTGGGCGTTGCTAGCTTTTAGAGGGGCGGAAATACTCAGGGGGCGCTATGGGAGGCGTTACATTCTAGAAGTGTGCAAAACAGTTCTTTAAAAAATAACGGATAATTTCCTAAACGGTTAGTGACAGTTAAGCCAATTGAAAAGTAACTGTTACTAACAGATCACTATGACGCAAGAATTCTGCCGTTTTCAGGAAGAACACGACGTGGCCAAATTTTCGTTTTTTTTTATTGCATAAATTTGATGTTTAGCCTCTATTCTTCATTATGCGTAAAAATCAAATTTTTATTGCAGGTAGTTTTTGAGATATTAGCGCAATAAAATGGATTATCTATCAAGTAGCAGTTAGTAACAATTATTCAGAAGTAACAGTCAAGCACATTTTTATTACATTCAAAAGGTGTAAAGATAATTTTTGTCATGATTAATATATTAATGTACTCTGTACACTGGAGCGTATTTAGGGGGGGAGGCATCGTGCCATGCCCCCTCTCCTTTTGACTCTGCTTTTTAGTAAAAAAGAACAAAGTTAATGGTGCCAAGTGACTTAAATATGCTAGATTCTTTTGATGGTTTTTGTAGCTTATGGCCAGGGGAGAATCCAGGAGGGTAGGATGAGCAGTATGCCTACTATGCATCCTCCCACCAGCCGTTTTCGAAAATGTTTTTGATGGATACAATTTTGCCACAATTACGAACTTCTTCGATAGCGATAAGCCTTACGCCTTAAGCGCACATAATCGAAAATGTGCGAATAAAATACATCATATTTGGCGAAGCACTTAGAATCAGGGTCAAAAAATTTAAACAAAATTTGCGTGAAACTTATTAACAAAGCACTAAAATAGACATTACAGCATGTAAACTTTCAAAATTTTCCGGGGAAGCTTGCCCCCGGACCCCTCTAGAGCCGCTTCAAATTAGTTCTGTCGAAAAAAATACGCCTGAAACAACTGTGGAAATTATGGCTTCCCCTCTTTAAAAATTTCTCGCTACGCCACTGTCTGTACAGCTGTATAGGCCTACTAGCCCAGGATTGGAAAACTGAAAAAAAAAATGCAGGGACTTTCATGGATGTGATGACCTTTTGTTTGCTCTTCAATGATTTTTAGTGGAAAACAGGGCATGTGAGCGGCAGACTAAGGAAACCTCTAAAAAGGGGCGCTGGGGGAAAAAAGGTTAAGAACCATTGTTTTAGGCGTATCAGCGTAAATGCTAACAGCATATCAATATCGTTCGTTGAAACATCAAAAAACGCTGTTAGTCTACTAATGCTTATAGTTTAAAGCGTTCACATTGTAATCAGCCCATTAGCGTTACAAGTTCAGAGCGTCAATCAATGCTACAAGGTTGTCAGTGCAAAGTATTATACGTGTCTTACGATGCAATTAGACTATCAGCGAAGTTTCTTAAATGTCAAACAATGTTACGGTATTAGCCCATTAGCAATTTATTTTGAAACTTCCTGCAATGTTATAAGTTTATTAGTGTTTGTCATTTTAAAGTTTTATCGATTATTCTTCGGAATTTAGGTAGTCTGATTCAAATCGATTTTCAGTGTTTTAGGGTTATCAGCGAAAGTAGGTTAACAATTCATTCAATGCTTAACAGCATATCAATGCTGTTTGCTCAAACCTCAAAAAACGCTGTCAGCCTAATAATGCTCGTAGTTTAAAGCGTTCCACATTGCGATCAGCCCATTAGTGCTACAAGTTCAGAGCGTCATCAAATGTTACAAGACTGTCAGTTAAAACAGTTATACACGTCATACAATGCAGTTAGACTATTAGCGATGTTTTTTACCGTCAGACAATGTTATTAGCCCATTAGCGATTTTAACATGAAACTTGGTACAATGTTATGAGCTCATTAATCTTTGTCATTTTAGAATCAATCAATTCAATCAATTTTCTGAACCCGCTTATCCTTGGGGGGTCGCGGGGGCAGCAGCTCGAGTTGGAGCCTCCAAGCATCTCGATCCTCTGCAACAAAGGATAGATGCTCTGCTGGGATGCCAAGGCGAGACCAACTAAGATCTTCAACGTAATCTCGCCATTGAGTTCTGGGACGGCCACTAGGCCTTCGACCAATCGGTGTTGAACAGAGCAGTTTTTTGGCTGCTCTTTCCTGCGACTTTCGTGTCACATGTCCATACCAACGCAGTTGCGATCTTTCTAGTCGGAGAATCAGCGCTTCGATGTTTAGAGATTCACAAATATCTGCACTTTTAACCTTGTCCAACAAGGTCAAACCGCTAATTCTTCGCAAGAATCCCATTTCGGCTGCTTGAACTCGAGACCTCACTTTCTCATTCATGATCCAACACTCATGGCCATAAGTCAGAGTAGGAACATAGACCGATCTGAAAATGGATAGCTTTGCCGTGGTGCAAAGCTCCCGTTTCAGTACCACAGATCGGTGGAGCTGGCGCATTATTGCGCTTGCTTTTCCGATGCGGATAACCAATTCGCTGTGTTGTCTGCCGTCACTTGTGAAAGAGACGCCGAGGTACTTGAATTTTTCTGACTGTTTTAGTGGTACACCATCAATTTGGAAGGAGTACTGCTTTGGTTGTCTGGACAGGCACATGGTTTCAGTTTTTTGTTGTTCTGATTTTCATTCCGGCAGCAGAGCATGCATCCGAAAACCTGTCAAGAGCTTGCTGGAGACCATTTTGGGTAGAGTCGAGTAGCACAAGATCATCTACAAATAACAGACGTTGTACAGTGCATTCACTGATCTTTACTCCGCCACAAGACTCACTTTTCGTAACAATTCTATCCATACAAATTAGGAACAGAATAGGTGAAAGAGAGCAGCCTTGCCGTAGTCCCACACTTACTCTGAAAGGTTTCGTCGTTGCACAGTTAACACGAACACAGACCTTGGAATGCATGTACAGCGACTTAATGGCAGTTAGTAACTGGCCATCAATGCCATACTGCAACAGCACCGCCCAAAGCTTGTCTCTATGAATGCGATCATATACTTTTTCAAGATCAACAAAACATGCATTGACCTCTTTTGCATATTCCACGACCTCTCAAAGATTTGCTGCAAGGCAAAGATCTGATCCATTGTGCTTCGGCCAGGACGAAAACCACACTGAGCATCCGTTAGCTTAGCCTCCACTATTTCACGGCATTTCTTTTCAAGGCACTTGGCATAGACCTCACCCGGGACACTGATTAGAGATATGCCCCTATAATTGGTGCATTTTGTCTTGTCTCCTTTCTTGTGGATAGGTATTATCACACTAGTTTGCCATTGCTTTGGTGCTTGCGCAGTACTACATGCCACCTTACAAACACGAGTCAGCCAACGAACACCATATATGTTCATTGCTTTTAACATTTCAGGTCTGATATGAACTTCATCAGGTGCTTTTCCAGTTTTCAATGATTTGATTACTGCATTCACATCTGCTTCGGTTATCTGAATATCTTCCCCAACCTGTTCCTCGTGAATTTGTATCGGTGTAGCATCAGCTGGGTTAAAAAGATCACTAAAGTATTCTCTCCACCAATTCCAAATAGCATCTTGATCTTTCAGAGTCACACCATTTGAATCTTCGATGAAGAAAGCGACTCGAGATCTTTTTCCTCGCAAACGGCGAATGGTCTATCAGAACACTTTGTTTGCCGTTTAGAACTGCAGCAAAGACTTAATGGAAAAACTGAGACACATTAATAACTTTTTGAACCCATTTTATGTTCCAGCTTGGCTGAAATCTAGCGGCGGAACAGATGTTGCATATGAAGATTTAACGTTCTTACCGGACATGATCACATACAAAAACTTAGCTTCAACAGTTGTTGAAAGAGCATTCAAAGAGCTTGCGAAACTCGAATGTTTCTTGAGTGAAGAAACTGTGGTTTTGGCCTTGTTCAGCGATTATTCTGAGTTGACAAACAAAGAAAAAAAAATAATGGAAAAAATTTACAAGAAACATCTCGCTCCTCGCTCAGATGAATTTCGCCGAGGCATACCTGTTGCAAGGGCAATTGCGATTGATCATGCAACTGAGCTTCACGATATGATTCGACCGGAGTCATGGCTGTTGTTCCAGCTGTTAAATGTAAACTATAGTTGGCTCGGCAGTCGTTCCCTCACATGGCATGCTTTTGAATCTTGTAGAACTGCCTAAAACTTTGTTTGTTCTGTGAAGGTGGTAAATAATGCAGCAGAAAGAGATGTTAAGCTCCACAGCGATTACGCTGCTATACTAATGGACAACGGTAAGCAAGGTGAGAGTTTACTGCAAGTTGTTGAACAACATCAACAACCTTCATACCTTCCAATTACGTCAACGATAAAATCGCAGTTGTGATCAGAACAATGGACAATTATGAAAAACTTTGGCACAGCACCGCAGAATAAACATTTGGCATTTCAAAGCATTCATTTGTGCAATGAAATATTTTTCATCATTTATGAGGTCATGGCATATGACGTCATACCACATGACATCACAAACTGTAAAGGTTATGTAGAGTAATACGCATAAGTAAAAAATTTGGCATTTGGAACTCACCCCAATAGCTAGAAAACGCCGAAAACCAAAGTTTCACATTTGGGGAATCCTTAATAATCATTTACCGTAGTTATCTTTAAGGCCGATGCGCAAGTGGTAAACTTGGTGCGTTTTCAAAATTTTTTTTCTATGCCATTTTTTAGGTCAAATGAACAGGTTGAGCTGCGATCAGGTTAAAATTTCGGAAGTCGGTCTTTTTTGAACACCCCTAATCATTGTCGTTTGTTCGAACGTTAAAAAACTCTGTTGGCCCACCAATGCAGCGTTTTTTGACGTTTAAACAAACGGCATTGATATGCAGTTACCATTGAATGAATTGTTACCGTTAAATGAATCGTTAGCTGTTAGCATTAGTCTAAATAAATGGCGTTCATATGCTGTTAGCATTAAATGAATTATTAGCCTTGAATGAATCACATGCTGTTAGCATTGAATAAAACCATTGAATGAGTTTAAAGCGTTTCATATTATAATCTGCCCAATAGTGTTACAAGTTCAGAGCGTCATCAAATGCTACAAGACTGTCAGTGCAAACAAACGTACACGTCATACAATGTAATTAGACTACTAGCCATCGTTTTCAAACGTCATAAAATGTTATTAACCCATTAGCGATTTTGATATAAAACTTCACACAATGTTACCTGCACCGTGCATCTGTCCAGCTACGGTACCAAATCAAACATATAATTACCAAATACCAATGATCGTTCAGGTACCGGTACCTACCGGCTTTTGCGGCTTGTTACCGGTACTGCGTATTGCATTGCATACTCGGAGTTTCCGGTTGCTAGGTTGCAGTCAAAAGGTTACCTAGAAAAAGTCTAGATAACTTGAGAATGAAACAAGAAAACCGCAAAAAGTTCAGCAAAAGAGCAAGTAGAAGGTTCAACGAAAATTGTGTAACTACAAATCAGTCAATCTTATTGAAATTTTGCAGAAAGTTCAGTTCCAAGCCTCAGCAGTAAATAATTTAAGTAGACACGCAGCCATGCCTAGTCTTTTTGACGGGCATGCTTCAACGATTACCCGTTTTGCTGCGTGTGCCCTTTTCCGCGCTTGGCCAATACTTATTATGAATGTGTGTTTATAACGTAATGGAGTGCGGAAATAAAAACGAATTGATTGATTGATTTGATTGATTGAGACACGATTTTGGCAGCCATTACTAAATTGTTACATCATAAAAACATAATACCGAGAAAAAGTCTCAGCATTTTAGACGAGATTTTGGAAACATTAAAGGATAAAATTACGAACAAAATCATGGGAAAGATTGACAGCATAATGTCGGTTAAAAGCAAAGAATTTCTAGCACAAAATCACCAGGAAAATAACGATGATGCGCTATTGTTACACCATGAACTCAATGCCGTAAAACATGATTGGATGTTTTTGCAGTCTGAAATCGAAAAGCTGAAAAATAAAGCAGATCACATTCAGTGCCACCGCCAGGAAAAAACATTGGGGGGGGGGGCGAAATGACGTCATAACTTGGGATTTTTGCAGAGCTACGCGAAAACATGAATAAGACGATAGGCACATTAGCTTTCCGTAGGTGTACTTCAATCGGCATTCCTAAAGAAGGCTATTGCACTGCACTTACTGAAATTTTTTTCATTTTGTAACTATATTGTAACGTATAATTTTAGCAGGATCATAGGTTACACCAGCTATTTTCAGAAACTCTAGGAGGTAAGACATTGATACCAGGCATGTTTTGTGCATCGAAACTAATAATTCAAAAACACATCACACTTACGAAACATTTGTTAAAAGGAAAAAATCACTGTAAATCAGGGACGTATTCTGCATTCAATGCCAGGCATGCATTGCATGCCTTACCAAATTTACAAAAAGGTGAATAATCATGTACTTTTTAAAAATGACTAAACGTATGTTCCTTATGCGTTTGTCAATATCACACGATATATTTCACATTGTTTCACTCATGTACTTTAGGTGTAGTGATTAAGTTTCTGCTAATATCATCGGTTGTGCAACCATGTAGACCCTTAATTGCTTTCATAGTGGTTATGGGTCCGCAATCTGCATGCTGCAACAGTTAAACATTTTGTTGCGCCTTCCTTTTTCTATGTCATCTTTTCATTCTTTGTTTGCGTCTGAGTATATTTTGCGTAGAAATAAACAACGACAGAAATATTGCTGAAGCGCTATAAAATATTGGAAACTCTGGAATCGATCCATAGGTCTTTCACCCATAATAAGTCGAATCTACGGGTTTTCTTAGATGAAATAGAACCAACTTATTTGTGTTTCTGAGACAATGTACATAAGTTTTTGAACTAGCTACATATAAGTATACTTACTGTGGCATTGAAGACACGGCAATAAAAACAAAACACAGCCTCCAACACGTCGGGATATTCCAGCCAAAACCAGGAGGAGTGGTCTTTATACCAATCGACAATAAAAGCTCGATTAGTTTTAGCACTTCGAGGATATTCATTCTGTGATTTTGTTAAAACCATTCTGCCATGGTTTATTGCAGCATTTCTTTCATTGATATTTGTTGGTAGCGGCATATTTAGATCCAGTGGCGTAGCGAGAAAATTTGAAAGGGGGGGAGGAGGGGGCCATAATTTTCACATTTTTTCAAACGTATTTTTTTTTCGGCGGAACAAAATTGAAGCTGATTGAGAAACAAGAAAAGCTCTAGGGGGTCCGGGAGGTATGCTTCCCCGGAAAATTTTGAAAATTTACGGACTGCAATGGCTATTTTAATGCTCTTTGAATAGTTTTCAGGCCAATTTTGTTTAAATATTTTATCCCTAATTTTGAGTGCTTTACCAAATAGCCTACCATGCATTTTGCTGGCACATTTTTGAATATGCATGCTTAAGGCGTAAAGGTTATTGCTATCGAAGAGTTTGTCAATTATGAAAAAATTGTATACATCGCAAACATTTTTGAAAATGGCTGGCGGAAGGACGCATACCCTTCATCCTACCCCTTGGATCCGCACCTGGCTATAACCTACAGAAACCATCACATGAGTCTGGCATATTTCAGTCACTTGGCACCATTAGTTTAATCTTTTTGACTAAAAAGCAGAGTCAAAAGGAGAAGGGGACATGGCAGAATGCCCCCCCTCCCCTAAATACGACACTGCTTGGATCGTATGAACCGTCCACTTTAATGTAAGCTACTTAATAGCGAGTTACTAATAGCTTATGCGCTAGCAAGGTTTTGCAGTAACTATGTCTAACCAATAATATAAATCTTATCTATCTAATAATATTCGCATTTTTTGGTTAAATGTGGCTAATTTAAAGCCACAAGCAGGTGCGCCGAGAGGGACCCTGAGCAGGACACCATTGCGGGCCCTCTCATGTGTCTCCAAAAAAAGGTCACACGTCCGCACACGCCCTATTTTTCACTCAAAATCTAGTGAAGAGCAAAAAAAAGGTCATCGCGTCTGTAGACGTCCTGTTTTCCACAAAAATTTAGTGAAGAGCAAAAAAAAGAAAAAGGTCTTCGTCTTGCGATGGCGCTTTGTTTGGCCAAACTTGCCGGGCCCCTGAAAACATGACGGGCCCCTGTACTTTGTACTACCCTGGCCCCTCTCTCAACACCACTGGCTACAAGACTGTTATTGATACCGGTACATCCTTTTTGGTTGGTTTAAATTAGCCATCATTTCGGAGTTCTTGAGGCAAGCTTATTGTTATTGGTACCTCACGTCAGAAAAAAGTCAATTTAATACTATTCGGCTAAATTACATTCTGTTTTGGATTGCCAATCAATCTATGTACAATGAATACTAGCTAAAACCTAAGAGATTTCTGATTCTGAAAAGCCCTTACTTCCCCGCTGCTTCTTCAAATTTCTCAAAACGTTACACTAGTCACGGTTTACGAATAGGCTTCGTGAAATTACAGTATGTCAATTGTCAAGCCAACTATGATTTCACAAAGTATTGAGATACCTTATCCCTTCCTGGTGGATTTTATGATACAACAGCTAATCATTGATATGAATTGTAACCATCGTCTTTCACAGTAAGCAGTGATTGCTTCTGTCACATGCGTTTGCAAATTGCGAAATCAGAAATGTCGAAGAATATTAAAATACGTGATGAAGCTAGACATTTCGTTACAAAAATTACATTGCCAAAAGCATCTGACGTCACCCCCCCACCCCCTGAAAAAAAACTCTGCGGTTCTTGGCGATTTGGAAAAATGATTAAAAACTAATTGGGGGGGCGGTCTCCCCCTCTCGCCCCCCCGTGGCGGCGCCACTGATTACCAGTATTGCGTGTTAGAAACTGATCAAGATTTTCTAAGATTTCTTTGGTTTAAAGACGACCCTCTTTCCAGTGACGTTGTTCATTGTCGAATGACGAGATCGGCGTACGGTTTGTTGTGTTCGCAGTCTGGTGCGCAATTTTGTCTGAGGAGAGCAATTTTAAATAACGAAACTACTGCTGCTCTTAAAACGCTTGAGTTGGCTCTCCGTTCCTTTTACGTTGATGGTTTGTTGACTAGCGTTTCCGCTAGTTCAGAAATGTGAAAGTTTTCTGAAGAAATTACGGCTTTATTGGAGTCTGGCGGTTAGGGTGTAGCATCGTAAGCGATTTTGACGCACATTTCAGATTTTGTTCAGACAACCTGATAAACCACAAATTGAACAATAAAATCGTTCTGGTAAGAGTTAAACCGCTATCTTTTTCACATGGAAAAAGAAGGAAGATTTGGGAGTTAAGCGTGATTTTCAGCATAGATAACAAGTCATAAAAAACTTTATGATGACAACAAATAACGAGTTTGGATAGAAGTAAAAGCAAATAATGCTCTTGATTAATTGCACATCTGTGGTAGTACAGTATTTATGTATTATCGATTATAGATTTTCTGTTCAAAGATAACAGAAGTAGTAGTTGTTAGCCTACAGTAAGAATGTTAGTGCCAACTTACTAACTGCGTCTGTTTAAATGAATGAATGAATAAATGTTAGTATCTAAATAAAAATACTGGTATAGTCTAGTTTATTGTAAAGAATTATTGCTGTACTTGGTAGCCAGTTACTTCATTCTTTTGCTTCTGTACTGCAGATTTGGGAGGTTTTGCTTTATGTACAAGAAATTTTGATAAGCTATTGTCGAGTTTATCATTAAGCGTATTGAATTAATGGCAAGCAAATATACTGCCAGGCAATCTGTTAGTCATTCAATATTTGGTCCTCCATTACCTGAACTTTCAATTGGTCAGATACCTACCCGTGGAGATGTAGGTAGACATTTTTTGTTTTTAAAGGAAAACAAATATGCCTCCAATAAAGAAGTTCTTCCGGTTTTAAGTCAATTACTAACTGATCTATGGAACACAGCCTCAGTCTCTAAAATGTGTCAAGAATAAGCTAAGTCCATTGATGCAGGAAGGGTCCCAGACTTCACGACATGGAAAGCTTGCAGCAAAATCAACTAGATTCCAAAATAGCTTAAATGATTTGTTTGACATCTCACACTGTCAATGCAAAGAATTTACATCATGTCAGTGTATCAAAGAAAAGAAGGTTCCATGAGCTGAACGAGAATTTCTTCGTGATTAGCGAAGCAGTAAAAACATGTATATTGGTGAAATTGATAAAAAAGCTGAGAAAATGAAGAAGCGAAAAGCAGCAAGAGAAGATCGACTAGAAACAAGACGACAGGAAGAAAAACAAAGGCGAATGGAAAGTCAGAAAACTGTCTTGTGTGAGTTTGAAAGTGATGATGCAGGTTTTTCTACAAGCAGTAGTGAAAGCCTTGAAACAGAACAACCAAAAGAGATGCCTGGCACCGGTAATAGAAATATGATACCTATACCAACCATCGCTCTAGAAGCTGATAGATACGGAGTTTCTAATCGTGCCACTGCAGCAATTAGCACTGCAGCACTAATTGATTATGGTGTTACTACCCCAACGATAAAGCACACATAATAGATCACCACAAAGTTTGGAGGGCAAGGCAAAATCCAAGGAAAGAGCTAAGTCAGTCCGAAGATTTCATAACTACCAACATTACAGCAATATTCTTTGATGGCCGAAAAGACCAAACGTTAACAAAGAGCAAACTGGGTGAGAAATGGTACAGACGAACTGCAACAGAAGACCACTATGTCTCGCTTGGTGAACCGGGATCAATTTATTTGGATCACATAACTGTCACTCAAGGAACAGGAAGCAAAATTTCAGAAGAAATTCGAAACTCTGCTGAACAAACTGGCTTAGAGCTCTAAAGTATAAAAGCAATTGGTGCTGATAACACAGCTGTGAATACCGGACGCAAAAACGGAGCAATACACCTTTTAGAAGCTAGCTTGGGTAGATCTTTGCAATGGATTATCTGCAATTTGCACTTGATTGAACTTCCACTTCGTTGTCTTTGCAAAAATTTGATTGGCCCAACAACGTCATCCACAAAATGGAGGGGTTCAATTGGAAAAAATTTGGCAATGTGTGAAACGTTTTCACTTTCATCTGGAGGTATTAAGTGCATTGCCGAAGGGCCTCCTTTACCTGAATTTGATGTTGCTGAACTAAGTCACGATCAAGCTTATTTATATCGCATTATTACAGCTGTTAAAACTGGGGTTGTAAGCAACGATCTCTTGAGAGAAAAACCTGGATCATTGTCCCATGCCAGATGGCCTACTACAGCCAGCAGAATTTGCAGATTGTATGTTGCTGCAGACCCACCAAGTGAAAACCTATAATTACTCGCACGATTTGTCGTGCAGTACTACGGACCAATTTGGTTCCAAATCAAACTCCGTCCCTGGTGTACAGATGGATGAAATCATTTTCTTAAAATGGTGAAACTTTTACAGCATCTGCCAGAGTCTATTAAATCTTAGGTTTGGCCAGTCGTGCAAAAGAATTCATATTGGGGTCGTCATGAAAATGTCCTCTTGGCAATGTTGGCTGATTTGAGCAGCAGAAATAGACAAATAGCTATTGATAGAATAATAGCTATCCGAAATGCGTCTGATACTAGCGAACAAACTTGAAGAACGTTTCAAGTACCCAAAATTAATCAGGAAGCAATGCAATTGATTGATCTTCTTCCATCAGTGGGTGGCTGCACTACAGAACCACCATTATTAAAAGACTTTTCCAATGAAGAGCTTCAAAAATTCGCTGAGAATCCGTTGGTTGTTCGCGTTCCCTGTCACTCGCAAGCCGTTGAGCTTTGCATAAAGCTAGTTTCTGAAGCTTCAAAGCAAGTTTATGGAAAAGAATCGAGAGATGGCTATATAAGAGCAACCATAAAATCGCGAAAAATTATACCCGCATATTAAAAGCAAAAGTGAAATTGCACCCATGCTCATTAAAGTTTTTGACTTTCCGTTGGCTTTGACATTTAGATCATGGAGCCTACACTAAAATGAAAGCTTCGCAGTTTGTATTTTTAGCTAGCACTCATTAACTTTTTCCCAGCCAAAGTTACTCCATGTGGTATAATTATTATTAGTAGCATACTTACATGTAACTTATTATTAGTAGCATACTTACTATTCGGCTAAATTACATTCTGTTTTGGATTGCCAATCAATCTATGTACAATGAATACTAGTCGGCAGCGTGGCGTAGTGGTTCGGTCGGCAGCGTGGCGTAGTGGTTCGGAGCGTCGTTTTTACGACGACCATGATCGCAAGGTTGGTGGTTCACCTCCCAACCTAGTCTCGCTGTTGCGTCCTTGGATAAGATGCTTCACGATGATTATCTCTGCTTGGTGGAATCTGGCAAGCAGCAAATTAAAGAAGTCAGAAGAAAATTCAACCGGAAAACTTGGAAACAAAGGCAACTCCTAAGCGAGTCTGGATTCGTCCTACGCATAGCGCCTCAGTCGCTTTCTCGTGATAGGAGGATAAAGATGAAGAAATCAATCAAAAAACTTCAAAAAATTATTCTGCATTTCTCAATTAGCAATATTTTTGCATTTTTTACTTGCTGAAAGGGAGCACTAAGAATTGCTCAAATGCACTGTTCTTTCGTTTTTGTCTTAGACTCAAGCAACTTAATGAATGTGCTTTGTCGTGTGATGAAATTTGTTACGGTAAACTTGCTCTCTCGTTCGTCTCCGGTTGAATAACGCGCTAATTGCCACACACAAATCCAACAGTTCAATGTATTGCGTAGCACAGCGTAGCGTAGCGGTTTTCTAAAACAGTGAAATGCGCATAAGAAATAACACTAAAATTACAAGTCAAATAAATGCACACTTACCAACTATTTAAAGACGAGAAAGCCAAATATCGAACAGCATACAGTTATACACCGGTTCCCTAAAACAATTAAGAATGTCAGACTAGGAAAACACGAGCTTATATAAGGGTAGCGCAAACAGATCAAAGAGCAGGAAATAATATCACTAAGTATGATTTCAATTAGCAGTAAAGATAGGAAAGGCGAAGAAAAGATCAAATCTCACAGTTCAGCAAACCCCCGCTGAGAAGAAGGAAATCGAGGAAATGAAACATTACGTAATGCCTTGATCATTAGCGCACGTGTCAGAAAGGAGAAAAGCAGTAAGCAACATAATAAAATAACTGAGGTTATTTTCAAATTATATTGAACGGAAAATTCAACAGTAATTGAAGGAGACTGCGAAGTGAGCTTGCGCTCTTCAAGTCAGCAGCCACCTGCTACATGTGTCAAATGCGATCGGCTCCAGCCGTGAATTGAACCCGTCACGTAGGATCTGTCACCTGCGCGCGGTACCGCTAGGCCATGTCGCTGACAACATAGAGAAAACATTACAAGAATAACACTCCAAACTTCATCAATCAACGTCTAAAACTTGCCGTAACAAATTTATATGATGACGCTACACCCTAAATTGCCCTGTGCCCATACAAGAATATGCTACGTCATTCCATAGTTTCTGCACATGATTATACACGTATCTCTAGCTAATCCATTTTCATGTAACTTATTTTAGTTGTAAAATAAAAAAGTTTTTGTCAGGATTCCGTGAAAACAAATTCTTTTTGTATTTTTGGAAAATATGTCGCGTAACACCAGAAAAAATTTCGCGTACCACAGGTTGGGAACCCCTGGTTTACATCGTTCATTTAGCCTGTTTCCATATCCAAACATCGTGGGCTTTTGACAGCTCAGATGGCCGAGTGGTATGGAGCTTCTATCTCTTGAGCTGTAGACTCGGGTTTGATGATAAGTCGGGTCAAACCAACGACTGTGAAATCGGTATTCACAGCTTCCCTTCTTGACGGTCAGCATTAAAGGGACAGCGTGAAGAACAAGCCGGCAAGTTTACTTGTTGTGCCGTTGGGAAAGGCACTTCGCGGGATTCCACCATCTTGGTGTAGCAGACAGATGGCCGGCAACTCCTAAGCGAACTCGTATAGCGCATTGATCGCTTTCTCGTGATAGGAGGATAAATATGCAATTAATTAATTTTTTTTTAGCGCGCGGGCTTTATTATATTCAGGTGAATTCAAGCTTTCTTGGGGCTAGTTCCAGCAAAATCGTGGGCTTCTTGAACGCCAGTAAAGACTTGGTCTTAAAAATCAAGTTTTTTTCAAAAAAGTGTGCTGAAAAAGCTCACTTTGAACTCGGCCCACGTTTAGAAAGCCCACGTTTTGAGTGGACACGGAAACAGGCCAATTGTTACAAGACCTCAATAATTTACATTTGAGCAAATTTCAAATTTTTTGGCCGAAGAATGTCACACTGGCGAATTCCCTAAAAACCTCCACTTACAACAGGCTATTGTATGTAGGCCTACAGCTTTGCGTGTTTTTAATTTGCCAACTGCTTTTAAAAGTGATGGATTTTTGACAAAATTTGGGCAAAACTGTGAATAAGATTTGGGCGAAAATAGTTTGCATCCCAAAAACTTTTCTTTCCCCTACGGCTATGTTTGGGCGAGAGTACGCTCTGTAGCTGCTTATGTACTCACCTGCCAGGCTACCACATAGCGTAGCCTACTGTAGGCAATGCGCTAATAATCTGTTTTTTAAATATCTTTTGTTTCGCAAATTTAAATAAAATTGGACAAGCAAAAACTTTAGTGCATCAGCTGAATGGGATATTTTGGCTTTAAAAATGATCCTGTTAAGAGTAGCCTAAACCAGACTGCAAATTCAACCAATGATCTATTTTGTAAGTTTTTTTGCTGCTTTGATTTGAATAAAAGCTAGATGAAAAAAATGCATCAGCTGAAAAGGTTAGTTTGCCGAAATTAATTTATCTTGTTAACCTGGGTGCGAATCGAACGCGAAAAACTTTGCTACTCTCTACGTACGTCACTTCAGCGCAGAGCTTCGCTCAGCGGCGCAAGTAAAAACATAGTGCAGACCAGAGTTGCCAGATGAAAGCTTTCAAAAATACCAAGTAATAGCTAAAAAAATACCAAATTCGAGGTTTTTTGAGAGAGAAATACCAAGGTTTGTTAAGTGTCATCAACGGCGGGGGCTCCGCCCCCGCACCCCCTGGCGGTAATGTTACATCACATCGTTTTAGCTTTGTTGCTAATACTGGCCTTCGACTGGTTAATAACATATCTGTGCCAATAAGCTTCACATTTTAAAAGTAGGCTTAATGTCCTTTTAATGCTGGAATTACGGAAAGCATCTTACACTTGAAATACATTTTAAAGTAAGAGCAGTCATTTGTTTCTTGTTTCTGAACTTTTGTGAACTGTTTCTGAACTTTCTGAACTATATTTTGGTTAATACCCTTTTGGTTAATACGGGTTAGGTAAAGAATAAGGTGGGACATGCATAAGTCGCATTCACAACTAAGATATTCCTATGATGCTGTGATAGCTTATTAGGGTTGTGTATGTTGAAAAGTTCTTGAAATTTTGTATTTCTGAACTATAATTGCGAGCTTAGAAGTTTATTAATTAAGTTATTTGTTTGTCAGATCATTATATGATCAATAGCAACCAGCGATGGGATTCAAAATTTTAAGAACAGGTTCTCCTTTGTATCGTACTTACTAACAACAGGTTCCCTCATAAAGGTCTAATGTCGGTAAAAAAAGCAAGAACGGGTTCGCGCGAACCCGTGCGAACCCCCTGAATTCCATCACTGATAGTAACTATATACAATATTCTTTTTTAAGATACTGTTACTAAACATTGCTGAACAGCAATCATCATCGGATATGCTCAAAGCTCAAGCTTACTTGCATACCAGTACCTACTCTGTAACTTACCCAACTGATGCCTGGAGAGTAGTGTGCAACCTTTACCCAAAATCACCTACATCAAAGCCTACCGATATTTCACAATTAAGATAAGATTCGAAGAAATACCTGAAAAAAGAAATAGCTGAAAAAGAAATATCTGAAGAAAGCAATTTATCGGAAGCATTGCAAATTGTGAAGTTTGGATACGATACACGCTACATAGTCACACCTACTGTAAGAAGTGGTTAACTTATTTTGTGCGCCGATGAAAAGCATGAGCACTGCGCTACGTATTGAAAAGGCTATAGATCGCTTGAAACACTGCAACATCTCAAATTTCAATTGGTGAAGCTTCTGCCAAATCATTCAACATGTCATCTTGCTTTGAAATCTCATAGTACTACGCTAGCAACAAATTTTTGCTTCATAAGATCAGTAATAGTAAAATTATAGCATTTTTCCTGCCTTAATCTCAGTCCACAATCAATATGAATAATTGCAGCTATTTTGCCACTTTTCATTTTGTTTCTCAGGTTACTCTTACAATAGTTCAGTTTGGAGAATATTCTTTCCACTTCAGCATTAGAATATGGTAAGGATATAGAGCTAGGGCAAGAGAAGAAATGTGTCCAAATCGTTTGGCACCTCCAGCATCAGTGAAATCGCGGATAATGTTCCAGAACTGAATAGGATTTTTTTTTACACTTTCACACATTGGCACTTTGCATAGCAATTTCATCTCAACATTTGTTGCTTCGACATCTTTGCAGATGTTCTTAACACGCACAGCTGGCATTGTAACATCTGTAGCACTTAAAATCTGAGAAGGTGAGAAAGTTAATACTGCCTGAAATATCACAACATTTTCCGGTACCCTTTTCTTCACCTCTTGTGTGGCTTTAACCAGAAAATCTAGGCATCTGGATTTCACTTCAGCAATATCATCAACAGAAATACCTCTTTATTCAACACCTTTCAAAAATGCATAACCATAATGGACGCAGTTCGCATGCATTACATCAGGTTTGAAATCATAGCAAAGCAAATCCTTTGCTGATACTGCTTGGCGCTTGTCAGGAACTACAACCCGCTGCAATAGAGACTGATAAAAAAGAACGAAATCATCTCCCAGTGAGACAACATCGGCATCTCGGAGCTCAAACAACTTATTCAGTCTGGAAAAATCTTTCAAAATGCTTTCCAAAAAAATTAAATAAACATAATTTTTCGGGTCTTGGTACATGCAATCAAGCTGGCGGGTAGTGTAGCATTTCTCTTTCAAAGCAGCTTGATGAAAAAAATCCTGTAAAACCTTCCAGTGATCACGAATCCGTTTGACACACTCATACCGACTCATCCAGCGTGTAGCACATAGTTGTAGCAACTCATTTGGCACTTTGTTGGTCAATTTCATATGCAACTCCCTGTAGTCATAAAGTCTTTTACTGCTGTGAGAAAACCAATTGTATGATTCCCTGATCAAGAAATCAGTATGAAATATGGCAATACCGCAGCAGCTTTACTTGCAACAAGCTGCAAACTATCACAAACACATTTGAATACAACAATGTTAGGTACAAGTTGTTTGAAAAACGTTGAAACGCTATGATGTGCTCCAACCATGGTGCTGCACCCATCAACACCAAGGCCAATTAATTTTTCTAGACTTAACTTGTATTGTTGAAGCATAGTGAGTATTTTATTATCAATAGCATCGGAAGTGCCAGCAGACTCAATAAGTGCGAAAGCCATAAAAGTAGTTACAATTCTGCTTTTGGTCTTGCTAAAGTATCTAATACATACTGCCAACATCTTTTCTTGGCTTATATCAGTAGACTCGTCAATGATTAAGCTATAATAGCTATCACCAACATCAGTTCTTCTAATAGTTCTTTAAGTAAACAAGGAGCTATCAAGTTCTTTATCAAACCTGTGCATTTGGTTCGTTGCATAGAAAAATTTGCTGCAATTTTCAAGTCAGAAAAAAATTGAAGGTAAAAGTAGCATTAGATGTGAAGTACTCGCGGAGGGGTCACCAAATGTAGGACACGATCTGACTCCAAACGTGTGTGACGGTTTTTGTCCGTTTATTGAGACACAACAAATAACATTGAACAAACACGGGAGTACATTTGCCTTACGTCTCTGAACTATCCTTTTAAACTATCGATTTTGGCAGAATCAGAATCCATAAATATATAAGCTTATTTCCTGTCTGTTACGCAAGAGCGGTAAATAGTAATCATCAAAACAAACCATTAAACCAAAGCAGATGATACAAAGTTATCTAGTAGAACAAATCATCAACTACGAGATTATATGGCGAATAGGCTTAAGCTCTAAAGTCGAATCCAGTAGTCATAAGCTAAATAATTCTGCGATGAATAATTAGGCATTGCGACTGTACAAAGCATTGCAACTCTGCTAAGCATATTTTGCAATCACTACAGATGGTCCGCTCGCATTAATGCAGTGTGCTTTGCAATAAATGTAGCGGCTCTAATTTCTGCATTCTGTTGCGCTTCTGTTATTATTGACTTAAAAGCTTCCACAATTGGCTGTACATTAGCCATGCTTTTGACTTCTTTAATTTTGCATTTATGCTTTTCTGTAGCAGCATGCTTTCTTAGATTGTTTTTGTGAGTTTGCAAACCTTGCAAAATGCTTCAGATGAATCTCCAGTAACTTCTGCCCACCAATCTACAAATAATAAAAAACATAATTTAGATGTACCCTTGCTAAAGAAATTTAGTAGGACTAATTTATAACTTACCGAGCATGTTTGCACTTACTTTCTTCCAATAGCCCTGATTTGCTTATTTATAACTGAATGGAGAATTGTGAAAAACGGATCTGATTTGCTTATCTATCATGCAGCACAGACTTGGGCTTTTGCGTTACTGATATGCCATATACCGATCGTCTATATTGGCTTAGCTTCCTAATATAACATTGAAACTGCAGGTATGCTATATCAGTATATAACTTGCTAATGCACACTTGTGTGAAAGCTGATACGGTATAGGCCTACCTACCGCTAATAACTTCGCAAAATATTAATGCAAAATGGGCTTTAAGTTTTGCGTGAAATGTATCAGCAAATTATATAGGCAGTGGTTCCGTTCCGGGAACCGTGAATCTTATTCTCTCACTATAGCCTATTTACCTACATGAGCATCTATTTCCCATAGCCCAATCATAGAAGGGTAAACAAGAATCACGCGTTCGTGAACCGAGCCACTTTGGATTATATAATATCGATAGGCCTACATTCTGATATACCAGTACCTTTTCACAAACTATTGGTTCAGTAGGCTGCATTGGTACAAGGGTGTACATGCTTTTTAGGATACTGTGGAACTACATGCCACTGTATGGTACCAAACTAGTGCACTAAGTGCCAGTATCATGGCAGAAGTTTGCATCTTTTTTTCAAAGAATTAAAGACAGAAACAAAATTTTATGCATTTGAACTGGGAATATCTGGAACAACTGATAAGCTAGTTATCACCCCTGATGTGAACCAGGCACATTATTTAAGCGGCGCAATGGTGTAGTGGTAAAAGCATCTGCCTTGCAGTAGGTACACCTGGGTTCATTCCCTTGTCAAGTCATACCACGACTTTAAAAATTGGTATCCACAGCTTCCCTGCTTGATGTTCAGCATTAAAAGGACAGTGTGAAACCTTTACGTTCGTGTTGTAAGCATAGGTAGTAGCAACTTGAAAACCGCGCGGTCATTTTGCTGTCTCGATCCTGGACAAGGCAACTTGGCAAATAAATCAGTGGAACTGAGTGGTAGGCAACTAGCACTAAGTGATTAACCTTTAAACTCTGTGTCATAAAGCCATGATTTGTTAAATTTCATATCATATTGCTTTGACACTTTTGTGTTTGGCATGCCACCAATACTGCATGTAAATCTGGATACTATAGGCTGTCATCAATCACAGATCAATCATATCATCTAGACTTGTAACTGAATCCCTCTAAGCCTATTTGTCGAAGTCTAAACATGTAAAACATTGTATATAGGCCTATTGTTCAAACCTAACTGCTGATGTCATCTTGAATCTCTTTCTCAAAAAGACATCATTTAAATCTACTACTTAGTCAATATTTTACCTACTAGCCTATAAGCCTACACCTAATACTATATTGCCTAGTAACTTTGACATGTTTCTGTAAGCTAAGCTACTGGTACCAGATTATGTAGGCCTATTCTGCTAATGAAAATCTGGCCCAGAGTCTACTCTAAACAAATGAAAATAATTTTTTTTTTCAGATTTGTTTGTTATTCACTGAATTAGAAAAAAATCGACGTAGAATTTCCATTTTGCTTCAATCGCCATTACTTTCTAGTTTCATATGTGGACTTGAATCTTCATTCCTAACCCTAGGCTATACATAACGTCTAACATCCGTTTGCTCATGACAACAAAAATTACCAAAACGAACAAAAAACTTGAAGCATGGCTACAACAACAACAACATACCAGATTGCCAGCATAGGCTTCTGGCCAATGAAGCTACTACAGCAATTTACCTGCAATGAAACTACCTACGCAAGATTGCAAGCATTTTGCCTACTTCTAGTCAATGAAGCCTGAAACTACCATTTTACCCCTGACATGTAACACCATAAAAACACGCCGTTCGCTGTCACGTGCCAGGCCAGTCAAAACAGCAATGGCCGAAAACTGGATATCACTCTGTCCAAACGTCTTACGTATTGTTACGCATCGCTGATAGTGACGCCAGCCGTCAGATACAAACCTCGGCAGTGGCGCGGGAACGTTTTTTAGACAGGGGGGGCTCAAAATAGTAAGATTTTTTCGAACGCACGTTTTTAAGAGCAGGACACTCAGCAGACCTATTTTGATAGACATCAAGTGCATGCCGCTCAAGTGACCGGAATTTTTTCAGGATAATCTTTTATCATGGAAAACAAGATTGCTTACTACCATTAGGCTTTTCTAACCATGCTCGAATTACTACTCATGTATTTGTAAAATGCAAATACCTCAATCACAAAACCAAAAAGTAGGCAAACAAAATTTGCCCGATCTAACTTTTGCTTTGCTGATCAGAGTTACATGCAACAAACAATGCCCCATTGAGGTTTAAAAATAACAAAAAACACACAATCAAAATAAAGCACTGAACCATTTTTTAACATAATGAGATGTGTAGATATAGGTATTTAGGTAGGCGTACTAGCTCAATTTTAGTAACAATCATCGGCAGTGCTCGAGTTGTGAAAACACTTATGGGGGGTGGTAGGCTACAACTTTTCATGCAGACCTAAAAAGAGATGGTCATTATAGTTGTAAGGGAATGGTTTACGCTAAAATGTTTTATGGGGGGGATGGTGTTGTTTTCAGGGGGGATGGCATCCCCCTCAAATCGAGTAGCCTACTGATCATCGGTGCCAGTTTAGTAGTGATTTAGCCGCTTCATTGGGTTGGTAGAAAAAATTCAAAACCATTAAAAAACTCAACCAGAAGAGAACTTGCACCAGCTCATATAAGCTTAATTAGGGGTGCCCAACCAGTCGATCGCGATGTATCGGTCGATCTTTGGATGCTTGGCTGTCGATCGCGGGTCAATTTGGCATGTACACAAATCAGGTTGGCCACCAACATTTCCAGTTCATGTAACGCGTCCGGGCCGTGAAGACCTTTTTTTTAGCTTTTCACAAAAATTTTGGTGGAATTCGGAACATCTGAAGGATTGAGGACCGTTTTTTTGCACTTCACCGCATTTTCGTTTACGATTTACGTAATTCCCATGATCAGTAGCGACTTTCATTCGAGCATTCAGAGTAGTTTGGCGTAAAGTGTTTGGCAGCTACAAGAATTGACAGCCATTATACTTTTACTGGGCCATCGTCCATGACTGCTGTAAAGGTTTGCAAACGCTGATATAAAACACGGTTAAAAATGAACTTCAAGCATTGAAAATTTTACCAAATTTTACGTTGACCAAGTGAATAATAACTGACTGATTTTTAAAAGAATAGTGATTCTTCGTTGGTTAAAAGCACTTTAAAAAATGTTTGCTTCATTACGTATGTACGTTGCGAGCATTAATCACGTCGCACTCAGTGCATAATTTTTTTAATTGTCAGGGGGGGCTCAAATGGTTCAGGGGGGGCTAAAAAAAGTTCAGGGGGGGCTTGAGCCCCCCCTGGCACCCCACTTCCCGCGCCTATGAACCTCGGTACAAAACAAACTGTTGTTTGCGTCAGTGCAAAGCAAACGTCAAAGCTACAGTAGTTATAAAAGTGTGCACAAATAATCAAACGTCAAAAAAATTTTCCGACATAAAAAATACCAAGAAAATACCAAGGAACAGTCAAAAATTACCAAAAAAATACCAAGATTTTTTTTTAAATCAAAAATACCAAAAAAATACCAGAAGCTGTCAAAAATACCAAGATCTTGGTATAAATTACCAAGTATGGCAACCGTGGTGCAGACAGAGACCCTTCGGGCAGCAGCACGTCGGGCGTCGCTTAGCTTCGTGTCGCTCTAGTGCAGACCAGGCCTAAAAGTTTTAAATGTCGCAACGCCAATAGGCATCTTACGCACTGAATTTGCCTAGCATTATTTGATTTACGCAAGATTTACGATGAAATGATCGCACAATCAAATGCTCGCTGTTAAATCAAGAGATTTGCCTTGGTACCGGTAATTTGGTCAATTTTATGATTTTGAATGAATTTGCCATACTGGGTCACCAGAATCGAGCTATCGATTATTTATTTAAAAGCGTCCGAAAATTGCGTCTAACGTTGTAAAAATGTTTCAAATTCAAAGCATTTATTCTGAAAACGCATACGGACCGGTAACAAACTTCGCACGGACCGGCTCGGGGTCGCAGCCCGATGGTTGCCGACCACTGATCTACAACAACATGGTTTCGCGGTACTTTTCTAAGATGCTTTTCGTGGAAACTCCCAGAAAATTTTCCGTTTTTGCTCTCTTAAGTTCTAAAAAAGTTACCGAAATATCGAGTAAAACGCCGTAAAAAGTAACAACGGTACCAAAACGGTACATTCTTTAAAAGCATCAACAATACCGATAACCGTACTAAAAAAGTACCGCGTTACAGTACCGCGGTACTTTTCCGTACTTTTCCACTGCGGTACTGCTCAACTCTGCTTGGGTATATCGTACACCCGGTTGACAAGCACTGGTCGATGATACCACCAGGTAAAAAGTCCCTTTTTTTTTGGCAATTTTGAATCGTTATGATTATAACAAACAAAGATGGTAAAATAAAACGAGGTCGTCACTGTTGGTTTGGCGAATTGGTGTGGATAAGATTTCACGTAGTGAATGATAGAAGGCGATTAATCTGGGTTAATCTCAGCGTTGCAGATTTGTAGCGGAGTTTTATTGATAAATTGAAAAACTTAAAATAAAGATTATTCAGTAAAAACAACGATGAGCGACGTAGAACCTGGTGAATACAAGCAGGTTAGTTGCTGGAATTTTCAACGCATAAACTAAGACTAGGATTTTGTGTTTAGTTGCATATTTATCCTCCTATCACGAGAAAGCAATCAGTGCGCTATACGAGCTCGCTTAGGAGTTGCCGGCCATCTGTCTACCACACAAACATGGGGGAATCCCACTGAGTGTTTTTCCCAAAAGCTCTAGTAAACTTGCTGGCTTGTTTTTCACACTGTCCCTTGAAGGTAGTGTCTATTTTTTCGTTAATGGCAAAATAGCTTTTAGGTCTATTTTGCCGTAAGTGACGTCGTGGGTTTTTAAGCGCCACTTTGTGCTAGTTTGCCACAACTTTTCAATAGCTCAGTGGATAGAGGGCAGCGTATAATGGGAAGCGCTGCACTAGTTTTGGGTTCGATTCTCGTCGCGGCTTTGTTTTACTTGAATGGCTTCGGTGCAGATCGCTTCGGTTTAATTCGAATTTGTGTGACCTGGGGTTAACAATCGGGTTCGTAAAGACAGTAGAATACTGAATAGAAGTTTTATATAATATTCGTGTGGCATGAGGTTACGTACAGTAGCTAAGGCAAAATAAACCTAAAAGCTATTATGCCGTTAATGGCAAAATAGTCACTGCCTCCCTTTAATGCTGAGCGCCAAGCACAGAGCAGGGAAGCTGTTAATACCAATTATGAAGTCACTGGTTTTGATTTGACCTGGAATCACACCTGTCTACAGCTCCTGAGGCAGACGCTCTTACCACTTGGCCGTCTAAGGTGTTCTTACCTCTTAGATTTTGACACTAACCATTGTCCATTTTTAGCCAAACAGTTTTAGTCCAGAAAAGAGATCTCGATCAAGATCTAATAGATCACGTTCAAATTCTCATTCATCATCGCGATCAGGAAAATCTGCTAGTCCAAGAAGATCTTATTCAAGATCTCGTTCAAGATCAAGAAGGTCTAACAGGTGCTGGTAATTATACACGGTTGCCAGTAACTTCGCCACATGGTAACTTCGCCACAGTAACTTCGCCACATGGTAACTTCGCCACACTTTTATTCATCGAAAATTTTCATTGCCTACACCGAAACAAAACTTTAAATTCCCGGTTGTCGTAAAAAATTTTATCGGGCTTTTCCACAGTCCAGTTAAATTTATTAAGGTAACATCGTCACATGGTAATTTCGCCACATAATCGAAACTGTGGGGGAAGATGTGAGGAGAGTGCATGGGGTGAGTGGGGAAGTGTATTGGGGTGTAGGGTAGATTGGGGTGTAGGGTAGGTCAGGGTAGCTGTGGGAAGAGGTTTGGGGGGTGTAGGGGGAGGTGTAGGGAAATTTGTTGGGGTGTGGGGGGAGGTAAGGAAAGATGTGTGGGGAGTGGAAAAGTGTGGGAGAGTGTATGGGGTGAGTGGAGAGGGGTGTGGGAAAGTGTATGGGGAGAGAAAGTGTGTTGGCATGTGGGGAAAGGATGTGAGGAGAGGAATGGGGGAGGTGTAGGGAAATATGCTGGGTGTGGGGCCCCAACACACTTCAGTAGTAGTAGTAGTGTTTTATTCAACGATCATCAAAGTACATAGAAACAACGCATATCACGACATTCGGCCGAAAAAAAGGTAACAGCGACAAAACGCGAACCGTTAAAGCATGCAATATATAACCCTACAATGAATTTAAAAACTAAAAGAAGCATGGTCGCTGCACCTAAAGCATGGTCACTGCACCTAACTTATCCACATCTCCTCCCTCACCTCACCTTTCCCTACATCTCCCTTACCTCCTTCACACCCCAACACACTTTCCTACACCTCCCTTTCATACCTCTTCCCACATCTCCCCTTCTTCGCCCCACATCCCAACACATTTTCCTACTATCCCCACATCTCCCCTTCTTCGCCCCACATCCCAACACATTTTCCTACTATCCCCACATCTCCCCTCACCTTCTCAAAGTGTGGCGAAGTTACCACGTGACGAAGTTTCTGTGGCGAAGTTACTGGCAACCATTATACACTAGTTAATGGTACTATGTACTCGTAAGTTTTTACTTAAGTATAGGCTAAGATTTCATAAACCAGACTGATGTTTTTATGTACTGGTCCAAATTAATTTTTCCATCGCATCAAAGTATTCATTTGCTAGTAAGTATGGTACCAGTACCAGAAAACCTTAGCATTCATGTATAGTGATGCAATACTTGTGAATCTTTATTAGCAATGTAGTTAGCCAGTGTTGTATATCAGTTACTGGTACCCTATTTAGTAACTACCGTACACAGTTACAGGTATGCAGTGATGTGTCATTGCTGTTGTTATTATATACCTGTAGCGATCACATTTGGTACATGCTGATAATGTGGTATCAGCATTTGTGTATTTCATGTGCTGAATTTCAGCATGCAAACTCGCTTAGTACTTGTTACTCTTGTCTTCGTGCGTTGTAAGTTTCAACTGCTAAACTATTCCACACTGAACATGCTTAATGAAAACTTAATAACTCATTGTTTTTAGGCCATTGCAGTGAGTGATTGGTCTACCTTACAGCAGTTCGCTATTCCTCGGTATGCCAGTGTTGCTGTGTAAGGCAGACATGCCCTAACCCATAAGCGTCGACTTCTCTTAAAACACAGAAAAGTTTTTATTTCTCTTGCTCAAATTAAATCACAGTTTAGAAAATCGTTGTGCTATGCAAAGCATTTTTCAACCTTCTGTTTTTTGTGATCAGCATCCAATTCAACTGGAGACGAGCGAGTTAGCAAGTTTAACAATCTATAAGATTTTAGAAATACTGTTAAATGGAGTGACGACTTTGCAACCCATGTTTTACTTTGCACAAATCAGTAATTAGTTTTTGTGGGTCACAAAAAGGCTGAAGAACGAGATATTAGCCAAGGTAAAGTGCCATTGGCATTAGTTCATTGGTATTTGCTAATACCCAAACAATTGCTAGGTTACCTCAAATCTATCATGAATTTTTTTTTTGTTTTTTAGTTGGGGATCAAAATGGGAAAATCACTCTGTTGCAGACTTTACCTTGCCGAGCCAATTCTTTATAAGAGTCTATGCCCTCCAAAATCAGGCAACAGCTAGCAAATTTATTTAAGGGAAAAGCAGAGCTGGATTAACCATTGGGCAAACTAGGCATGTGCCTTGAGGCCACGAAAACATACAGGCCACTTTTCTCAGGAAAACAATCAAATTTTAGTGAGATAGAAAACACAAAATAATTTTTTAATAAATTTTTCACAAATTAAAATGGCGCTTCTGTGATTTCAAAGTAGTAAAGCCCTGGTGAAACTTTGTTAATACTGATCCTAACGCCATTGATCAACCATCAAAATTAGGTTTTTGTATAACATAGACTTGACCTTGCAAGTGTAGACAATTGTATATCCATTATAGCAGTGCTTCTCAACTGGGGTCCATGGACCCCTAGGGGTCCATGATGACCTGTGGAAGGGGTCCACAGGATTTTTTATGAAGTAATACATTTGTTGCTTACTAGGGATAAATAATTTTTGATTAACCCTTTGAACTATACTTTTATTGCACACTTGCTCTCTCCGCTTTACACGGAGTGTCTATAGCATTTATATATTTTGGATCGGCAACATCACCAACGAGATTGGAAAGTTTGTAGTTAGTTACTGCAGTAGTTAGGCTTTTATAACTGTTTAGGTTAGATTAGTTTGAGGATAGGTGTTAGGCAATTGGTGTTAGCTAGGAATGTGTTTGTATTCATATTAACGTAGTTCAGTGAGGCTACTTTACACTTGCGCTGTTTTTAGTCTGCAGTCAGACTAATGTGTCCAGTTACTCTGAGGTAGCAAGATAGGCTACTTCTGATTTTGCCTGTGGTTTTCTTTTTGGTAAGTTTCGTTAGTTAGATTTGTGACGGTCTTTTACTTTGTTGTTCCAGCATACCACTATCAGTTAACATTGAAAACCTTGTTGGCGAAAAGCGAATTCAAAAGTCTGCAAGCAGATCTAGTTAGTTAGTTGCATATTTGTCCTGTAACGAGAAAGCGATCAATGCGCTATACGAGCTCGCATAGAAGTTGCCGGCCATCTGTCTACCACACCAAGATGGGAGAATCTCGTTAAGTGCCTTTCCCAACGGCACAACAAGTAAACTTGCCGGCTTGTTCTCCACACTAACCCATTAATGCTGAGCGTCAAGCAGGGAAGCTGTGAATACCAATTTTGAAGTCATTGGTTTGACCCGACTCGGAATCAAACCCGAGACTACAGCTCAAGAGACAGATCTACAGTAGCGTAGACCTAAACTGTGTGTTAAATAAAAGTGAAAACTGATTTTTACGCATGATTACGTTTTTGGACAACTAGGGGGTCCACAGAGTTATCTAAATAGACGTTGGGGTCCACGGACCACAACGAGTTGAGAAGCCTTGCCCTAGGCTATTCCATTTGTGAGGCCCCTCCCTATTTTTGAGCTCAGAATTTCTCTTTATAACAACATCACATGTCATTGCTTAATGTTAAAAATATGAGTGCGTTAAACTCTTCGTTCTTTTCATTCTCCCCATTCATGGCGTGCAAACTTTTATTAAAAGAATAAAAATTTAGTTAAGGCAGTTTTGCTTTTAATTTTAATTTCTTTGATCAAACAACTGTTACAATAATTGTAAAGTTTATTTACGAGGACATAAGAAATAGTTACAGCCATCAAATAGAGTAAGACTAAGCTACAAAAATTTTCTAGCTTTCGTCAAAGCAAAATCATGCAAAAGTTCATCAAAATTTATCTGTTTAAGTTTGTCACTCTCAATACACAGAATGCTCAGTGCAGATAATCTTTCTTGAGACATTGTCGATTTCAGTTTATTTTTGATGATCATGAGTGAAAAGAAATGAATACTGGTAACCTAGCATTGATATGCATTCTATTAAAATGCGAAATACGGTAGTTTGTAGTTTTCATTTAATTTCAAATAGGTATGGTAATTAAACTTTTAAAAGTTTCCATCAACCATGCCGAATTTTCGTTTACTCTTCCATTAGTAGTCAATTCTTGAATTAAAGCATCTGTAAAGGTTATGTGTGTAGGCTAATGAAGCTTTTAAAATCAATGGTATGCTAATCAGAGTAAGCCTAGCATAGTAAATTTTGCAAATTGTCCATTTTAGACCCTCTTGGGACCAGCAAAAATTAGCCCAGCAGCTAATTAGACTAAACTAGAAGAGATGAAAGCTACAAAATTGTTTGAGAATATATTACAAACAACTTTGTTTTGGTCGTAGCTGTTCTCAGTTGAATCTATCAAAGTATCTGTTTCACTACCCATGCATGGTAAATAAGAATTAGCAGCAGTGAAATATGGGTTACAGGTATAGCGGTATTTAGTTCAGTTCTGCAAAATCTTTTTGAAAGAGGCCCTATTTAGTACCTTGAAAATACTATGTTGGTATATTGCCATAAATTAATAGTGCATAAATGTCTCATAGCCAATATGCATTTAGACCAATTGTGAAATTCAACTAGCTAGGCATCATAAACTCTGTGGAAAAATAAGTGTTGGCCTCGAAATCATTAGTTTAAAAGCAGTTTATGTATTTTGATGGTCGTTGAATAAAACACTACTACTACTAGAGTTGAGTGAAAGTAGAAAATCGTTGCATCAGCTGTTTAGTTTTGAAAATGCATTTACCCCTGCGAGAAGTTATTAATAAATCTTTTTCAGTGGACTAGAGAACATCTGACTTACACACGTAGCTTAACACATACATAAAGAATGTCTTAAATTAAGATGATGTGAACTATGTTTGGCTGTTAGTGATTGCTGAGAAACACTGCATTGGTCTTCATAGACGAATTTCAATTGTTAATGATTTAGATCTCGCTCACGATCTTATAATCGTCGACGAGAGTATTCACAAACCCCACCTCGTTACAATCGAAACGGAAAATATAGTCGATCGAGGTAAGTCCAATGTTGACTAATGCATCATATTGGATGTAAACTTAAAAATGTGACAGGCATCATTTAATCAACTGACTAGTAATAGTTTTTCTGATCAACATCGAGCTGTATGTTTTTGCTATGTTGCAGGTAGTAAGTTTGTGCAGTTGTTCTCAAATTATCTTTGCTGTACATTTACTTTTCTCATTACTCTGCTCTGCCGTGACATGAAAAAACTAACAAATCCATTTTTTGGTGAAATTTGTTTTTTTTTCATTTATCAACTAAAAAACTTGTTTTTTGATCTTCTGTGGGAAAATAAGTCGCAGAAGTAGTGTAATTGCTGCGATATCATCATCATCCAGTTTCAATCCAGTTTATTCCTCGTTCTCGAAGGTGGCCGTATACACTTTGTCCCCTCCGCGATTGCTCTCAGACCTTTCCTCCACCTCGTTCGATCTGCAGCTTCCTCGATTTTCAAGCGAACTTCCTTCACACTCTCTTCCACCTGCTTCCTCCATGTCATTTTTGGCTGTCCTCGTTTCTAAATAAATAAAAATAAATAACAGGTTATTTTCAAATTTTATTGAACTGAAAATTCAACAGTAATTGAGGGAGACTGCGAAGTGAGCTTTGCTTTCCATTGACTTCGAGCATCATTGCCTTCAGTGTATTATCATGATCCCTTCTAATTGCATGTCCATACCATCTTACTCCATGTTTCCTTCCAACCAAACATCTCCAGCAGCTCCTCCATCTTCTTTCTATCTACTAATTTCACTCTACACATTGACCTCACCATGGCTCTTTCAGTTCTTTTCAAAATTGCCATTTCACTCTCCCTCAAACACCATGTCTCACTTCCATGTAGCATTGCTGATGTTGCGCAACTGCGGTAAACCATCCCTTTCATTCTCAAAGAAAACCTCCCTGGTAACAACTCTCTGCATTGTCTAAATTTCCTCTATCCAATCCTGACTCTTGATGTCACTGCGGTTTCACATCCACCACTAGCATTCAGCCTGTCTCCTAAATAATAAAATCCCTTCACAATCTCCACTTCATCGCATAATACCTCCATTGGTTCTTCCGTGCCATCTGCAACATTTGTGTTACTTCTACAAACAAAATCTCTGGCAGAACTACAAGTTACCTTTTTCATTTTCGCGCATCTCCCATGTATCCACTTCATGCACTGTGTGCAACACACAGCATTAGACCCAACTCTTTTTCCACATATTCCACAAGGATCTATTTTGCTCAATACAATTTCTCCTTTCGTTCCGCTCACCATCATCTTAGTTTTCCCAACATTCACTTTCAAGGCCCTTACCTTCCAGTGCACTTCTCCATTTTTGGAACCTTTCCCTTAAATCATCTGTACTTCTCATCAGCGCCAGATCATTTGCGTACAAAATTTCATTCAACAATCCTTCTCTTGCATGTTTTGTCACAATAGCAAATATCAGTGGTGATAGCACAGATCCTTGATGCACACCAATGCGCACATCAAATTCTTCCGATGTCCCTGACCCAACTCTTACTTTCGTCCTTGAACCCTCGTATAAACTCGTCACTGCTTGCACCAACAGTTCTGCCAATCCTTTCTTAATGCCCATTCCATCGCTTTTCTCGGTACCCTGTTAAATGCCTTTTCCAAGTCCACAAAACACATGTACAACTTTTTCTCTCTTTTACAAAACTCCTCTTGCATTTTCCTAACAACAAACAACGCATGAGCCATGGCCTTCCCAGGCATAAAGCCAAACTGCATGTCATCTATCGTTACCAATCCTCTTATTCTGTTCTCCAACACTCTCTCCACTATTTTCATTGCATGCACCAGCAGCTTCACTCCTCTGTATGCCCCACAATCCATCACATCCCCTTTTCCTTTTAAGATCGGAACAACAACACTTGCCTTCCATTCTTCTGGCATACCTCTCCCATCAAACACTCTGACAAAGTTTCTTTATTGGGGTCATTCCATGCCAAATGTCCTGATTTTTGATAATGTTCCAGCCGAACCCCTGCAAAGTTTTCCAAAACTTTTCAAATTGTTATAAACCATAATTGACCAGCACACCGAAAATTTTAGCTCAATATCGTTTGTACTTTTCAAAATATAGCCAGTTGAAATTTGCCATACCCTTGCATGGACAATCGGCCGCCCATTTTCGGCCATTTTCAAACTATCATTTCTTCAAAGTTAAAGGAAGGAGAAAGCTGATTTTTGGTACATTGATCAACTTTCAACTATATTACATGAATCAAGTGTCTAGAATAATTTGAATTTACGTCATAATGAAACTAGAGGGCGCCAAAGTATGGACATGTTGATCGAAAACCAATTTTTATGCAATTTTTGAAAGCTTGTTATCTGCCACGTCTAACATATTAGCGTTTGAGTTTTTTCCATGGTTGTTGCTTACCTACTAGACTACAACTTCACCAAATTTGAAGAAAAACCTAGCGTTAAAATTAAGTTATTTCATTTCGAAAAGTGGTCCAGCTGCAAAATTTCAAAAAATGCGCCATCTTGTGGTGCCAAAATGAGCCCGTCAGACATTGTTTTCAAAAACAGTTGTTTGCAATTGTTTTCAAAGACTTTCTTGAGGAACGTACATACCAAGTTTCGACTTTGTTCCGAAACTATAAGGGGGTGAGATGCAGTTAGTTTGCACCGCAGTGATTTCATGAGCCGTTCCATCCATTATTTTTGAAAAAGATTGTTTAAGAAAAACTTGTGTGTTTTAATGTGTCTGAAACTTAGTAAGAAGTGTCTGAAACTCATCAGAAGAATGAATCAACAAAAAATTTGAGCTTTCTAGCTCTGGTGGTTGCTCAGTTACCACATTACGCAATTTTCGTCATGCTTCACTGAGTTTTGCCTTAAATCTCGTTTACTTCGGAGTAGAACGATGAAGTAAATTGCTCTTCCCCAATTTTTGGGAAGGCGAGTTTCAACTTGCTAGATTTTTTGCATAATTTAGTTGGTTCATTCTTAAATTGCCAAAACTATATTTTTTTCAACTGTTTGGCAATGCTCGCTTTTTGATAATCAACATTCAGTGTTAAACCACTCTGAGCCATTTCTAATATACAGAAGATCATGTTTTAATGATGAAAATATAATAGTTTGCACTGCTAAATGACTGATTAATTAACAATATGAAGTCATTTATCAATCAGCATAATCCATATTCAGCTTATCGTTAGCATGACTTAAGAGAACTGCATCAAGCAACTGTATTGTTGTCATAATCTTTAGCGTATCTATTGCAATTTATGATACAACATTCTGGTTTTGTGGTTTGCAGTTATTCAATGACACATTATGACTTCATATTTCAAAGGCTTATAGTTAATGGAGTACCTGCAACAATTTGCCAGAATAAAACCGCTCTCGGAAAGCAAAAGGCAATTGGGCTGGTCTGTATGTGCTAACCTAAGATGCCATTTGGAAGTAATTTTTGCAGTCTGAAACACACTGTTTTGCAAATCTAATTGTTGGGACATGTTTTAAGTTCGATATTTTTGTGCCTTAAATTGCTTTTGGCTACTTTGCATGCCATCTTGTGTGCTAACATCCACAGATACATGCTGGTGCTCAAAACTTACTTGGCCAGGATGATTGATTTTAATTAATCTTTCAAAATTGAAGTAATGCCTGTCGTAACAAAATGGATTCAAAATAGTCGAATAGACGGACTAATGTACTTTACTCTTCATTTGGAATTCAAAATATCAAAGCCTCGATTCCCGTAAGAGAGAGGGGGCGAAATTAGTCTGACCCTCTCAGTTATCATCTGTTTCATTTGCTTTGATAAAATCTGACAACTGTTGAATGTTAAAACTAAGCGTGCTTTCAGCCATGAGCACTTTGTTTTTTGTTTTGAGTTTTTGCCAGTTGGCGTAGTGGTAAGAGAGACATTGCTATTGGTGCGGGAGGTCTAGGGTTCGATCCTTGGGCTGATCAAATTGAACACAGCGTCACCAACAGCTCAACGCTGTTGCGACAGTTCTTTGTAGTTTGATGCTGTGTTGCCCAGGCAATAAGCCATGGAGATGGCCCCCCGCTACTCGTTATTTGTTTCAACGTAATAATGCCAGAATAACAAAAATTTGATTTCTTTCGATTTGACGAAAAAGTTACTGCCTTTTTTTAATTTTGTGGAAAGATGCTTACTACCGTTTTGATGTGTAGATGTGATTTTAAAAGAACGCAGATATGGAAAGTGACTTTGACAATACTGATGATATGTTGTATTCCTACACTGCTAAAAGTTTGGGTGCAAGATCAAAAACGTGACAAAGTTTCACAGTAGGTTACGATCAAAAACGGCTTTCGTAATGATCAGAAGATTCTACGGCAAGTTTTTAACAGTGCATGAGTTAAATTTTTTGGACATAAGCAAAACAGAAAGTATGGGGTGTCGTTTAGAAAAAACTATTTGTCTTGTGTCTGATGTTTTTGAGCTTATTTAAGCATAATTTGTTCGATTTATCTAAGTGAGACAAAAAACGTGTGCAAATTAAGTTGAACAAAATCGCTTTTTTCCAAATGGTGCACCACGCGCCTAGTGGAAGAAAACGATTTTGTGCCAAAGCTTCAATTTTCCTTTGGATCAAAAGTGAAAAAAACGTACACTCGTAACAATTTAAAAAAGCACAAAATATCGAATATTTTAAATGATTTTAACGTTTTTTGAAATTTCAAGCAGTGATAGAAAACTTAGTTTTGATTTGCAATGGACCGCAGTTTGCTGAACATTAACTCCTTAATTTCCCTTATTTCTGGTTAAAAACCAACAAACAGTTTTGCGAAATATTGCTAATAGAGTAATAAACTGCACACATTTTGAAAGACCATAGCTTTGTGACATTGTTTGCTTTTAAAGTTTTTTTTTCGCGCTCGAGTATTTGCTTGAACCTGCAAAAAATTGACGCCTATGAATATGATCAAACGTTGACAAAAACGTGAATATTGCAAATGCTATGAAAAAAACTTACGGTTTTGGCAATTTTCAGAATGAAGCAACTGAATTAAGTAAAAAATCCAGCAAGTTGAAACTCAGCTTTCCAAAAATTGGGAAAGAGCAATTTACTTCATCGTTCTACTCCGAAGCAAACGAGATTTAAGGCAAAACTCAGTGAAGCATAACGAAAATTGCGTAATGTGGTAACTGAGCAACCACCAGAGCCAGATAGCTCAAATTTTTTGTTGATTCATTCTTCTGAGACACTTTTTAACACATTAAAACACACAAGTTTTTCTTAAACAATTTTTTTCAAAAATAATGGATGGAACGGCTCATGAAATCACTGCGGTGCAAACCAACTGCATCTCACCCCCTTATAGTTTCGGAACAAAGTCGAAACTTGGTATGTACGTTCCTCAAGAAAGTCTTTGAAAACAATTGCAAACAACTGTTTTTGAAAACAATGTCTGACGGGCTCATTTTGGCACCACAAGATGGCGCATTTTTTGAAATTTTGCAGCTGGACCACTTTTCGAAATGAAATAACTTAATTTTAACGCTAGGTTTTTCTTCAAATTTGGTGAAGTTGTAGTCTAGTAGGTAAGCAACAACCATGGAAAAAACTCAAACGCTAATATGTTAGACGTGGCAGATAACAAGCTTTCAAAAATTGCATAAAAATTGGTTTTCGATCAACATGTCCATACTTTGGCGCCCTCTAGTTTCATTATGACGAAAATTCAAATTATTCTAGACACTTGATTCATGTAATATAGTTGAAAGTTGATCAATGTACCAAAAATCAGCTTTCTCCTTCCTTTAACTTTGAAGAAATGATAGTTTGAAAATGGGCGGCCGATTGTCCATGCAAGGGTATGGCAAATTTCAACTGGCTATATTTTGAAAAGTACAAACGATATTGAGCTAAAATTTTCGGTTTGCTGGTCAATTATGGTTTATAACAATTTGAAAAGTTTTGGAAAAATTTGCAGGGGGTCAAGCTGGAGGGTCAAGGACGTTTGGCATGGAATGACCCATTACTCCAACACCAAGCTTTCCACTCGCTATTATCATATCCATATTTAGTTCTGAGGGTCCAGCTGCCTTTCCCAACTTCATCTTATTCATAGCTTCGATCACCTCTTCATCAGTTCTCCTTCAACTGGTTCTTCAACCATATCTGCTACTACCATCTGATCCCATTCATTATCCATATTCATGATCTTTTCCATGTGTTCCTTCCATGATTTCCCCCGATCTTCCTCACTGACAACAAGTCTCTCATCCTCCACCTTCTATGTTCCTTCCCTCCTTTCTCATGAACTTCACAAACTTGAAAACGTTGTATGGTTTGGTGCATAGCACACTCATCTCTTCCGCCTCTTGCTTCACGGCTTTTGCAATTACTTTCTTCGTTTTGTTTCTGGTTTTCCTGTAATTTTTTTTGCTTTCTGTTGATGCATCACAATTTAAACGCTTACTTTTTCCGATCTATTGCATCCTTGACTTGCTCATTCCACCACCATGTGTTTTATAATAGAGTGAATGGAAAAACTTAATAAGAATTTCCTCAGAATTTCTCCGATGGCTTCTGTTTCAGTTCAAGATTGCTTTGTCTAGAGAAATTTGCTATTGCGTGTTTGCAGAATGCTGAGGATGTTTTTTTGATCAAAATCGCCTTGTATGTTTTTGTAAGCAAGAACATTGACTGATGTTGTATTTTGTAATATTTTGGAAAGTCAAGAATGCAAAATCGTCAAGTGTATGTTATTAGACTGCCAGCGATTTTCGTCACCACCAAAATGGGTTCCCACTTCGCCAATGTAAATTATTTTCAGATCACGCAGTTATTCAAGAGGAAGGACTCATGATAGCCGATCTCCTATGTCTTCGAGGAAACGGCATATTGGAGATAGGGTAAAGCTTAGGGTAAAAACATAAAGTAATATTTTGTGATTGTGTAGTATCAGTAACTTTCGTTCATTTTATTTAAATGATAAGAGCAGACATAAAGGATTTCGAAATGTAGTGCCAAGGCTAATTCTCGGTTTTGGCAAAGCGTAACAGCTCAGATGGCCGATTGGTAAGAACGTCTGCCTCGGTAGCTGTAGACTTGGGTTTGATTCCTAATCGGGTCATTCTAATGACTTCAAAATTGGTATTCACTGCGTCCCTGCTTGACGTTCAGCATTAAAGGGACAGTGTGAAGAACAAGCGGGCAAGTTTACTTGTTGTGCTGTTGGGAAGAGCACTTAGCGGGATTCCCCATCTTGGTGTGGTAGACAGATGGCTGGCAACTCCTAAGTAAGTTCGTATAGCGCATTGATCGCTTTCTCGTGATAGGATAACTATGCAACTAAATAAAAATAGATACAAAATACTTCGCCGATTTTGCATTGTAAAGTTTTTATGTACAATGTGCGTGTGAAAGCTAGTACCGTACGTTGTATAAAACTACGGCTTCATGCAATTCTACGAAAAAACTTTCGATTGGAAGAATTTTTGATTTCCCTTCGCACTTCTGCTGTTTACTACGTGTGAATTTATTTTGTGATACAAGTTGGACCCTCCGCGCAGTCGTTGTCTGGGAGTGTTTGGATTAAGTTTGTACACAAACGAGAGCGACCTTCGAAGTGTGTTCTCGCGTTATGGAAGAATTGAAAACGTCAACATCGTCATTGACCAAAAAGTAAGGGAATAATTTTCAGCAATCAGTAACAGTAAAGCATAGTTTACATTATTTTGATTTAAGACATTCTTTATATACCTGGCCTACTAAAAAAGATTTAGCAGCAACTTATCGTAGGGGTAAATATTTTTTAAAACGGAACAGCTGATACAACGATTTTTAACTTTTAATCAACTCTGCTTAGAACTAAACTGATGATTTTGAGACCAACTCTGATTTTTCCTGTTTTGAATCCAGTGCTGCTGCATTCAGTGGCTGTATAATAACTTTGTTATGTGATATAGGTGAGTAAAGCGTCAACAAACTGCTGCTGATGTTATGTATAAGTATAAAAGTATGTTGAATTCGCTCAAATCTTTGGGAACGTAATCACTCTTATATAGAGTTCCTGCTGATGAGATGGTGTTTTGGTGGTCAAATAAAGTGCACCTCGAAAATTTAACTACATTTGGTGTGCTTGTACCCAATACCCATATCTATTATTTTATCTGCTCTTACCCTACCAATTATACGCTTTTTACATGTTACTACGTTGTTAGTTATCTCGGCAAACTGTCTTTTTCACTAACACGAAAATGTCATTGATCTGCTAATACAGTTGCACGAAACTGCAAGGCTATGACAGCATTGATTTTGAATTTCCCAAATGCGTAACGTATATTAATATTGATAGACTGGTCGGTCACGTGGTTTTGGATTTGTGTATTATGACAACCGTGAAGATGCTGAGGAAGCAAAGCAACGTGCGAATGGAATGGAGTTGGACGGACGCAGAATAAGAGTTGATTATTCCATAACAAAGCGACCTCACACTCCCACACCAGGCGTTTATGTTGGAAGACCGTATGTATCTTTTTCTGTACTTAAGATTTTCATTTATTTCCACATTCAATAGATCTTTGATGTCTTTCAGTTATGAAGAATTTAGAAGGAAGCTGCGGGAGAGTACTGGTACTTGCCGCATTTAAAATCATTTTGATGTGCTAAGTTCAGAAGAGTCTGAATGCTTTTGCTTACAATCTCAACTTCGCATCGCACCTTGTGCATCATTGATAATGATTTGCTGAAGTAGTGTCTTGCATGATCTTGTTGCAATCGCAACTGTACGGACTTAACGTATCTTTTAAAAGCGTTTCACTTGGGAGATCCAAAATGTGCGGATTTCAAATGATGCTCAGTCATAGCGTTTTGTTGCACTAATTATTCATAAGAGCCAAACAAATGGTTTTTAATTGAATAGGTGATGACTTGTTTTATTTGCTTGATGAAAATGTGGGTCATGAATATTTTTACCAGATGGAGCGTCTGTCTCTGGTAATGTAGTGGAGTTTTAGTTGCATATTTATCCTCCTATCACGCGAAAGCAATCAATGTGCTGCACGAGCTTGCTTAGTGCTTGTTGGCCATCTGTTTACCACACCAAGATGGGGAATCCCGCTAAGTGCCTTTCCCAACAGCACAACAAGTAAACTTGCCGGCTTGTTCTTCACACTGTCCCTTTAATGCTGAACGTTAAGCAGGGAAGCTGTGAATACCAATTTGGTTTGACCCGATTAAAAATCAGACCCTAGTCTGTGGCTCCCGAGGCGGACGCTCTTGCCACTCTACCATCTGAGCTGTTTAAGCTGTGAATACCAATTTTGAAGTCATTGGTTTGGCCCGACTTGGAATCAAACTCAAGTCTACAGCTCCCGAGGCGGACGCTCTTGCCACTCGGCCATCTGACTTGAAGCAAAAGGCTCAGAAATTGGTATTTTCAGCTTGCTTGCTGGACGTTCAGCAATCAGCATTAAGCTGCGTTTATAGCGGATATGACGCAAGCAACGACGTGCAATGCGACGCAAGCTGTAACTTTCGCTAGCGAAGGTGCGTTTGCTCCAAACACAATGCAAAAGCTTTTCTGGCTTGGCTGCGCAGCTTTTTATCATGCGGGGAAACGAAAATAATTATTTTTAAGCGCAATAAACGGTCAATTATGACCATGGAAGCAAAGGTGACATTGTACGTAACGTAACATATTTTAGGTAACATACTGTGTTAAGAAAACATGGCTGACAGCAGGCACACCAAGTTGGCCTGTATGAACCTGCCGTAAACCTAACCCCAAGAGTTTTACTCATAGGCTGATAGGCTGCAGTGGCGAAGTTCAGAAATTGTTATCGGTAGGCAACACATGAAGTTACGTTGAGAAAGTTGTGCAAAGAAGCTCACGATTTTGAATGGTCCACCAAACGTGGACCAACTTTTTCAATGTAACTTCATGTATTGCCTGTCAATAACAATTTCTGAACTTCGCCACTGCAGCCTGTATGTAAAAGTCTTAAGGTGCGTTTACACGGAATTTTTTTTCCAGCACAGTTGAGCTTGCTCTTTGTTTGTTTTATTGTATTGAGCTCGAGCCAGCGCAAGCTGGCTTGTGCTCAAGTTAACTGTTCCGCGCTGAGCTTAAACTGCCGTGGTTATCGCTCGTGAGTGATAATTTTGGGTGTAGTTGAGCAAAGAGGGCCACAGGTATTGCTTTCGGAAGGCCTAGCTGTTTGAGTAGGATGTGTTAAGCATAAATAAGCTAGTCTACTTTGCTATGGTTTATTTTTTGTTGCTGTTATTAATAAGCCTAGGCCTATGCTATTTTAAGTTCTGGTTGAATTTGTTAACATGTTGTTTTTTAATTTATTAGTTTGTTACAGAGACATCATAGCCTAAGGTACTATTTATACTAGTGTAAGCAATATTTATGATGATCTCTTAATTAATTATGTTGTATCATTTTTCAGTTTTCATACTGAATTGCTGATAAATTTTTTGTATTAACTTTGCTGCTGTTTGAAGCTCCCATTGTAAAACTTTGAAATCCAAGAAGGCTTTGCTGGTAAATTGCTACAACCATGCAAAAATTATATGATATTTATGTTGAACAATAATTGTATTAAAACCACGATAGAAAAAAAAAAGACAAAACTGCTGCCTGTGATGCTTGTATTGAGAGTCGGAGGTAGCTTAGCTGTTGCAAAGCATGCAGCTACAGGATTTGGAAACAAAGATTGCATCATTTAAGGATGCTGTTTGAGTTTGCAGCTGGCTCACAGGAAGGAATGCACGCTTTATGAGTTAAAACAAGCTACAAATCAATCCTCAAAAATTGGCTGACATAATCGTTCCCCCAAGATTAAATGCCCCTATACCTCACATAAATTTGTCTTACTATAATTCGTTGATTTCGTGCTAGAACTCTTATAAATGCTTAGGTATTACTATAGACAGCAAACTAAATTTCAAAACACATCGAAAAAATTACTTCTAAAATATCAAGATCTGTAGGCATACTAAACAAACTACGTTACATATATCTAACGTCTTCCCTAGTAGATCTATATTTTGCACTAGTACACTCTCATTTCTTTATCGATCTCATTATTTGGGGTTGTACATTTCCATCATATTTAGACAAGCTGCAGAAGTTTCAAAATAAGACCGTAAGAATAATTACCAACTCTGAAATACGTACATCTATCAGGCCTAAATTTCATAAATTAGGCATTTTGAAAATTTGTGATTTGTATACTTACAAAATAGCAAAAATTATGCACCACCACTCTAGGCAAACTCTCCCTCTTCTCTTCACTCTTTGCTAAAATATCAAATATACATCATCGCAACACTTGATGAGTTGCGCATAATGATCTTCATCTTCCTAAATTCTCTACCAACAGATGCCAAAATTCAATTCGATTGAAGGAGAGAAAAATTGAAATTCCATACCATGTGATTTAAGAAATCAATCGTATCCTAAATTTAAGCTTATTTACAAAAACGTTCTTCTCAATAAATACTTAAATGTTTAGAGTGCAGTACCAAGTGAAACGGTTATTCTCAATATTCCTGATCAATGTTAATTGACTATTTTATCTATCAGCTTTCTGACGCTACATCCCAGTGTCTTATGGGTGGCTGCTTGACTCGAAGACCTTAAAGGCCGGTCTACACTGAGGCTGAGCGAGGTGCAAAAGTTAGTTTGTTTTATTGAAATGGAGCATTGTGCGGCGCATGGCATGTGCCCCGCTTAGCCGCGCACAGCCAAAAAAAAATTTATGCTTTGTTTAATTCTTCTCAGCCTGCTGCGACCGGGAGTTTTCCATTTTCCAGGTACAGGTATAGGCTAATAGTCTTGGACTACTGGGTCATCAAACACTTTGTCTTTATATATATGTTTTTTTGGTAAACAGACAGAAGAAAATGGCAAAGGATTATATTTTGAAATTTCAGTTGGCTGTGTAAGAATGCAAGCTGTAGGTACACAGGCCAAAATGGCAACCTACCGGTATCCAACTACGTGACTAGTGAAAATCTATTTTTTTTTTTGAAAACAAGTTTTGCAGAGACCAAAAGGTTATTCAATATCGATTTGTTTGGCTAGAATGAATTACATCCCAAGTCTTCAGCAGCTAAAAAGATTGATACCAGCTGTTGGACTAAGCCTGTTCAGCTGTGTTGACAGTTGGCAGGTTTGTAGTGAAGGATGAAACTGAAGCTTGTGGATATTTTTTTTTTCTGTAAAGTAGTAATTTATTAGTATTGATTTTTGAAATGTCAGTTGGCTAGGTTGTTAGTACCTTGCTGTGGTAAGAATAAGGCCAGAATGACAAGTCGGCAACCTACCCCATTCGCTCACTGGACCTAGGTTTATTAGTAATGAGTAGCCTACAGAAAACTTTTCTGAATTCATAGCTGCTAAAAGAATAATTTTGGCACCATATGCAAAAGTTACCAGTGTTGGACCAATCACACTTTGTTAAACTGTTAAATTTGGTATTACAACTAGGCTATAGGCATTGTACAGTGCAGGTATTATACTGGTAATTGATAATGGACAACCAACTAAGCTATTAGTACTATGAAAAAGAACTGCAGGCCGTGGCTTCAGTAAAAAAACTATTCAGTATTATTAAAAATATTGCGTTGTAGAAAAAAGCAAACTGTAAAATGCTCATGAGATCCTCTAAAAATATCAAACTTTTCACGAAGTGTGAATGAAGGTAGTTGTTTTACACTGTTTCTATGATATCATCTTAAATGTGTCAATGAGCATTCTCAAACACATGTAACCTTTAATGATGTGGCCTTAGGCCATTAAGTTGGATGTGCTATTGAACTATTAGGAAGTTGTTGCTGAAGGGAGTGTAACTTAGATCAGGGGTGGCCAACCTTTTGATTCCATGCGTCAATATTTTTGCACCCTTAATTTAGATAATTACAAGCATCCATTTCTTTCCAGTTCTTTAAAACAAGGGCGAGCAATATTGGTGAAGAGCAAAAAAAGGGTCTTCACTTCACGTCCTCAGACAGTGGTGCACCCAGGATTTGGCAAAGGAGGGCCACAACCGGGGGTCTGGGGGTAAAACCCCCAGCCGCCTACGAATTTTTACAGTTTTCATATAAAAAAAACACTCATTTTAGCACACTTTTTCATCGAAAAAGGGCATGCAGTGAGTGCAGTCAATACGGACAATGCAAAAACATTTTCGCAGCTTATGTCTAAAAGCAGAAGCTTGGCTAAATAAAGTAAAAGGAGGCTACAACCATTATTAGTTTGAGAAATTGTAGACTGAAAGTTAGCACCGTGGCTCCCCCACGTGCGCATATGCCCTCAGACGTCCTGTTTCTCACTGTCAATGTCGGTGGAGAGCAAAAAATAAAAAAAGGTCTTCACGCCCTCAGAAGTTTTGTTTTCCACTGAAAAATCTTGGTGGAGGGCAAATAAAAAAAAAAAAATAGTGAGTAGAAGTGGCTTGTCATCAGAAAGGTGCAATGCGCCACTTTTAAGTAGCCAATGCGCCACGTATGGCGCATGCGCCACAGGTTGGCCACCCCTGACTTAGATTATGATTTGTTGTAACTTTGGTTTATGAGCTAGTGCCTGTGTTTTGCGAAGTTAGATGATGAAAGGGAATGCAAAGGGATAAATAGGACTAAGGTCTGGAAAGGGAAAGCGTGATGTAACTTGTGATAGATAGACCCTATTACTTAACATGTAATATATAAGAGTGAGCCTTATTCCTTAGGGAATATATTTATGACTATTTGTAAATTGTTAGCTTTGTTTACCTTGGGTTATTAATAGTGAACCCAAAGTAGTTAGACAACCAACCTTGTTGAGACATAATAGCAACTATGATTGCACAACCAGGCACATAATAATGCTTGGCTCCTACTGCGCCATAGTAGTTGTGCACAGCTAAGTACACACCCGCTTGGTTTTTCCTTAAATGAGGTCGTAAGCCTCATGAAAAATGACTGATCATTATGGCATTGTGTCTTGCCCTTCAGACTGATAACTTGCATATCTGTTTATTTGCCTCGTGATTGTGCATGGGAAACATGCCCACAATCTTGTATGAGCATATGTGTTGGTTGTCTACATCTTGTTAATGCGTAAGTAGCATGCCCACAATCTTGTTTGTGCATGACTGCATCTTGTACATGTTAATTGTGCACACCTGTTGGTTGTCTATACATGCGCTGGATCTGGGATGTCTGACCATAGTGCATGCAATAATCCAAGTGTAATGACATTAGTCGTGAGTAATCATGGGAAATGATTAAAAGGCTCTGCTGATGTAGAATGATAGATGTGACAAGGCACCCTACTTCACTTGTATACATAAAAATTATGTCTTGGCATTATGTCATGATAACATAATAATTACTAATATTATTAAGTGTGTGACATTATGTGTGTAATCTGCTACGCCATTGTGTACTAATCAATTCTATTTAAATAAGATTTCACATAGCCTACGTTTGTGTGTAGTAGATAAAAGATACCCCATTGAAGGGGACTGCTGCCTTTGGTAGACTCATTCTAATGGTTGTCGGATTCCCTGATTGAACTCACAGGAGGGCTGGTGTAGATGCCTGCAACAGACCCAACTACTTCAGAATCTCTTTCCCCTGCCCAACAACAACCTTCTCCAGCTCCCAAAATTTCTCATGTACAAATCTTCGAATTCTACACCTGTTGGATATGGGCAACTTGACTCAGATGATCAGGAAATGGTCTTGCGCTGTCCAGTTTACCACTGTTTGGTTACTAATCAAACTAACTTTTGTTCTGTTTTATCATTTTTATGTTAAAACTTGTGTAATTGACTATTTGAAGACTATTTCATTGCAAACAAATAAAATTGACTTGACTTGTTTGGTTAGGATCTTAGGTTCCAATGAATACAGTTGTAGGGTACTGGCCCAACTAGTTAGCAAACAAGCAGACAACTGTATCTGTGTATGTTTGTTCTTCAACGCAGCCCAATGCACCAACCACTCTGCCAACTCCATACCGTAATGATGATGTTTGATCGCACCAACTTAAAAAGCCTGCCGCGGCTGACCATTTTACAGTTCAGTGTAGACACGTCGCTTGGCTTGATTTAACTTTTCTCAGCCTGGCATGGCCTCAGAGTATACCAGGCTTAGCCGGTCATTTGCAGTCTTCCTGCTGGTAGATAAACTGTTGTTTATGTGTATTCTTTCATGCTCGTTGTTCGTGAACGTGTACTCGCAAATAATCATCATCATCATCAAACAATGAGTAAAAAGCAGCTGCATTTACAATATTCACAAACGTTTAAGCCTTTTCTAAAAAAATTACTGCTCTCAATTATTGTTCTTTCTTGGTTCAGTAGTGTTTTTTTGGTCGTGAAATAAAATTAGTCTTACTCTAACTCGAATGTTTCATGAAAGTATATGACGTGCATTCATTAACGTTCTGGTCATTGATTTTGGTCTACGGTAGGCTAGGCTATGTCATGGGCTACGTTAATTGAAAAAATTGTACATGAAACGTCATACCATAATTTGAACATACATCATTAATGAGAACTTTTCCATAAGCTTCGTAAGCTTGTTAAGTTAACAGTTTTTTTTTTTTAGCTACTGCAAAGCAAAACAAGTGCTCAGTAGACTGTCGCACTTGGTACAGTGGTAGCCTACAAACTGGCGTTGTTGTACTTTTTCAAGCCATTGATGGATAAGAAAATCGAAAATGCCTGGAGAATAATTACGTTTTGTCAAAGGTGCAACTAAAATAACTTATGTAAGCCGGCCAAATACCAATAATATTAATAATTCAGGGTAACTATCCAAAAGCAAAATAATTCAGGGGAAACTCTACATTGCGATGCCACAACTGTAAACTAAAATTGCGAGCTACACTATGCTGAGCTGAAACAAAATGTGTAAACGGCGAGCTTTGTGTCACTGAGGCGAGTCGAGCTCGAAAAAAAAATCCGTGTAAATGCGCCTTTAGGGTTAGGTTTATTGCAGGTCTGTACTGGCCAACTTTGTGTTCCTTCTGTCAGCCATGTTTTCTTTAGCCAGTGGGAGGCATGAGAATACCTGCTGACTGGAAATTCCTAATTTTGATTTTGTAAGCGACATTGCCAACATTGTAAGGTTTTGGGTTGTATTTATCTTCACTTTAGTGATAATGTAAAATAATAAATTAACAAGTTAGCATTTGCATCTCAAACTTCTTAAAAGAACTTTAAAATCTTAGCTGAATCTATAGCTTCAGGGTTGCTATTCTACGTTGGTTACTGGAATAAGACGTAAACCTACCAGAGCTTCAATTTTGAGAAGCAACTGAAGTGTCAGATATTGGTTTAAACTCAATCAGTTTCTTCATAGTCGTATTTTTATCGTAATTTTCGGCAAATACTCTCAGCCTAATCACAGAGACCGTAGCAAAAGTCTTCAAATGATGCCGAGGTCGCTCGTGACTAGTAAAATTTTTCCTTCTCAACACTTATTGTGCGCAGTGGTGTTGAATGTACTTTTCAGTAGGGGGGAAGCTGAAATTTGTGTTACCATGCCAATTCTTGTTACCGCAGCGTACATCATGCGTATCATGCACTTTACTTCAATAAAAGTCACTTGGAGACTGTTGCAGTTACTGAAAAAGTTCAAAAATAACCATTACAGCATGTAAATTTTCACTTTTTTTCTGAGGAGCATGCCCCCGGACCCCCTAGAGTTTTTCTTATTTCTCAATCAGCTTCAAATATGTTCTGCCGAAAAAAATAATACACTTGAGAAAAAGTGGAAACTATGCCCACCCCTTTTAAAATCTCGCTACGCCACTGCTCCTAGAATAAGCTAGCTCATTCTAATTTGATATTTTGTTGTTTTGCTGTTATTTGTCCAAAAGTTTTTTTTAAGGCAGAACCTAAGGTTTCGTGATCGTAACATTTGTCACTTTGATTTATTTTATTATCCCTTCATGCTCCCCGGTTATACCAGAGTGTGACGAAGTAGTGAAATGAGCCAAAGAGGCAAATGTTACAGTCACGTAACTTTAGCCATTTCATTTTTTTTTAAATTGAAGAAAATTTAACTGTGACATCATAAGAAAGCTCTTGGAGCTTTGTACACAAAGTTACTAGGAAATCCAACAGTGTTTGCGATTTTGATCGCCTTTGTCTCAAAGTTGCAAAAGTTTCTGCATTGGCTTGATGGTATCAATGAAGAAAAAAAACGAATAACAAGTGACACCGTAAGCTGTTGTGGAAGAGTGCAATAAGGTGTACTGTAGTTATAAATTTTTAAAAGGGGGGCTGAAGGGGGCTCAAAATTTCTATGGGAGGGCTGAAAAAAATATAGAGGAGACTTCAGCCCCCCCAGCTCCCACCTGTTTTTTTTTTTTTTTTTTTTTTTTTTCGGTAAAATTTCTGTCATAGTCCAAATTAAATTCGTAAAAACTGAAAAATTAAAGCCATTTCTGTCAATTGATCGAAGTAAATATCTTGCCTATATGCAAGCTACAATTACAAACAGACTACCGGTGTCACAGCGTCAGGATTAACAGACATCAAATTGACCAGAGTAGTTTTTATTTGTGGAGCAGTTACAAAGTAGTATATGTACATATGTCCATAAATCATCGCTACAAATTCAAAAATTCACCACAGTCTTATTTTTTAAAATACTTCCCATTGGTTTTTTTCATTGTGAAAGAAAATGCTTCAAATTTTTTTTATTCTTTATGGGTAGTTGTGGAAATATTAGGTTTAAAAATTACAACTTGTTTAGTGATTCGCCGAATATTTTTGAAAAGTAGCAAAAGTAGAGTTCATGAAAGTGAGCATTCCACAGGAAAAGGCCCAGTGTGTTTCCTGGTTTATAGAGACAAAGTCAGTCATCCAAGCTCAGCAAAACTTTACACGCAAGTATGGAGGAAAGCTACCTGCACGATCTACCATTTGAGCATGACATGAAAAGTTTTTGGAGACTGGTAGTGCGTTACAGAGAAAGGGAGCTGGCCGACCTCAAATATCAGCAGAAGAAATTGAATCTGTGCGAGTGGCATACCATACGACCTAGCAAGTCTATTCGCAAGGCTTCTATACAATTGCAGATCCCACACTCCACTATACACAAAGTTTTGCATTGAAATTTGCGACTTCATGCGTATAAAGTGCAGTTACTGCACGCTCTTAAGCTAGAAGATAGCCACGGCGAAAAGGATTTGCAGTGACAATGCTAGACAGATTATCATGCCCAGGATTTTGAAACGTGTTTGTTTCAGTGACGAGTCAATGTTTCTGATTAATAAACTGACACAACTCAAGTATATAGGGCTTGCAGAATCCGCATGAAACCTTCGAGCCTAAACGAGACTCCCCTAAACTAAATGTGAGGTGTGGAATCATGCATGATAAAATTATTAGTCGGTTTTTTTTTTTTTCGCTTAAAAATCAATTACAGCTCAAATTTACCTCGACCTTTTGACAGAATATGTGTCACCACAGCTTGAACAGCATCAACCACAATTTATTTTCCAGCAGAATGGTGCACTCCCTCATTGGGGTCTTCAAGTTCGTCAATTTTTGAATGACAGATTTCCAGAAAGATGGATTGGACGTGATGGCCCCATTCCATGGCTATCACGTTCCCCTGATATCACACCATTGGATTTTTTCCTGTGGGGCTATGTAAAAGATATCGTTTGCCCAACCAAAGTCAGAGACGTTAGTGATTTGCAACAACGAATAATTGAAGCAATGGATACAGTTACTGTGGATATGTTAGCAAGAGTGTGGCTAGAAATTAAATATCGATTGGATATCGTACTTGCGACTGATGGTGCACACATAGAAGTATACAAAAGCATCTACGTAAACTTGAAGCATTTCCCTTTACTATATAACAAACCAATTGAAAATATCTTAAATAGTAAGAATGTGGCGAATTTTTGAAATTGTCGCAGTAATTTGTGGACACCTTGTATATTTCGTTCAACGTCATGCAACTTCATACATGACTGAAAAAAATTGAAATAATCGAAATTTTTGTAGACAGTTGGGTCAATTGACCAAAATGAAATTTTGAAAAAAAAAGTAACCCAGGCTTCCACCTTCCCACGCCCTTGATTGTGCGAACCTTCGCAAGTGGTTGCACGTGTCCTAGGCATTGCCTAGGCAAGCATCACTCCGGTCGAGAAAAATTTGTTGCTTCGCGTCCAGTGTAAACTTGCCTTTGAAGGAGAGCAAGCCCGGCAGGTTTACCTGACGTCCTGTTATTAGGAATGGTACTCCACCAGATATTCCCTACTTTGATTCGTCCACGTTTTTAACGGTGATTTGGTTATAGTGCCCAGGTGCAGTAAGAGGATAAAAATACAATTACCGGTAGATTAAATTACTTTGTTGTTGTAACGTTCCTTCTTGTCAGATATCGCGCTCCACCCCGTGATGATCGCCATGACTACTACGAAAAGGACAGATACGATAGTAGAGATAGGTAATGTGGCTCTCGTTATATAAGTGCTATTGAGGACTTCGTTTGGTTAAGAATAATGATGGATATATCTATTTTGTGGCCAACTAATGTTATTTCTATAGTTTCGGAAGAGAGGTTGATTTTTATACCATAAAGCTGCAAGATACAGCAACCATACTACCGGTATCAAATGCATTCTTTATTTACATATTTACAAAATTACATTACCACGAACGTTTTCGGCACAACTTTTGGCCCTCTTCAGGTATATCTAAATTAGTTAAGTAACTTTAATTATTAACAAAACTGACTGAAAAGAAATTATTAGCAAACTCATAATTTCTTTTCAGTCAGTTTTGTTAATACTTAAAGTTACTTAACTAATTTAGATATACCTGAAGAGGGCCAAAAGTTGTGCCGAAAACGTTCGTGGTAATGTAATTTTGTAAATATGTAAATAAAGAATGCATCTGATACCGGTAGTATGGTTGCTGTATCTTGCAGCTTTAATGTTATTTCACTTTGAGCTCAGTTAAATTATCTACCTAGATGGCTGTAAGCACAGTGTTGACCGTTTTAATCCCATCTGTAGAGGTTTCGTTTCTCTCACACGTATAATTACTGTAGTCAGGGCTAGCATTAACCCCCCACTGAATCTTTCATGTTTTGTATTGTGGATGAAAATAAAAGGAAATGATTGTGTCTACACACGTAATGCATCACTATACACTTTATTGTTCATCTTTGATAGTGAGGCTTGTTTTATACCCAAAATTTAAAAGTTTTATTATTGGACGTAAGGAATTCATTTGCAGCTAAAAAAAAACACAGCATGAAAAAGATTTTGCGTGGAAAACCGGTTTTCTGTCAGTAAAATATCCAGTTTTTGACACATGTAAACTATGACAATGGTACATGTCCAAACATGTTAAAATGTCGAGAATTTTAACCATACTGTACTACAGTATTCAGCTATTCCTGACATGCTTATGGCTCGTTTTTTAAAGATGTGGAGCATCAATAATTTTGCAATAATTTTTGCTGGATTACGTTCTCCTCAAATAATTATTACATCGTGTTGTGAGTAAATAAAAGTAATATGCAATTCTGCTTGTTTCAACTTGTAGCCGAATCATTAGATAATTTTCTGTTTTGCATGAGCAATGATTGATACCGTATAATAAACAATTGTGTTAGGTAGCTGCACACTGCTGTCAGTGCTTTATACCAAATTTTTGTAATATTTCAGTCAGTCTTTAGCAAATAATCTTCATATGCTCTACAGATTAAATGCAAACAACATAACTTTCTAGATGTAACTTTGTGGTTGCAGCAAAATACTGTTTAGTGCATTGCTAGTTGCTAGCATCAAAAACCAATGTGGGCCGTTTTTTTTTTTTGTAACCCTGACTGTAATTCTTCTGTTTTAGCTATAAATTTTGTTCTTTTTTCTGGTTTTGAACAGCGCGTTTTCTCTCACTGAACAGTGTAATTCTGCTTTAGCTTTAATCAGTTCGGCAAAAAAGGAAAAAAAATGTGAAAATACCAAATATTGAACTGTGCTAACGCTATTACTTCTTTCATAGTAACTGCATAAAGTTGCTTGTGATTACACTTACCCTGTTCACACGTCCAATTTATGTGAGCTTGATGTCATATTCACTTTTTTAATTTATGACTTCAAAAATTTAATTGTGATGCAGGAAGCCCGTAGCTACAATTCCACATAAATTGGACATGTGGCCAGGGTAATTGTACCTTCGCATTAGTTATAAAGTTCATGATTGAGCTCTCCTATTGACTCATGTTTAACACGACTCTTGATACTTAATTTTAGTTTGGCAGATTCACCTCAACTAGGAATGGGCATTTCAGAATAATTCGGTATTCTAGAATATTTAAACCGAATCTAGAATTTCGAATTCTGTAGTAGAATAATTTTTCAAAATTTTAGAAACATAAAGCTATAAATTTTGTTTTTTTATTCAACGAGAATAACCACACAAATGCACTATTTTTAATTTTTTACTTATTTTTGTTGCAATGCAAAATGTTAAAAATTTCCAAATTTTTTCCAGTCAGACGAGATCTCAAAGCAGATGCGGTTAAATTTACACTAGAAAGAGCAATTTTTACATCTACATAAAGAAAAGAAACTAGAAAAAAAGAGATTAGGCTGCTTCGTTTGCAAAATTTAGTTAATTAGAATTATCACTTTGATTCCAACTATTTAAAATAAATTGACTTTTTGGATTCGAATCTTTAAGGATTCAGATTCCAAAGATTCGAAATTTTAGAATGCCCAACCTGTAACGACATAGTAATCCGCCTGCCTTTCTACCGTCTTTACAGATATTGACGAGTCGACGACCAAGTTGTGAACTTATTTTTGTTATATTATTCGCCAACGGTTTCTAAAAATTTAAACGCACACATAAACAAAGGGTTTAACAATTTTAGCGATCTACGACACATACGTTATGAACAAAAGCAGAATAAACAATGCAACTTACCAACGATTTTTATTTTGGCAGCGGACAGACGATCTATTGCTTTCTCTCGAACTGTCAAACTGAACTAATGGTTGAACACGTCAAACTGAAAAGAAACTAATGGTTGAACCCGTGTTCCAAAACTGAGCCCCAGTAAAATTATTTGTAGCACCAACTCGGTAGCTTCGAGGAGACAGTCCACAGACTATTTATGAGGGAAAAGGTCCTGGAAACAAAGATGAGCAAAGGCTCTGTAGACAACGGTCTACGTTACGGACAATGGTCCAGAACTGATTGGAGAGCGGACAATCAATAGAGTCCTAATATAATAACTAAAAGAATTGAGTTGACTTTCTTGAATGCTATTCGGGCTCATGAATTTCGGTCAACTCTTCTCAAATTCTATTCGAGTCAAACGTCTGTCTTCAACAACGACTCATTTTATCTGACCCGCCCAAAAAATCGATGGCTGGCTAGTTGCAACACTAAAAAACTTACAAATTGAGATAATTCAGCTGTGAGCAATTGCGAGTCAAATTAGCTGTGAATCACGAGACAAAAACACTGTAACTTAAAGTTGAAACGAATAAATCATAAGACCTGGTTCGATTCCTGTGACATGAAAATGCAGAACTCAAAAACGACGCTACACAACCCTAACCTCAACGTGTTAAATATGTTCCAGATATCGTGATGACTACAGACGAGACAGTTACCGTAGAAGTCCTTCCCCGTACAGTCGTCGACGCTCTCCCTCCCCCTATAGCAGACGTCGTTCTCCTTCACCGTATTATCGTGACAGTTATCGAGATCGTTCCCCCTATCGTGGTAAGTATTGATCATTTTAAAGCTGCCGTGCATTCCTTAACTTGATAGCCCCACAACTTACATTTTTTACAATCTTAGCTAGGACTTCATTTTGAAAAAAACTTAATTTGGTAGTGCATGGCGTAGGAATTTCTTTCGTATTAGGTTTGGTAGGTGCGATTGATTGTTTTATTGAAATTGCTCATTTCTAAACAATTTTAGTGATTGTTGTTGTGTTGCATGTTTTGACTGCTGTCCTGTGCGCATTCCTTTTTTTTTTATGCACACACTTTGCCCTGTTACGCCTGCACCTTGCGAAATATGCAAGCCAGTGTGCGATGTTAATGATACGGAGTTGGCTTATCAAATCGAATTCGGTTTTTACGTGAGGCTCCTGAGGATTACTCATTACGTGAGCTCCATGTGCTTTGTGTGTAGTTTACAGTCACCACAGCATCGGACCATCGGTAGCGATATAATTAATGCCATGAAGTTGCTTTAGTTATGATTGACTGCTATAAGGTAGGGCAGTTTTAGTCTAAAAGTTGCTTCCGTGCATTCGATCGGACTAAGCACTGCAGTGTGATTGTTGTGATGATGATGATGATGCCATTATCCAGTGTTGTTCCCATTTAATTGAGGTGGCCGGATTGACCTCATGGAAATTGTATGCACTCTCCATTTAGTTCTATTGTGGGCATCCTTCAAATTCAGACCAGCCTTCAATTGTTCTTCTACTTGTTTTCTCCACGTTTTTTCGGTCGTCCTCTCTTTCTTCGTTCCTCAGCATTGAATTCTAAAAGATTCCTTACGACATCACCATCATCCTCTTTTCTCAAAATATGTCCCAACCATCTCACTCCACTTGTTTAGGCCATTTTGTCTATGGTTTGATTTAAAACCAACATATCCATCATACATTCTGTATTTTTCTTGCCCGCTAGTTTGGCATCACACATTGCTCTTTGTGTTCTTCTCAAGATACCAATTTCTTTTTCTCTCAAACACCACGTTTCACTGCCAACCTGCCATACGACATTGCATACCGGACACAACTCTGAAAAACTCTTGCTTTGATCTTCAACGAAAATCTTTTTCCAGGCCATAACTCACCGCATTCTCTAAATTTAATCCATCCAATTCTTATTCTTGCTGTAACTGAAGTCTCACGTCCTCCACTAGTTCTCAACTTGTCTCCCAAATAACAAAACTCCTTCACTGTTTCCACTCCATCACATAAATTCTTGATTGGTTTCCATGCCATCCTCATCTAAAGAATTTGACCCTTAAATCTTTCATGGTCTTGCCAACCAATACAAAATTCTTGGCCAGGCCAGGGGGTGACTCTTTTCATGGATGTATTGAACACCTACCGTGAATCCACCTTCGCAGTTTATACAAAAGACTGCATTGACTTATACCCTCCTTCCGCATACACCACATGGATCAATCTTGCTTGCTGTAACTTTCTCTTCCAACCCACTCACCATCATTTTCGTCTTATTACTGTATGATTTACTCTCATTCCCTTTCAAAGTTTTTTTTCCATCGCAAGAATTTATCCCTTAAATCTTTCGTGGTCTTGCCAACCAAAACCAAGTCATCTGCATATAAAATTTCTTTGATTGAACGATCCCTCACTCAGTTGCTGCATCAACCACAATCGCAAACAGCAGTGGTGACAACACTGATCGTTGATGTACACCAACATTTACAGAGAATTCATCAGATGAGCCTGGTGATTCCACCTTGACTTTTGTCTATGCTCCGCACTTGTCTTTGCTCCGTCATTTTCACCCAAGACTCGTTGCATCCTTGGATAAGATGCCTCACAATAATTATCTCCTCTTGGTGGAATCTAAACAAGCAGCAAATTACAAAAATCAGAAGCAAAACTCAAGCGGAAAATTCGGAAACAAGTGCAACTCCTAAGCGAGTCTGGATTCGTCCTATGCATAGCGCCTCCGTCACTTTCTCGTGACAGGAGGATAAAAATGAAGCAATCAGAATCACTGCTTTCACCATCTCTGAAACTTCTTCCTCATCACCCATTCCACCCACCCATTTTTTCAGATCTCGATCAAATGCTTTCTCCAAATCTACAAAACACAAATATAGCTTTTTCTCTTTATCCTGATATTCCTTTTGCATTCTGTGAAGAATAAACAGAGCATTTATTATACCTCTTCTGCGTTTTTTTTTTCGAACATTGTCCGAATTTTTTGCTCAATGTCCAAAATATTTGGAGTCATTTCGGACAAAGTGTCCGAAACAATTTTGCTTAAAGCACTGCAATACGCTTGTGGCAGCTCTATGCTCACTAACTTAACTAAAATTTTGCGACTTCCTTTTTGCAACTAAACTGTTTCCGCTGTAACTTCTGATGAGTTTTTTGCTACGTGCGTACTTATTGCAACATTCTCGCTTGTCAGCAATGAGAAATTGTTTTTGTGTTTTACCATATTTCGGGATTATGTCTAGACGCTTAGAACGATTGTGGCTACTGCAATATCGCGCACGAGCTTCATTATTTGTACTCACTTGAAACTTTTAATGGCAACTTAAAACAATATGTTGCTTTTGATATTTTGAGTGAAGTTGTAAGGTATTGAGCTAAAACAGATCTTTGAAAGATGAGGTGTGTCACAATCCTGGGAGTCTTATACTGCAACTTTGCTATGAAACTTACTCACTTGATTAGGAAAATGTTGATGCACAGCTCTCAATGACATGGCAAGAATTTTAGTAAGGCTCTAGGGAGGTAAAATTTTTGAAAATGTAAGAAGTAAAATTTTTAAAATGTATATGCTCTAATGCAGGGGTTCCCAACCTGTGGTACGTGGAAGCTTTTCAAGTGGTATGCGAGACATTTTCCAAAAATGCAAAAAGAATTTGTTTTCGCAGAATCCTCACAAAAATTTTTTTGCTTTACAACTGAAATTAGTCGCATTAAAACAGGGTAGCTAGAGATACGTGTATTATCATGTGCGGAGACTGTAGTATGAGGATATGGGCATTGCCAATAGCTCGCTTGTTTGCTGGCCTTTTTTCTTTCTGCTGCAGCAAGCTGCAACCATGGACTGAGTTTAAGGGAGGGACGGGGGGACGTAATATCTTTTGTACCCCCAATTTTTTTTTGCCAAAATACATAGCATTTATTAATATGCAATCACACATATAATGTGTCACACCGCCAGTAGAGGCGTAAAAAACTTCTAAAGCAAAGCTTATTCAGCAAGCCGCTTTGTATGTATTGATGTCAGTGAAACGGTGAAGGTCTTGGTCTGAGACCATTTTTTTAAAGTGCATCAAGATATATTGATGGAAATATCTAGTCAAGATATTATAGCCAAAGAATTTGTGAGAGCCAATGATGTCAGATGTAGTGTATTGGGAAAATTTTAGACACCAGCAGAAGTTCGCTTCTAGCTAAAAGTTTATATAATTGCTAATGAATGATGGCTACTTCCTTATCTATTTTTATGACTCATACTTGATAATTCAATGTTTCACTGATTATATTTGCATGAACATGCACCAGTAGTCTGCTAGGCCTACTCGATCAATTGTGTTAACCTTCGTCTCTAATTGCATTAACTTCCAGTGAGCCTTCAGTCAACGGAATGTGTTATGTTTATATGCATATCATTTTCTTTTGATACCGGTATTCGTTGTTTTTGTTGAATAAATACTGTAATTTATATTCATCTAAGCAACAGGCTCTGAAATCCTTAAAAGCAAATTTCATTTAGTGTTTCGACTATAACAAAAGTCTCGTCAGCCTTCCTAAGCACAGCCAATCCAGGCTAAACTCACTCTAGACAGTAAATACTCTTTTTTGCATTGTTTTACCTGGACATCTCGACTTCATCTATTTTCTAGATTGTGCCCTATTTTTAGCAGGCGACTGGCCCCAAACAACGATATCCAATGAAAGAGCCTGTAACTACTAACCCACAACTTAGTTACCGGTAGCCTAACTAGCCCACATCACTAGAAGCCCCGCGTTTTGTTCAACGTGCGTGAAAAGAAACCCAATGGTTTTACTTCCCCGTCAATAACTTGGTTTAACGAGCCGCCTACTCCGACATCTGAAACGTCAACAGATATAAAAGTTTCAGCCCCTTTAACGGGGAAAGCAAGTGACGTAATTTCGGCTAAAATTTCCTTAGTGGTATTAAATGCGCACTCCATCTCAGAATTCCAAGAAATTGACTCTCTACTTCCCTTTCATTTAGCAGTTTATTGATCTTATACCTTGTGGTTGTTATAAAGAACGTATATCCATCTCACTTTTACCTCATCGGCTTTCCTTTTTTCGAAAATATTGCATTTTTAGTTTTTACTCATCTTTTTAATTTGGTAGGGGAAATGTGAGACCAATGAGCCATTTTTCACTATTTGCTTTTTAACTCATGAATTTGTTGGTGTTAGCACACAAAATTTTGTATTTGAGTAGACCAGCTGGTGATGCAACCCCAAGGTGAAGTTGGGCAAGAACAAACATGTTTTGGCTGAATTATTAAAAATTTAATTTTTCTAGAAATGGCTCATTGGTGCCCTTAGTTTGTGGGACCAATGAGACACGGTGTGGGACCGATAAACCACTCGAAGGAAGCTGCAGAAACAGTTAGTTTGAAGATGAAATAAAGTTTTATCACAGTAATAAAACTAGGAAGTAAAATTAGTGTGTTAATAATTCAAATCATTTAAGAATGAAATTGTAACTACGAGTTCTCATGCTTATCTAGCAGTGCATAGTCAATGAAAAGGGCTCTACACTATCAGCGCAATTCCCTTTTTTTTTTAAGTTTACGCTATGCTCTCGTCTTTTATACAGCTGCAACCTTTTTGTAGTCGAAATTATAGCACAATAAATAGATTAAACAAACAGATTTATTAACAAAACTAACCATGCAAAAATCACACAAAAAATCTATCAGTCACACTAGACAATTAGATGCCATAACGTCGAACAAGCCAAAATAATATCAAATTTCAACACATTAGCTAAACGCTTAGTAGCAGCAGCTGAAGATGGCGGTGAAAGAATTTGAACTACATGTCACTTTTCTTAGCAGTAGCCAGGTTATCAACTTCAGGGAAGACAAAACCATGGGACCATTCTAAGATTTTAATTTCATAATCGTCTTTGTCATCAGGACCATTAAGTAGCAGTCCAACAAAAGGACTGAAGCTCCCAACTACAGAAAACACCTAAACAATGACATAGAGGCCTGCCTTAATATTGTCCACATCCGGTGCATACCAAACTGCCACTGGCTCATTGGTCTCTCTTTGCACTGGCTCAAAGGTCCCACAACTGTGTAGGCACAACATTTTACTAATTGGCCGCTCCCTGATAGGGTATATGCCTCTGAGCTTGGCAAAATCTTCTGCCACATCAAATAAACTTCAAAAACAAGCAATACTATGATACCTTCCGTTTAACTTAAGTCCACAGACAGAAAAAAAACAATCAGCAACAAAAAATTTTTTTAACCCAGTAAAAAAGGTTATCTTATAATAGAAAAGCGCAGTACAACTATTTGCTACCATGTTGCGATCAACAGAAATAGAATCTTTTATGAAAAGAAAAGAGTTATCGGGTATTGTTTTACCCACTAGTCGAGCGGTCTTAGAGCAATAGTATCATATTTGCCAAATTTTAATAGACACTGATCCGAAATTCATCAAAAAACTTTCCAGTTTTCTGGACATAAAAAAAGTTGACGTCATTGCTGTGTGGAAAAGAGCCAATTTCCCAACCATAGAATCAAGGAGTATTCACACTAAACTGAAACTAGCTGTTGAAAGGTTCGCAGGAGCCTTTAAAAGAGCTGCTAAGCTGCATCTTGCAGATGTCAACGAAGAGTGGTTGAATAAGATTTTTGATTAGGCAAGTGCCGCTGTCCGATTCAACGCCATTTATAAGAATGAGATGCAATGCAAGTGTAGCTTTGACACAGAGTTCTTGCTGTTAAAGTCGAGTTTCTGCTTGACCAAAGATCAAAGAGAAAAATATATTTGTCGTCAACTTGAGACATGGTTTATGCCAAGCGTAGTTAAAAATCATTATACAAAGCAAAAAGGCGCAAAATTGCTAGTGACTCCCCAGAAGCACTTCCAACCCGTACAAAAAGGATGTTATTGATTTATTAGATGTTTCTTGCACTCTTCCGGCTATGCAAATACCACGTATGACAAAATCATTGGATGTTGTAAGTGATCAATTGCCAGAACTGTCAAGTGTTGAGCCTGAACTAAAAAGAATTGATCACTCGGATCCAAATTATCGCCCCTCTTTAAAATCTCTTGCAACGGGGAAAGCTTACCAACGTTTGAGGACATATTCAATCAGCCTTGACTGTATTCAAGCTGACAGGGTTTTACATCAATCCGTCTGCAGTCAGACCTTCAAAAATCAGCTGTGGGTGAAAATAACATAGCTGCTTCTCCTGCAGCTGTTCACTGAAAACGAGCAATGCCAAGTGGATACTCTGCAGCAGTGTGAAGACAGTTTGAAACGAGCTTCCGCATTTTAATTGTTACAACGGCAAAATTTTAAACCACATTGATCGCTATATATTTTTAGGACATATTGTAAACAAAAACACGATAAATTAGTCGCCATCAAAAGCTTTTCAGAAGGAAGATCAGTAACTTCTGAAAAGGTTTTTCTTCAATATTGCTAAATCATGTGGGCCACTTTTAAACAAAACTTAGCCTACTCTTGTTATGTCAGACCCTGCAGCTTTAAACACCGGCAAGAAAAGTGGCATAAATAGAACCCCTTTCACTACCAAAAGATTTTTTTAAAAGAATTCAATTTAATCCTCCAAGATCTTGACAGAATCGGTAAATAACCCTAAAAAAGTGATCTTTGTGTTTCATGAAGGTGTTGTCGATAGTTAAAGATTAAAATATTTTAGGACATATAATCCCAACGGCATTCATCATACAAATCAACATTCAAGAAATAACGAAACAAACAATTAGCCAACTTCAAATCGCGAAAAACTGCATCTACCAAATCTTCGTAAAAGTCTAGTTGTGGTATGGTGTACAGCGGCACTTGAGAGGCTGCACAAACATATTTTGTACGCTTGTCAGTCTTGGTTTGCGCACATCTAGCGCCTCGTCGTCGTCCTCGACTTGCAACTGGCATTTGGTCTCCGACATTAAACAGTTCCTTTATTTGTTTAGAGCATGGTCCGCTGGTCCAGCAATGCTGTTTTTTTTTTTCGCTTGATGCGTGCATATTTTCGACCAGTCAAAACGAGCTGTTCTGCTAAGGTCACCAAAAATTTCAGCTAAGGAGTTTAGTGATGGCTTGGTGAAAAATGTGTGCATTTATTGCAGCAGACATTTGCATTTTATGAAAAACCTTCTTCCACCACTTCGTAGATTTACGATTGAAATCATACACATGACCTTTTGATCAGAAAGATCGACTCCTCCCATAATTTGGATATAGAAAGCAATTGTCTTGGGACATTGAAATTGCTTCTTCGTCCTATTCTTTTGTTTCACGCATATGGTAGTTGTTGCTGGTAAGGAGCAATTTCTGATGACAATAACTTCTTTCAATTCTATCCACCTTAAAACGACGTAGAATTGAAAGAAGTTAATCATTCTAGAAATAGCATTTTTGATGAATTGGTTACCCATTGAAGAATTCCTAGACCAGTTATCACTAAGATTGGGTAGGCGGTTGTAGCACATTACGAACATAACACCTAAAATTACCATCGCTTCTCCTTCATCGCTATGAGGAATCATGGCATTTTTCTGGATATTTTGCAAATCGTTTTTTCCATTTGTGCCGGGGGCAATAAAAATGCACAGACCCTTTGGAAAGAAGACTTAAAATGAATCGATTTCCGGCAAGTTAGAGAGCATTGCAAGAGTTGGTTTGCTTGAATGTAATCGTGAGTGGGATGTTTTGATGAGAAAGAAGTTGGAGGTTGATGCCAGATGAAGGCATTAGAAGAAGCGCTTTGCTGGAAATTGTTCTGAGAGGAATCTCTTCTTGTTGATTGCTGCACCCAAGCCACATCTTCATCATTATCACTATTTTCCGATTGTTGTACTTTCGGCAAAGTATCATCACTCTCATCACCACTCATTTCGCCGCAATCCTCACTATCAGCTCTATTAGGTGAATATGATGATTCTGAGGATGCATCATAATCACTACTACTATCAAACACTAAATTATTTCGTTCAATCTGGTCTAGTATGTTTGCCATCTAAATGTGTAAAAAATTCTTTCATTTGCGCAACATAAAATACCAATGGGACATGTGTCCCGTTATAAAATACCAATGGGACAGTATGTCCCAATTACTTGTAATGTATCTAATATGTGTAACACCATACAGCTATAAGCACTGATAGTCAATTACAATTGAAATACACTTGCTTTGAGTGCTTCACAAGAAAAATTTTCTCTACAAATCCTTAACTGCAACTTCCTAGTGCTTAAAACTGAGCAGTGACTTGGCGAGCTGTCTGAGCAAACACCGTCAAAATTCTGAGGAAAGCACAATCACGTTGCATTTCATTACGTGGCAAGAAGCACAGTACGTAGGTATACCACTGGCTTTTGAATTTGAACGTGTATTTATTCCAAAGGTAGTTTCAAAAATCTTTTTGGGATAAATTGTCCCGCTGGTAGTAAAAGGGTTAAGCACCTGCGAGAAAAGTGGCGTAATTAAATGTTTAGAGACTTTTTCCAGGAACATTGCGGCCGCACAATCCATACGTTGGAATGTCTATTTCACGTTAATGAAATTTACATGTCTCATGTCATTGCGAAGTAGAAGGTAAAAAGGACCTGACGCTATGGAAGTAGGATGGTCGATGAGATGCTTTAAGAATATAAAAAAGCCCGACTTAACCACAGCCATTTGTAGAGAAACATTAAGGGGCCCAATTTCTAAAATGGCGGCTTTCCACTTACGAAATAAAGCACAATGGTTCTCCAGTAAAGACAAATTAAGAAGGACAATTCTTTTAGAAATGACCATATGTGTCATTGTTCACTTGTGGTGCATTGTCGTAATTTTCGCCCATTTAGTTTAATAATATTTTTTCGGTACATAATAGTTATCGTGATTGATTTGGATGATGTTAGGGGCCTTGTAATGGTAATTGATCTGTAATGTTGTTACTCGTCCAACTCTGAATCTCGCATAGCATAAGTCAGTAGTACGCCAGCAGCATTAGGTAAGCAAGTAAAAAATCTGAGAATGCTCTGTGTACTTCGTAGCTAAATACCACATAGTTCAATAATTTTTTTTATTTCAGGCCGCTACTAGAATGAACGTGATGGAAAATGAAGAAGTTTGATAAAAACAAAAACATTGTTAAGAAGATAGTGGTTGTAGGTATGTTTCGCTATCCAGTTAAAGCGAACGATTACATACAATTTGACTAAACATGTGCCGTTTTTCTACCGTTGAAATGTATCTTGCGTAAAAATGATGATGTTTTGCCATTTCACATAGCTTTTTATGCGGAAATGTGCTTCTGTTTTATCTGTTTTCAAGGCGCTTTAGAAAATTTTTTGCAGCGATCAGAGAAAATAATTCGGCTTCAACTAAACTTACTTTAAATTTCCGTGTCTGTTCACTTGGTAATTATTTGCTATTTGCGTTTTTACACTAGCGTATCAACTTTGCTTTCAAGTCACGGTGCAAACCGATAATGATCTCATCCCCCGGCTGATTCGAATACATAAAGATTCGGTTGAAATTTGTTAATGATAATGGCAAATTCATGGGTTCACAATGCAAAATTTACTTGAAAAATGGCGATGTAGTGTTAGCTTGGAAGTTCGTTCATTTTGCATAGAGTTAAACGCCAAAAATCCAATTTCTTAGAAACGGCTTAATTTTACAAAGGTCAAAGATTTCTGCATGGTCTGAGCGAATTAGCGTTCTGCCTTTACTGCGATCATTGGTTCTGTTGATGTGCATCGATTAGTTACTGCGGCACGTCTGTTCCAGTGTTCCACTCATTCACTGTAGCGCTTGCCTTGTGTTGTGCACTAGTTTGTGTATGCGCAAGGGTTTACTTTGCAGGGTTCGAGGTATGCTTGCACGCGAACTCTGCTAATAAAGGCCAGTCTCGTTCTATACTACAGAATGCATGTATTTTGCATTATGATTTTCAAGCTACCCCTAGTTTCATCGCGTTTGATTAAAAAAAGTCTAACCTTTTACGAACGATTAGCCTACAAAATTTGTGTCTAAAGTATGCTGTTGCGATTGGTTTATTTGGTTTATGACAACATAATTTGCGTTGCTTTGTAACAAAACGAGTTGTACAGTCGATTGTTGTCGGGTTGTTAAAAGATTGTCACCATCTGTTTTGTCATTACAGTCTGAAGAATTAAGAACTAGAAGCTGAAAATAGAAGGTGAAAAAAACGAAAACGAAGTTGAAACACCGAAGCTAGGAAATTAGAATTTTCTCAAGAAAACGGAGAAATTCGAAACGAAAAAATAAGAAAACTCGCATAATCAAGATAGCTAGTAGCCCATCAAGCATGAAATAACAATATAAGTTAAAATTTTGTTTTAACAAGCATTTAGATAAAAAGGTGTTAAGATGCCGAAAAAATTAAGTAACCCCTTCCTACCCAGAATGGAAGAACTGCAGCAGTGGGGAAAGGAGCTATTTCAGAAGACTAGAATTTTATTTGCGGTCGTTGTTATCGAATATTGCGTTTTTCTTTTCAGTTTTTTTTTCTACAATCCGCTTTCCTCAGGTTTAACTAATTAGCATTTCTTATTCGCTGCTAAGGTTAATTCCACCGCCTGCTTTCAACTTATTTTTTTTCTTGTATCATGTTCATTATCCGGCTTGCCCCAATCATGTTAATCTTTTGCTTTGCACACTTGCGCAGCTCCTCTATAAACCCGACCACATCTTTGGTATAGGGTAAAGTACCCAATTTGGGCAGGATTCGGTATATTTCGCTCTTTAGTGAAAATGCTTTTGAGGTTAATAGAAAAGTTAAGATCTAGAATGTGCACCACATGCCTTTACTTTGCAAAGCAAAACAAATAAGTGAGCTATGGCTCGTTGGGATTTTGCTATGGGCCGTATTTTTTAATTTACTCTGGGTGCCTAATTTAGGATCAGAGGACCTTAATTTGGGCATTCTGCGAAAACAATCGGAATGCTCGATTTAAGTTTTATTTTGTATATTGGGCATGTTGCCGACTTTTAAAAAAGATTTAAAAGGAAGATTGACGCTAAGAATAGGCTAATGAACATTAAGATTGGTGTCTCAATAGTGAATTACATACAACGATACAGATGTAACGAATGTTTTAATCATGAAAGGCAAAACACAAGCATCCAGCAGTTGAAACTGTGAAATGAAATAATGAGTAGGCCTATTGGTAGGCATTTTGAAATCAAACACTATTAACAGGTGCAGTCATGTTCTTCGCATGCAGAACCGTAGAAAGGCTCACTTCGTGATTGGTTTGATGGGAAGCAAGACCCACATAACCAGTTGTCACAAAGTTCGCATGCTATGCAGCCATCGGTGTCGGCTACCCAGCAGGAATAACAACAGTCAATGTCTTCTTTAAGGGGGCACCTCACCATTTGGGCTATTTTTGTCATGCCTGCAACCCCGGAGTAACTTTTATTATCAAAAAAGTATCTTAAAATGCTGAATCCATGAAAAAAATCGCATGAAATATGCAAATTAGGTCAAAACAAAATCCAGATTTTGACAATTTGTGATTTTCAATATCTTGCCACACACTTACACTAGGCACTTAATTTTTTTATATTGAAGATAAGATTCAGTAGAAGAAATTTTATCTGACGAGTAGCAAGTCCTAAATAATTTTGCAAAGTGTCAATTTTCTGGATAGTTGAGTCGCCCAGCACCAGAGAAATGTTTACCATCAGATAACTTTTGGTCTTTGGTTTGAGTGCGTAACTTCCTTAGTCTTGAGGCTAGTCTTTTTCGTACATGTCCAACACATTCCAGCTTCTGTATTTCCATGTCTCCATATGGATGGGAGTTTACCACGGTCTTAAATGATGCCGAGTCTCCATCACCCAAATAATTAACATATCTCAAATCATGCTTACTAATGGATCGACCAATTATCCTTTTTGCTCCTTCAGGCTCCATGCTTCCAATCACTATATTCCGAAGTGCCTTCTATTTTTTTCCATATGAAACATTGCTTGCAGATATTGGTCATAATCTCAACATCAAGGCATTTTCCAGTGTCGGTCGAAATGGCCGTAACAATACCATTGTGACTTGCATGCCCTCGGTGTTGCCATGAGCCATCTACAGAAACTCCAGTATCACTTCCAAACTTTGCTTTCACTTCTCCAGCTTTTTTATTCTTTCACCAGCTACTTAAGGCAGCTTTATAATGATGTTCCATGAGAAATTCATAAGCTTTCCAGTGAAGAGCTTCTGGCATATTTAAAACATTTACAAAATGTATCTAATGAAGACTTTCCTCTTCCAATAGCTTTAGCGAAACAAGTCATCCTGACATTTACTTCAGCTGGTGCTTTTGTTCTTATTTCACTTGGGATGCCAGTCTTTTCACACATATTGGAAGAGTGGAACAATACAGTTTCATTGTCGCAAACATGGCAATAGCCAACAAATGACGTAGCAAAATCTTGTCTTTTTGCATGCAATAGTTTTGTTTCCAAAGTGTTGTTACAATCTTAGCATTTACTCTATGCACATAACAAGTTCACATCTACGAACACAAAGCCTTTCGTATCAGTAGTGATAAGTGGATCGGCACCACTGGAACCAGAAATTAGGGATGCCACAGTTCCAAATTTGCTTTCAGATGCTGAAATATTAAGAGTTGAAAAATCATTTATGATGCTGCATTCACCAGACCCAGCCAACATTGCTGTGCAGGGCCCGTACCGTTTTGGCCGCGGGGGTGATGGTGGGCCTGTGCAGGCATACTGTGCAGGTTGCTTGGTGGTAGCATGCAGGCTAACCGTATGCGGGTTGCGTAGCGGCTTGTGCGGTTTAACCGTATGCGGTTGGATAGTGGTATTGTGCAGGCTAACCGTATGCGGGTTGGATAGTAGCTTTGTGCAGGCTAACCGAATGCGGTTTGGATAGTGGCTTTGTGCAGGCTAACCGTATGCGGGTTGGATAATGGCTTTGTGCGGGCTAACCGTATGCGGGTTGGATAGTGGCTTTTTGCAGGCTATACGCTTGCATGTTGCCGAAATCTCAGCCAACACATGTACCACAAGAAGGACATTCTTTATCATAGGTGACGATTTATAGCCTCCTGACGAAGTAGATTACTATCTCAGCATTATCCCGGACAGTATAAAATTACATATTAGCATGGAACAACTTAATCTTAACAAACGCTTCTTCTAAGACTAGAAACAATTTTTTTTCATGTATTGCAAATGAAAGTTTGACCTGGGCAAACAGGACTCAACCTTACAGAAAAGCACAGCATACAAACAAAACAAATCAACATTAAGTACTAAAATGTTCACGAGCCAGACGCATGAGAGCCAGTACTTCTGGATCTTCGGGCTCTTTCGGTTCTTTTCCCATCCCTGTCGCGACTTCCTCGGAGCCATTTCGCCACAGATTTTGACACTTCTTCGCGTGTTGCCATCTTTGTGATAGGGTGCCTTTTTACAGCTTCTGCAATTAGCATATGTTGATTAAAAACGAGTAAAAAGTTTGAGCTAGCCTTCGGCATTGGTGTAACAGGACCTTCACTATAACTTGTACGAGATAATGGCCAGTATGAAACTCCAAATCAACTACAATTCAAGTCAGTGACGTAGAATAAAACCGAAAAGATAAACAAAAACTAACCGAATATAGTTTCGTATAGCTTTGTCTTGCCGAACTCCTTTTTCCTATGCCTTCCTATGAAATTGTATTGCAGAGCGACGTTATTCGTAACGGCGAATGCTAAAATTCGACGCACAGTATCTTCAATGGATATCCCGCCTATATCACTTAAATGACAAACCTGCAAAAGGGCATTTGTATAAATATGAAAACAAATATGAAGCTTTAACGCGTAGATATTTGCTGATTACAAGATCTTAAGAAAAGTTTGGTAGTAACTCGACATTACTACTGAGTAGCAGTGTTGTAACGAGTCCACCCATTGAAGGACTCGAGTCGAGTCCGAGTCATTTGGGACTGTGACTCGAGTCGAGTCCGAGTCCATTTGAAAATGCTCGAGTCGAGTCCGAGTCCACCAAACTCGAGTCCGGACTCGAGTCCGAGTCTGGACTCGAGTCTTTACAACACTGACTAGTAGCACATATACCCCAGTAGCCAATGTGCAGGCATGTATCAATCGACTGTCATTAAGTATGTAATCAAGTAGCGCAACCACTTCACAAACAAAAACTTCTCTCTTCGAAACATAGTGCATGATTTAGTGAAATAGGATGGTAAGTCATGGTATGGTACTAGTAGGTAACTAGTTTATAACTAAATAGGCCTACCTTTATCATGATGATGTTCTTTAATAATTGAAAGACAATACATGCAGTAAAGTCTCAGTCTCAAGTAGTTGTTCTCCTTCCTCTGAATATTGCTATCACTCCATTAATTAGCATAATAATTAATTTAGCTAAGACAATTAAAAACACTTAATCCTGCAAAACAACGAAATTATTAAAAAATATGTAGGGACTGCAACAATAACATCCCTACAGATTGACTAATCAAATAGCCTTTTACATCGCAACATACCAACGAATGAAAACTCTCACATTCGATATAAAGCTTCTCTACAGTTGTCTATGGGATGCAGACAAAACGGTGCCAGACATAAACGTGCAAGACGGTGTGAAAACATAAAGGTGCAAGGAAAATAATATTCCAACAATATGGTTTCACAATATTCTTTAAAGTATAAGTGTCTGTATTATCCTCGCATCATTTTTTCTTCGCACATTTTATGCTTTGTTTATGTCTGGCATCGTTTTGTCCGCACCTTTATGTCACGACCTGCTACCTGCTCTTACAGACTGTCTATGCAGGTATTGCAACAATTCAGTAAACAAAAATTCTCACATTTGACACACAGCACTAAAGAACTACCGGTACAGAATGTCTAATCAGGTATTGCAACAACTTAAAGAGGCACCAAGGACAGCAAATCCGCTTATTTCATAAAAAGCATTCTAACTTGGTCTCATCTCTCCACTCGTTTCAACATTTCGGTCATCTTCTCATCTCTCCACTCTCTCTCCCCTCGTTTCAACATCTCGTTTCAACAAGTAGGTTTCAACATTATATCAAGAAATAAGAGGCAACATGACATCATCTTAAACAGTCAGGTGATCTGAGTGACTTGTTCGGTTGCTAACATCTGAGCTACATCATACTTCCATTCCAAAGATGTAGTTAAGATGTTAACAACCAAACAAGCTACTCAAATTACATGACTGTTTAAGATGACGTCATGTTGCCGTTATATCTTGATATGAAGTTGAAACCTACTTCTTATAAGCGAGTGGATACATGGAACCAAGTTGAAAACGATTTTTTTGATTTTTAGGAACTTTTGAAATTAATGGATTTGCTGCCTTTGGTGCCCCTTTAATGAACAAAAACTCTCACATTTGATATATAGCACTCCTTCAAACTGTCCACTGTTTCTTGCCTTAATCATAAATATTGACAAGTATCGTTCATTAAATAAGGTCCAGCTAAAGTATGATAATTTTGTACCAATGTCCATCGTTCAAACGCTTTAAAAATTGCACTTGTTACACTTTAAAAACACTAAATCTGATAAAAGCTGATCAGACAAGCGCGAACGATGCGGTCTCATAATCAGCCCACCTTGGCTGAAAACTCTTTCCACGGGTGCACTAGAAGCAGGTATTGAAATGACTCTTTTTGCCAATGCAAATAGTTTGGGCAATTTTTGTTTGTGTAAAGACCAGAATTTTAGGCATCCGTGTCTATCGCTTTCTGTAAAGTTACTTGCCATGGCATTGGTCATCTCTAAATACTGAGAAAACTCCGTCGATGAATCAGCTTCTGCTCTAGGCTTATCAGATGGATAATGGTTGAATAACGAATAACTAGAAACTGGTGAAGCTTCTACACGTTCCTCTTCTTGTTCTTCTTCGCTTGAGCAACACAAAACATCCTTGTCAAAAGCATGATTGACATTATGGTTAGAATCAGCATGTAATACAACTACATCTGAAACAACAATAAACTAAGTCAGGAAATAGACCTCAACTCATTGGGTGTAAGGGCCATATTAACAACCAAGTTTCCAGTGCTTTGATAAAGATATTCCACTGCCCACTTTGATAAGATCTTAACAACTAACAAATTGAACAAGTATAAGCATCAAGTAGAAGTCTTGAAACACTACACCTACTTTTAGGTGAGCCTGAATACTTACCATACATGCCAGCATTAGCTCCTGTAATATTTTTGTGCTAGAAATATAAAGATTTTAACATTAAAACAAAAAAACTTGTCATTTTTCAGGTTCACCCTACCTGTAATCTTTGCTCTCAGTGCATCTTTGTCAGCAGCAGTGGCATCTACATCAATCAACCATTTGAAAGTGAAAATTGGGTCCAGTGTACAAGCCAAAAAATACACCGAATCCTCAAAAGGTTGAAGTTGTACATTGGCATCTAAATTTTTGTCCGATGACGATGCAATTGAACAAGTTGTAAAGATTCCACTAAACCGCTTCAACAATGCAGATTTCAAAGCATTCACCATAAGCTGCAAATATTTTATTGTACTTTTGCAGCGATTTAAATGAGAGTTCAATGCCAAAACAGTAGGCACTACACAAGTAATAGTTGGTATGCACTCTCCCTGCGTCAAGTTAGTGGCTTGTAAAAATGGGTGTAACAGTTCGGAAAGTTCCTTTAGCATATGCCATTCCTTCACACTGAAAATGATTTCCGTATGGCTCTGCGTGCGGCTAAGATCAGTAAGTGTACGATGGCTTAAAGCAATCACAGACTGGGTCTGCCTTAAGACAGAATTCCATCTAGTTGCATTGCACGCAGGTATGCTTTTCGAAGCACCAAAATTTTGCTCAAAACCTTCTTTAAATGTGGTGCTGGAGTGCAACAACGAAGCAAGACGACTCGATTTCGATAAAGCAGGTCGGACACCTGAAAAAAACAAAAATGTGCTTATATATACCGAAACGATAAACAAACTGGTTTCAAGAAAGTTATACGATCAAACTATAACCTCAAAACTGTTAAGTCATTTATGAGCAAGAATCCAAGTTAGGCATTTATAAATATAATTTACAATTTAATTACAGTACATTATTTATGCCATGCTGTTATAATATATGAGTATATACAGCATCAAGATGCAAAAACTTTCATGTAGTGAGAAGATGAAAACTCTTAAGGACAGCTGGGCAATAAGTAATACGCATGTAAGAAGAGTAGCCTACAGCAAATACTGAGGCAGCTAAACATTCAATTCATGAGTTATCCATACTATTAAAAATGGACATGACAGAAACTTTGCAACAGAGAAAATGAATACCGTGGGCTGGCTTGCAAATTAAATGATACAGCATCAGTAAACCATTTAGTCATGAACTAGCTATACATGAATATCAGGATGCTTAATATTAGTATCACTGGTACCAGCACAATGCACATATTTATTTTACTACTTGTACATACATTTTGATTGCTCAAGACCATCCCTGATACAAAGCTGAAGGGTGTGCGCATAGCAGGATAATCTTGATTTTCTGGCAGACTCAGTTATTTCAATGACAAAACCAGAATCTTCCAAAGACATCCATATTGACTCGTCGTCCAAAATAACATCATTTTCCGATTCTAATTCACGTCTTGGTTGTGAATAAGAGGGAACTTGGTCTAATGAAAGCATGTCTTCCATACGTTCATCCTCAGCAGCAAATGCTGTAGTGAAAGCTTTTTTCATGTTCGCAGCATTATCAGTAATGACATAATCTAACTTGTTCTCTATCTTAAAATCAGCCAAAGTGGAAGAAAATGCTTTAGCAATTTGCGAACCTGTGTGTTTACCCAAGAAGCGCTCACAAGCCAAAGTATAGGACACTAGTTTCAGGTTTTCATTTTTCTCTTCAAAAATGTGTGCAGTTACTCCAAGAAATGACCGCATTTTGCGATCAGTCCAGATGTCAACAGTCACATTAACTGCAGCCACATTCGAAAGCTTTTTCACAATCATTTCTTTCACGGCTTTGCTTTTTAGATGTATCTTGTTTTTAACAGTTTGCCGGCACACTGATTTGTATCGTGGATCAACCACACTTAAAAAATTGTTAAAGCCTTTCGATTCTACTAAGCGTAATGGCATGCTTTCACCCACCACAAGATCCCACATAATTGATTCTGTGATGGCCTGAGCACGTCTGTTTGAGTAGGGATACATTCTATCACCTGATGACGTAGCAATGAAATTAGTCATCTGGGTTTGTGAGTGATCAGTATCACCTTGGTCTCGTTTAACATATTTTTCATGCCTGTAAAATTAATATAATGTTTAGTGTACAATATTACTAAGCAGGGCTTGATATATATGATAGAGAACTTTTTCAAGCTACTGGCCACCTACAGTACAAATTCCTTTTGGCTAAATACAATTGAATTGAATGATGTACAGTAATAAAGCCTTGTACTTACTCTGATTTGTGCAAACGCCTCACATGCCTGTTGAAATTTGAGGAAGTTCCATATTTTTCTTGTACAACAGCTTTACAAAACTTGCATTTAGCTTTATGCTTATTAGACTCTTTATCGATTTCATAATTATCATAACAATGTATAACGATAGATGGTACGGCAGACATTCTGAAAAAAATATAGGATATTGATTCTGCATCATTGATATATGGGTTATGATAATGAAGTAGCCTAGTTTGACTGGTCTGTCTTTTTCACACTTTGTGATCCCACCTCTAAAATTTTCACAATATCTTTGTCAACTGCACTGCTGCATCACTGCATCAGTGTTAAGCTATAGCCTAAGGCAGTGGTTCCCAACCTATGCACCGTGGCACACCAGTGCGCCGCAAGATATTATCAGGTGCACCGCAAAAAATATTGAAGGTTAATTCAATCAAGTTGGCTTTAAAAAATTTCATGCTGCCGACGTTAGTCAGTACGGCACACTAACGATATTGTTGATTGTACCTAATTGAGTTGTTTTTAGTTGTTGAATGTATCATTCAAGTTTATTTACGCTTGAATAAGGTTTATTGTATGGGTGCATTGTGGAAAATAATGCATTCTAAAATGCGCCGCGACAAAAATTTTTTTCTAAAATGCGCCGCCACAGAAAAAAGGTTGGGAACCACTGGCCTAAGGTTTAAGGTCAAATTAAATGAATAGCTTGATGGTCTGCAACATTTACAGAAATAAAAACTGGTAAGCTATAGACCTAGTATTTAAATAACACCAATATGGGATAGGCTAATCTTCAACTGATTATAGGTAAGTTAATCTATTAATGGTCTTGTAGCACAGTCGTGCTCCCCAATTGTTCTTACTAATTATTTTCGCAGTAATTATTTAACCGTTGTGAAAATAAGTACTTCACTTGTTTCAGCTGAGTAAAATAGATTTACAGCCAGACTTGATAAATTTGGGTTGCATGCAAGATCACAGACACTATTTCAAGGAGAAGACAAAGACTGAACATCAAGATTGCCTAGTTTTGGTGAGTCCATAGACTAGCGTGTTGACTGGTTCACTGGTCTCTAGTCTAGGTGCCAACCTGGCCTATTTCGGTGATGTTAGTGGCCGATGCTGTACAATATCCGTCCAGTACCACAGACTGGACGGATATTGTACAGCATCGGCCACTAACATCACCGAAATTGGCCAGGTTGGCACCTAGACTAGAGACCAGTGAACCAGTCAACACGCTAGTCTATGGACTCACCAAAACTAGGCAATCTTGATGTTCAGTCTTTGTCTTCTCCTTGAAATAGTGTCTGTGATCTTGCATGCAACCCAAATTTATCAAGTCTGGCTGTAAATCTATTTTACTCAGCTAAAACAAGTCAAAACGAAATTATCGAAGTCGTCAGCCAGAACCAGCCAGATTCTAAATTAAAAATCATGTGAGTACTTATTTTCACAACGGTTAAATAATTACTGCGAAAATAATTAGTAAGAACAATTGGGGAGCACGACTGTGCTACAGTCTAATGGACAATTTAACCAGTAGACCTACTGCAACAAAAGTTAATAGACTATAGTGCAGAGTTTACCAAGAATTTAGCCTTTTCAGATATTTTCAAGAGCAAAATAGCCACTTACGGTACATTTCAAACAACATTTCGATGAACCAACTAGGCTTACCAGTACAGGTACCGTAGGTACCAGTAAGCTATTTTGGTAGGCCTATTGCTTGTAATAAGCCATTCGCGTATCCTCAGCATTTACCTATGCGTATTTACATCGCAGTTTCTAGTAGTCGGCAAAAGCAATATCCAATCCATGCGTTAGTTATGGTTACACAGACTTTGTATCCATCTAATTCGCATTTGTTTTTGGACTCAAGGCACCAAAGATATTAACATATTGATTGGATTACCGAAAATCCGTTCACGGAAAAGTAAAAATCAGAACGGATTTTGCCTTTCAACCAACTTGGACTCGAGTCCGAGTCCGGGTGGATGACTCGAGTCCGAGTCCTTAATTCTCATTGAGAACTCGAGTCGAGTCCGAGTCCTTTGTACAGGGGACTCGAGTCGGACTCGAGTCCGAGTCCGGACTCGAGTCATTACAACACTGGTTGGCAGTACGGTACTTTACGTTCAAAATTTACGTACCCGTACTTCAAAATTTTGACCGTACCGTACTAACGTAACGTACTTCGAATAAATTTAACAAGCGTACCGTACCGTGTACCGTACCTAAAAATTACGTACCTACCTACCGCCATTCTTGGATGCTCGCCAAATTAGCTAAGTGCTATTGCAATGCTTATAAATAGGTTAAAGTTTGCAATATGCGACTTGATTCGGAAATTGAACTCTACACAAGTTTTCCAGCTACAATACGAACACTTGTGGTGTCCTCGTAACTACCAAGTCGCCAGCGATGTTTTACCGTATGAATAGAATAGAATATATCGCATCCTACCTTGACTAACGCGGTTATCATCAGTCTGGAAAAGCAATGTCCCAGTCAGGAGCGGATCCAAGGGTGGGGGTGATGCATCCCCCCCACCTGCCAACAATGCTTTGGATAAATAAAATTTTTCCATAATTTCGAACCTCTTCATTACAATAAGCCTTAGTCGCCTTAAGCACGCATAATCAAAACTCTGCGTAGCCTACAAAATGCATTGTATTTGGTGAGGCACTCAAAGGTAGGGGCCAAAAATATGAACAACCTTTGCCTGAAAATTGTACAAAAAGCGCTAAAGTGGCCATTGCAGTACGTAAATTTTTGAAAATTTTCCGGGGGAGCATGTCCCCGGTCCCCACTAGAGTTCTTTTTGTTATTTAAGTTGCTTAAAATTAACTCTGCCGGAAAAAAAAAACTACGCTTGAAAAAGTGACGAAATTTGGTGCCCTTCCCTGAAAAAGATTTTGAATACGCCCCTGATACAAAACATTTTCAGAGGGCTTATGTACGGCCGTTTTCGAATCTAAACGTCTTAGTATTTAGTTAACAGTCAATTTTATATAAAATCACACCCCCCCTTAAAAAATTTTTGGATCCGCCCCTGATCCCAGTCACACTGATCGATACAATTCATGTGGGCGATCGGAACCGCAGCTAGCTCCTACGTTTTGTAAAAGCTGAGTAAACATTAGCCGAATTTTTTTTTTTTTTTAATTGCTTTCCAAATACTGTAGGTTACGACAGAAAATAATGCTTCTCGGTGACAGTAGAACGTTATGAACAAGTCCAAACTTGTCCACTGAAATGCGCATTGCGTAAAATTTCTCTTATAAGCCTATTGGTAGTCTGCACTCTGCACCCTACCGAGCCCTGTTTCAAGGAAGCCAGGACTACTAAAGGGACATCAGAAGACCAAAAGAGACTTCTCCAATGACTTACCGGTAGCATCTTTTGTTGTGCTCATGAATCCTCTCTCAATTTAAATTCACGGCGGATGTATACCATGTATAATTTCGATCTGTTATTGTGAATTTGTAATGCCGCATATTAATATTCTAAATGAAAAATACTCTGTTTGTGCTAGGCCCCAGAGGAGTTCTCTATCCACTAACTGCTGGCCATAACTATTTGTATATAACTTAAAAGTTTTGCAAGAGCAGTAACCTTTTTTTGTCACAACCTTTTTTTATAATTACCAATTAGTTTTCAGGGACAATCTAATTGTAACATTTAAAAATTGTATAATTGCATGCTTACGTGTTTTAATTCCTGCTTTGTGCCTCAAAAACCTCGTCGGTTACTTTTATTTTTTTTGCAAGTCCGTAGTTTCAAGATTACCGCCAGGACTGATGGTGTACTACACATTATCAATTCTGTATCGCTGTGAATATAATTAATCATTCAGTGTTTTTGTCCCATCGGTCCTTGATCTTCTGTACTTCAGGTGGCAGCGACCTAAATAAACTTTGCTCCCTTGAGTAGTGTAGTATGCGCAATCGAGGCCGTTTTAGGCTTAGGCGGAGGCGAAGCCAGGCGGGGGTGGAATGACAGGTGGGGGTGGAATGACAGGCGGTGGTGGAATGACAGGCGGTGGTGGAATGACAGGCGGTGGTGGAATGACAGGCGGGGGTGGAATGACAGGAGGGATTTTTTTTTGGTAGTAGGGATTTTTTTTGGTAGGAGGGATTTTTTTTTTGGTAGGAGGGATTTTTTTTTGGTAGGAGGGATTTTTTTCACAGGCGGGATTTTTTTTTTTGGTAGGAGGGATTTTTTTTTGATAGGAGGGATTTTTTTTGGTAGGAGGGATTTTTTTTCAGAGATTGAGGGGTGGAATGTGCATGGTGGAATTTTGTTTTGACGACAGACAAGTTCTGACATGTCAAAAAACCAAGAAAAAATAGGTCTATAAAAAGAGCTGATATTTTGAAACTTCATGCAAACAAAAATGGAGACGTACACCGAGATGGCTGATAAACTCGAGAGAGAAGCTGAAGAAATCGTCCCAGTCGACTCTCAACCATATACTTCGTGTTACGAAACGCTGCATGAGCAGCAAGATTTAATGGAGAGGGCACGATCTATGCAAATGATGGCCAGGGCTATCAGAGAAAAATTTGCTGACATCGTTTCATCCGGATTCTGTATCCCGAGTGAATGCCCAAACATGAGAAAAGCGATCGTCACAATCCGTAAGGGAAAAGTATCATTTTCCTCGGAGCAACTGCTACGGTCTATCAAACTGCTTTTGGAGGACGTGCCTTACATTGCGTTCAAGTCACCCAAAGGTTTGCTCCCTTACGTCACTGTATTGTTTTGGGTTAAAGAAGAAAACGACGAAAACTGTGAGGTAATGAAACAAGTTGAGACCATGAGGAGAGAAGTGGCGGTGGATGGACTCCAGATCAAGTTTGATGTCGATCCCGTTCTTGCTCCTACGCGATATGTGCTCTATCTATTTGAAAAAAGCTCTGGTTTTCAATTTTCGAAAGCAGGTATTTCAGAAAAAGAAGAAAAGCAGTTTAACGCGATCCTAAATCTAATCCTTGATCCACAAAGAAGAAAAATCCAACAGATCCCAGTGAAAAGACCCTGTCGTTCGGATCAATCGACTCCTATCACGAAAAAAAAAAAGAGATGACGGATGCGCTTAATATTTTCTTTCTTGAATGTTTTTTATTTGTCTGTGTAACTGTACCAATAAAACAGACCACATAAATCTCTTTTATTTGTGTTTTATTGTCAGCATGCAGAAAATTCTTCAGTAAGTCGAAAATCCAGCGAAAAAATTCTGCAGTAATTCAAACAAAAGCCAGCTAAGTGAGCAAGAGATTTTTCAGTCAACAGAAAAACGGTGTATCGGTTCGATCGTTATGTAAGACATGTTACATGCGATGTTATGACGGGTCACTATGAAAGAAACTGATCAATCCTATAGTCGATTTTGACGTTGAAATTATGTTGTATAAACTTTTTAATCATTAGATCATTTCTAACTACATTCGACGTAAAAGGCGACAAAATTTTTTTCATGGATACATTACGACATCTGTACAAAATATAATATACACAATAATGTCCACAAACAACCGATAAAGGGTTCTAAATCGATTTAGAGTTACATGACCAAGTAGTAGCGTTTTCATTCATAAAAGAATCAAAATTGTAAAAGTCAGGATTCAGTCCATAGCTGTCCATAAATTCTCCTCGTCTGTTTTCATCAAAATACACGGCAATCCAGTGCTCTCCTCTTCTCCAACTCGGATCGGTGTTAAAAACGAACGCACTCGGATAAGATATCGAGGCAGGTAATCGATCGCGAGGACATACTTCTTTGAAAACTTGTTCGGTATAGGGGTCTTGAGTTAAAATTCTCTCAACTTGATCGGAATTCATGCGTTGTAGTCAAAAACGACGTTGCGTGACTTGTCGATTTGCAATAAGTTGTCAAATTCGGCGTAGATGACTGCGTTGACAGTAGCAGGAAGAGCTTGAGCAAAATGAACTTCCAGTTTTTAACCAGTTCAAAATTTTCTCCGCAAGATCCTAAATCCGGTGTTAGATCAAAAGCAAACAAGGCATTTCCACCTCTAAAATCGTCTTTAGTCAAATCCATCCCTTCGTCTAAATAATATTGTCCTGTTTCCGTGTACAGCGACAAAAAACTTCGAATGAAACGTCGGCCAGCAAAATCAGGCTGCAAAGGACGGGATGGTATTTGCTCTCCGTCTTTATACAAAGTTGTGTTTGAAGTTGAAGGGATTTTTGCCAATCACCCCATTGTAGGCGTCGTTGTCCACAAATCCAATCACGACTCTTTTAGGTAACTGCCCCAAAAACAAGTTTTCCTTGATCGCAGTAAGATTTCCTTGTGGAATGGTAAAGGATTTGACTTCTACTCTTCGAAGAGGATACTTTGCCGAACCCAACTGCAGGGCTTTGATGTGTCCCATGCGCACAGCATCGCTTGGCCTTACTTTCCGACAGTACAAGCTAACATCTTTCAAAGAAACTTTAAAATTTCCATTTCCTTGCGAACAAAAAGTGCTCTTGGATCGAATGAATCGTAGCTTCATCTCCACACCATTTAACAGATAACGGTTTTGAAAACACATGTCCAAATGGCTCTTTCCTAACATATCCATTTCGTGACTTCCTGCTGCTTCTAATTTTTGCATGGTAAACCCAGCATTGGCCTCTGCTGTTGAATCAAAATGCTCAGGGGTGTCTTTAATCCATTTATTGCCGAGGAGTTGGGACTGTTTTGCCTCGTCTCCAAAACTCAACAGCGTCTCGATATACGCTCGATATGCATAAGTATTGTTCGATTGAGTAATCAGAGTATTGTTTAAACTGAGATCTACTTGAGACCAAAGACTGTGAAGAAAATTCGTGATTGGTGCTATGTTTGCATCCTCTGCAAGATTTGAACCGTCTTCGTTCACCACAGCAGCCCGTACGTATAGAAACGTGTTGGCCAAGTCGATATAGTAATCGCCTTCCTCAGAAATGACAAACTCCACTGGACTATTCTCCGAAAGAATTGACGTAGGCCGATGCTCAACAACCCTTCCATGGTCTACCGAAGTTTGAGTGGCTGGGAGAGCAAATAGATCGAGTTCGCTTTTTAATCCTTCACAAGATGCCGGATGAATGAGACTTGCCATTTAACCGAAAATGTCTTTTGATCTTGTTGAAGATTTTTTAGATCTTTTTATAGTTGACTGCCTTTTTTGTCTACGTTTCAATAAGGGTTGAATGGGTTCCCCAGGTGGTGGAGGAGCGGCTATGCGTTTCAGGAGGTTGACGCCACTTTGTTTGGCTTGATGGATCGCCGCTTTTTTTATATTTTTACCTTGGAACGCATCTGAAGCAAGCTCGGCTCCTGAGCGTAGCACTTCTTTTCCCACGGTTTTTATCCCGGACTTAATCATGGGTAGAACTGCACGACCAATGGTCGAAAACAAACCACCGAGGCCATACCCCCGCTGAAATTGTCTTCCCGAATAATAAGGCATACCCTTTCCGACTTGAGTGACGTAGTAGTTTTCGTAATCTTTCGGGTTACAGCAGTATTTCACCTTCACCTTTTTTTCAAACGTGTTGCAATTTTCTTCTTCGAAAATGCAAAGTGACTGTGACTTTTCCTCTCTCAAACTTTAGTGTGTCCCCTTGGTCGTTTCGCAAAGCAATGTGAATGTCACTAAAATTCTTGCGTATTAAAGGGTGGTAATGTATTTTTTCGAATCGCTTGTAAATGTAATCTCCGTGAGAACCTTCGATGGGGATGGTAATCAGTAAAGGTGTCATGATGTCTCCAACAATTCTCGGTTCAATGACGTCACAGTATACAAAGATGGAATAGGTTCCCTGGTAAATATCAATTTTTCTAGATGTCACATATGTCCCACGACTTGTATATTCACTGAGAAGAATTCCTAGCAATTTCATTAAATCTTTTCCAAAAGTTACTTTTCCTCCAGCCAATTGAACTTTGAATTTGTTGGCGAATTCCATATACCGAAAACGAATTCGTAAATTTTCCTTGCCATAACGCTTTTTAAATTCTTCCACCAACGCGTTTACAATGGATTTAGGAGACTCGTAATATCCCGGCTCCAAAGTTACACGGATAACACGATGTTTATATTCGTATGTAACCAGTACTCTCCTTCTTCAGACACATTGTACCAAGTGTGAGGATAACTGATTTCAGCGATTCCAACCTCCCAAGAGCCTTCAAGATTAATCTCCTGAGGTAGCTTGGTCGTATAATCCGATAATGTGTTGTTCGGAAAGTGATCAAAGGAGCTATTGCTCGGGAGTGTCAAGTAAAACATTTTCTTTTTTTTCTTTGTTAATTGTCGGACTCGGCAGCAGATACCCAAGACAGCTCGAAAGCAAACTCACCCACAGAGGGGTTTTGCCTGAATCCACACACAAATTGTAAATGCAGCGATGATGACGTAAATTGCAATCACCTGACAGACAAACACGATTTCGGCTCTAGGGACGAACTTTCCGAACAAACACCATTTACTCATACCGAACAATGTTCTCGGCATCAATACACGAATTGAATTTCTCTGGATACCCCAACCATGTTATAAGAAATTGCTTTTTTCCTGCTTTCTTTCTCGAAGACAAAACATTTTCCACTTTGTACACGTCGTTGTCTTTAATTACTTTCTGAAGTTCCTGAGAATAAAACGTTCCTTCAATGTTTTCCCCATCCAGATCCTTTAGCTTATAATAGGAGGGTTTTCCTTGTAAAGCTTCTGTAATGATGAATAATTCTTCAGACCAGTTTGGGAAATAGCCTTTTTGAAAATTTCTTCTTGTTTTGCTGATGCGTACATAATCCCCTACACTCAGTTTAGGAGCTTCGATTCTTGAACCATCCGCGTAGAGTGTCAACCAAACTTTTTCCTGATTTTCGTAACTCACAGAAGCGGGCGTGCGTTTTATGGAACGATGATAAGAGTGGTTGTATGAGTGAACTAAATCTTTCAGAACGTCAATGTATTTCTTCGTGTTTTTTGATGTAAAATAACGCCACAATCCACATGACCTCAAGACTATTCAATTGTGCTAGCCTTTACTTGAAAATTTAAATTTACGCATACACGCACACACATCGGCAAGAATACAATATCAACAATCTAAGTGACATTCGGACTATCGTACAAAGAGAAAAGGTGCGTAAGTAATTGCAAAACACTTCCTGCAAGCGCGTAAAGCCAGGATGTAGCTCGACAAATTAAATCGTGGATTTGTGAAACAAATAATTAAAGAGGCCCAACACTATGGCTGCGTTCACACACAGGTTTAACAATCAGGTTTCATACCTGGTGGTGAAACCTCATGCGTTCACACTGAGCGAAAATATGCGTTCATACATGGCGGTTTTCGCCACCAGGAACGAAACCTCTAGCATGTGTGAACGATGAAAAGTCACAAAAACCAGTTTTAAAAACCTGGTTTTCAAACTCGCAAAATCCAAGGTTTCAAAACTTGAAATGCGCGATTGAGAACCTAGGTCCTAGACTAGTCTACTGTATATCAGGTATTTGGGCTGGAGTATTTGATTATTGTCGTTGGCTTTCTTCTAGCTGAGGAAATAAAAATGAAAGATTGTTTTTCATATGAAAAACCTTTCCTGATAAAAAGAAATAAGGCCGAGTCTACTTTGCCGTTAACAGCATAGTAGCTTTTAGGTATATTTTGCCGCAGCTGCATAACCCCATGTCACACGAATATTATCGATACATCTTATTCTATTCCACTGTCTTCACAAACCCGATTGTTAACCCCAGGTCACACGAATCCGAATCGAAGCGATCTGAACCATAGCCGCGACGAGAATTGAACCCAAAACTAGGGCAGCGCTTCCCATTGTACGCTGCGCTCTATCCACCGAGCTATCGAGAAGTCGTGGCTACCTAGCACAAAATGGCGCTTAAAAACCCACAACGTCACTTACGGCAAGCTAGACCTAAAAGCTATTTTGCCGTTAACAGCAAAATAGACATTACCAAGAATTAATTAGATCGGGATGATACATTTAGTGTGTTTACGTTGGAACAGTGGTCTTAATTGGTGAATGCTTACACACTGATACCATTCTCTTTTTGTTGTTTGACATACCCTAGACTAGATCTGTAGAATATCAACTGATCAATTTAGTATTAATACGTACTGAGTAGGCATTTCACATGAGCTCCATTTACGAAGTATTCAGTTATTTTAGATAGAAAGCGATAAAAAGAATATCGGTAAAAATAGCGGTGTCTATTTTGCCATTACTCGCAAAATAGGGTATTTATATGCTGTCTATACACATGACTGTTGATTGGTTTGCGTGCTCCGTCTATGTGCACGATCGGTTTTTATGAAATTAGCCTATCAGTATTTTGCTGTTAACTGCAAAATAGACATTTTCAATAAAAAATTACTGACGTAAATGCTCATTGTACACTTGAGCAGTTAAACGTTTTTGCGGATAATGCATTTAATTTGGAGGAAAAAAACAGCAAATCAAACATTCTTTTCTCCTCTCAAATGGAGTGCTCGTTACGTATTATCTTTTGGAGCTTGTTTGAATTAAGCCGCATCTTATAACAGGTGGATATATCACAAGCTCAAGGACTGCTAGTAGCGCTTGTGAATTGCTGGTAGGGGTTAGGGTCTAACCTTAAACCACAGCTTAATTCACCCCAAACCACGGCTTAATTCAAACAAGCCCCTATTTTAATTTTTTGTCGTTCAGTTTAATGCTCAGGAAAAGGACAAGAAAAGGCATGCAATGGATGAAGGAGGGCTCCCCCAATTCTCCAAATATATACCGGTAGTTAAGTCATAAAATAGAAAGGTGGAAAACCACTTCATGAAGAACATTACTAGAGTTCGTCAATAAGTGTGGCCTTCATAAAGCATATACCACTTCTGGCAATAACCTACACGTTATACATTTACCGGTACCGGTACTTGCTCAGTAAGTTATGCATAATCAGATAAAATAGATGTTTTTCACATTGTTATTAACATGTTGTTTCTTAGGCTATTTACAGTGTACTGGTTCATCATATTGCGGCATACATTCAATTATGGCAAAATGCAATTATTCTGCGTTAATGAAATAGGCCTATCTTAAAAATGAGAAGAAGCGGACCAATCGATTAATACAGCGCACTTGGAACTACAAGCTGTTAATGGAAGAAAACTGTTCAATACTTAAACCATTTTGTCCCTATTGTTTTGCTTTTTATATCAAGCTTCACGCAGTGAAAAGTGTTTTTGGATAAAAAAAGTCGAATTTGGCATGTTGGGATAGAGTGCTATTGGACTGGCAGCCAGAGGATTATTAAAAGCAAATACGATTAAAAAAATGAGAATTTCTGAATACTACTTAATCATGTTTTGGTGACCAAGCTAATATGTGTTTTTAAAGAAATCAAAGAGAGTTAGCCTATATACTGGCATGGTGTACATCTGTAAAAACATGAAGCACTCATAAATGAAACAATGATGTATTATAAATATTGTGCATTATGGCACTGTAGTGCTTGTCAATATTGTGTTTCTTCATCATGAACTAGCGAGAAAGCCATAGGTTTCCGCTAACACTGACAATTACATGTGTGAGGTTTTGCCAAAGACTAGGACATTAGGGTGTATTAATGCACATTCAGCATGATCATAACTTGTATGCTATTACTTACATAGGTTCATATGTATGCTGGCCTACAGCGTTGCATGTTACATACAACTTTGTAAGATTGACCTAGCATCAGTTCTTAGCTGTGCACACTAGACTGAAGCATTGCATCATAACCTCTATGCTGACATTCTTGCACAAGTCGGCAGCGTGGCGTAGTGGTTCGGAGCGTCGTTTTTACGACGACCATGATCGCAAGGTTAATGGTTCACCTCCCAACCTAGTCTCGTTGTTGCGTCCTTGGATAAGATGCTTCACGATGATTATCTCTGCTCGGTGGAGTCTGGCAAGCAGCAAATGAAAGAAGTCACAAGAAAATTCAAGCGGAAAACTTGGAAACAAAGGCAACTCCTAAGCGAGCCTGGATTCGTCCTACGCACAGCGCCTCCGTCGCTTTCTCGTGATAGGAGGATAAAGATGAAGAAATCAATCAATCAATCAGTTTCTTTAAGTTGAAACTATATGATTTAAGTTGTGGATACGAACTGTCACCTGTTATATGTTACCTGCAAAGTGAAATAAGTTCTTATTTGATTCTCTACAGAGAAGGTGATTCATGTTGCTATTTTATTTGGTCACTTAGAGTCATCAAAAATGTCTTTGTCGTTACTGAAGGCAATGTAAAGCTTGTTCAGGTTCACACAGTTAATTTCTGGATGGAAAACTTATATCAAGTTGCAACAAATTGTCCGTTATGATGACAAAAGTTTTGCTTGAGTGACTTAGTCCTCATACTGCTGATTCGTTTCTGCTTAAAATTATGATTGCCTTTATCTTTGAAACTGCGTAATATATTAACTTTTTCACAATAGGTCAACATCCCTGAGTATCACTAAAAAACTTCGGTCAAGAATAGAAAAAAAAGTTTACTCTGGCGCATGCCCACATCAGATTCTGTTGATTGTCAAATAGCCATTGCTCTGTGGCAGCTTGGTGAGGTGCAGATTATAATCGTTCAAGCGGTGAACATTTCGGTTTGGACAAATCAACTGTTTATAAGATAAGCTGTGCAAACGTGCTTCGCTTCTTTTAACTTTGTTCCAACGCTTTGATGTAAAAATATGCTCCTAACAAGTAAATACCTTGCATGTTTTGGGTGACAATAAAAGTTTACTAGGCAATTGTGGAAATTCTTATGCTATTGTTTGCAGATTTATTGACGTTCCCATTGATTGGCCCGGAAAAGCTTATGATGCGAGAGTTCGTCGCAATTCCAAATTATTTTTTTTTAGCCGAAACAAATCAGCTTTTTCCAGAGGTAAGGGATTTATTGATTTTGGTTTTATATTATTAGTTACGCTTTTTAACAAGTCAATATACACCGATAGACTTCTGAGATTCCGTTACTAATAAAGCTAAAAGCGAAATTTCGAGGCCTGGCGCATTTGAGCTAAATCTAGTTACTTCAAATGTAGTTGCGAGTGAAGTTTAGGGCCAGTGGCATAGCCTCTCTTTTTGACGGCAGTGTTCTGAAGTTTTGGGCTTATTGTAGTTTGCCTCCCCCCTAAATATTTTGAGAGCTAAACCCTGTGCAGGACTACGCGCGGAAACTGACCTGCGAAAGAGTCAAATAAAAAATCAAATCTTTTCATACTGGCGGTATTGCGCACAAGCGTGTAACGAGTGGCGTGGTTTATCTCCGCGGCTTAGCGTATGGGCAACATAGCTTTGAACTCCGAAGAACTATCGCAACATTGGCAAGTCATTGGCGACGTTGTGTACGTTTTGACCGGCTCGAAAATTGAATCCCTGACTTCCCACACCGATGTCTCGTACCACTACGCCAACAGAATCGGTTGTTTAAATTGTTTTCCAAAGTGAACCAGATTATAACCGTTTCATATGAAGTTGAATTTGATCCTTGATACGCCCAACAACGGAGCTAATTTATTTACTACCGGTTAGCTCAGTTGCTCTCGCTATCGGAGCGGGAGGTCTGGGGTTCGATTACCGGGCCGGTCAAATTTGCACTCTAGTAGTAGTAACATCGGTTTAAGAACATGGCCGCATAATTGTCAAGGTTAACTTTCAATTTTTGAATACATATCATAAGTTTGATGACGATAAACTTTTAATTATTCCTCTTTTTTCGTCAACTTTAGAGAGTGGATATTATCATTGTGCTTTTTTTTATAGATTCCTGGGAGCCTGAACACGACTTTTCCCTATTGCATAATAAGTGACATAGCGTAGCCACTGCGACCATGGTTGATGAGAATTACAATGTCTTATGAGAATACAATGTCTCCTTTGGTAGCCAGCCTTGGGGAAAAAATCGTCATTTACTCCCCAAAGAAGACTATTTATATAATGAAATGCGGGAACGTGAAAAAAGTCCCGAAAAACTGATCGCCAACTTTTCTACACATTTTTCTATTCTATGCTATGATGCAATTGCATTTGTTCTTGAATACGCTACATGTTTTCAGTGTTTTACAGATACTTTTCGTTTTCAGTTGTGGAGTAGGCCTATTTTGCTGAATTTTTGGTGTGAATTTCGTTTTACAGAATTCGTTGTTTTCTTGTTTTAACGCAGTGGTTTTCAACCTTTTTCAAGTCCCGGACCCCTAAGTTAAGCTATTTGTTGTTGCGGACCCCATGCAAATTAACACAAATAGACACGATTTTAGAATTGTTATTGAAAGTAATTTGAGTAAAAATCAAAGGCTACCTTTCACCTGGGATGCCTTTTTGTTACCGCTTGCCAAAAGCTATCCATTTGAGGATATGATAGGCGACACTTACTTTTTCAAGTAAAAATCCCAACTGCATAAAACACGACTCGCTGCTCAGGCAAAAACAGCTCAATTTTTGGCGTTGGCTTTGATAACAAGTTGTATTTTGGGGAAGGACCAATATTGCTTATTTACTCATTCTTTTTCTTCTTTCGGCTTTTCCCTATTTGAGGTCGCCTCACCGCAAAAGTCTTCTTCTTTGGTCAACTTCGTCTCTCTCTCTCTCTTGCTCCAACCATCTCCATGTCTTCTCTCACCAAATCCATCCATCTTCTCTTTGACCTTCCTCGCTTTCTTTTACCAAATTGTTTATTTACCCATAATTACAAATTTATCTCGGAAACTCCATTAACATTGACAGCGCTGCCTTTAAATAATTGCGTCTCTAAGCTTCTTGATCTGCAGGCTGTTGGTGTAGCTATTCTAGAATAGAGCGTGGTGCCGAGACGCTGTAGAGCAGATGCGCGTCAGGGCTGCGAACTCGAACTTGAACTCGAACTCGAAAGAACTCGATCATTTTGCCAAACTCGAACTTGAACTTGAACTCGAAAAAATATTTTTTCTGAACTCGAACTTGAACTCGCATAAAACTGTTCGAGTTCATTAAAAAGATAGTTATATTGTTGAAAAGAAATAAAAGATCACTACGAAATATAGTTTGTTGCTCAAGTAGTCACAATCGGTGTAAATTGAAGTTATGATTTTACCAATAGAAAAGCTGCATGTCGTTTATTTGTTCATGCCATTGCGACCAACAAAGTCCAGGGCTGCGAATTCGAACTTGAACTCGCCGAACTCGAAAAATAAAATTCTTAGAACTCGAACTTGAACTCGGACTTACAAATATCTTTTAAACTCGAACTTGAGCTCGGTTAAATATCGATCGAGTTTGCAGCCCTGATGCGCGTATAATCTTTTTGATGCGAAAGTTTAACACGAGTTTGGTACCCACATAACTGCGCATGGAGACAGAAGGCGCACGCACTAGCTGGATGTTTTGCAGAAAGCCCTTGCCGAAAAAAACATCCCAGTCTCTGCAGTACCAGTACTTCAGGCGTAACGGGGATGTTTTTTCTTAAATCAAACACTTATTACTAGCGGCAAAAGATCGTATTCAGTGCTTGACCTTCTTTATTAGTAGCATCAGGAGTTTATAAACAAGTTTGAAAAAGTGGAGTAGGCTACTGTATTGCAAAGCCCGTGTAGCCTAACTTCGTAGTTATACGGATTTTGTTGCATTGCAGTGAGGAAAAAATAAATATTAGAATTTACTAACACTTCAAATGTTTCTGCGGGCGATTTAGCATAAAAATTTTGAGGAGGCCACGGGCCGAAAATTTTTGACTGACTGGCTGGATTCGGGCCGCAGATTGACGACGCCTAACCTTAGCTATGCAAATTTTGGCACAATGAATTTGATATCTGGATCAAAATTTGTGAATGCAAGGCGTCAATTATTATGCAGTAACAAACGATTTTTCGCTTTTGCTTTAATGTGTGGAAGCACTGGAAGCATTTTCAACTAGATATGGTTTTGTGAAAGGCAAAATTGTATCATTGCAGGCAATAGCTCCAAGTGTGGAAGCATTTATCTATCGTTTTTCTATTCAGAATTTGACATGCCGATAACCATTCCTAAGTAAGAAAGTTTCAGGTCCAACTGTTGGTTGCAAATTAAGCAGTGCCTCCTTATGCGTGAGTTTGCAGAGTTTCAATGATTCAGTCTTACCAAAAAAGGTCGAAAGAAGTTGCTTGGGCCCTAGAACTACCGGTGCTTATTTCATATTCTCATATCGTTCTGAAAAAGATCATTTTTTGAAATGCATTAATATTATTAAACCCCGGTACTTCAATAAACTGCCCTATTTTTGATGAAATTTTCAACACTTTGGCGGACCCCTTGCGGACCCTTTAGACCTAGCGGCCCCCTTAAAGTCATTCGCGGACCACTTAGGGGTCCGCGGACCCCAGGTTGAAAACCACTGTTTTAACGCATTTGCAGGAACCGTTATTATTGTTTCGATTGCTTTTATTTTTACTGATTTTTCCGAGTTGATTTGATGTTAATAGGTTTTTTGCATGTATTATACAGTAGCTTTTCGTTACGGTACCTTTTGATATACAAAAACCGAAACTAACCATGTGTGGAGCATTTAAACCTAGCACCTCTATCGTATTTTAACAACTTCTTGACACGATCCTCAACGCCTGACAAAAGCTTTGTAAACAACGGTATCACCCAAAGTTGTCGGTACTCAAAACAATATATTACTCCAGAAAAACAACACAAACCAAATTCAGCAAACTATAGAGAAATTGTTTGATTAAATTTCTCGCTCGCATTCCAGCCTCATTGTTCGAGTCGTCCTCGTCAAGTTGGAGACCCAGTTAATCATGAGTCGCAGCAGGCCCTTCAATCGGTCATATTTTAGTGATAATTGCAAATGCATTTGCCAAAAAAATCCAACAGTGGTTAAAGCTTGCGTGTAAATTCTACAAATGAATCAACTGTGGAGTTGGATTCTAAGTATTTCACTTTTTTTTTTGTAACAGGGCTTAAACTTTGAGTATGTTCATTTTTTGATGTCATTCGGAATATTGTTCCATATTTTTATTCCAATGAATTTAATAAAACGCTGAGTACGAGTAGTCATGAAGCGAGGTAAGAACAGTTGCAGTTTTATTGACACTCAAGAAAAGAAAACAAGCATAACAGAAGATTTGAGAAACAAGGAGCACCGAATAACCCTAGGGTTTTCTAGTCTAGATGCTCCTTGTACACACGCATATAGTTAAGTCATCTCATTCGGCAGGCAAAAGGAAAAATATAAATGCAACGCGAATATGCACGAAGGTACAATAGTAACGAAAGCGGTGAAGAGATAGCACAATTATATAAAAAGAAGGCAAGTTACCTCAAGCAATATCACAATTACATAATTAAAACGCATATTTATACAAAGATGGTAAAGGCACAGTAGCATTACAACATAATTTATGAGATAGCACGCACGATTAAATAAAAGAAAGCAATAATTACCTAAAGCAAAATCACGATTACATAATTAAAACGCATATTTACGCAAAGATGATAAAGATATTTGAACATAGGAGATAATACTTGGCTGAGAGCTAATACTCACCTAGGATTTTTAATTTGAAATGTTTTTTAAAAAAGTTGAATGATTTACTCTTTAGTTCTTCACTAATATTGTTCCATAATTTAACTCCTCGATATTCGAATTTATGTTGACCAGCAGTTTTGAAAGCACGTGGGAGAAAATAGTTAGATTTGTTACGCCGCCTAGTTTCGTAGCCGTGAATTTGTTCAATTTTAGTAAAATTTTGTTGCCACAGTTTCGGTAATTTATTGTTAAAAAGTTTATGCATAAATTTTGCAAGCTCTAATTTGTACACATCGACCAATTTTAAAATCTCCAATTGTTTGTATAAGTGATTGACATGAGAAAATGTTTTATTCCATGTTATCGTACGAATAATATTGTTCTGTTTAACTTCAATCTCTCGAAGAAAGTTTCGAGAGGCTGTACCCCAAGCAGTTATCCCGTATGTTAAGCCAGATTTACACTTGCACGACTTTTGGCCACGATTTCGTCGTGGCAAGTCGTGCCATTTTTGGGGCACGAACTGGAAGGCTTCCGCACTGTTCACGACTAGTTCACGACGAGTTCAAGAGTAGTTCATGCTTGCTCATCACTACACGACGAGTTCACGCAGAGTTCGCGTATAGTTTACGCACTTCGCGCAGTGGCACGACGAGTTTGCGCAATTTGGATGGTGTCGTGCGAACTTGGACGCGCCATACAAAATGGGGCACCCCAAATTCTGGTTCTTTTTGAATTGACTGAGGAAAAGGCAACATGCTGAATGCTAGAGACACAATCATTGCAGAGAAGAGAAGATGCCTCTATCTGGCAGCTTTTATGGCTATTGTTGAAGAGCAGCAGAAAAAGATTGAAGCAGGAGAGCAAGAAAAGGCAACCCCACCTCGAAGAAAGACACAGAGGAAAGTGTGGGTCAGGGAATGATTGACCAGAAGGCACGAATTTGGACAGTATGACAGTCCACTGACTGAAATACACAAGGAAGATGAAAGAGGCTACAAAAACTTCCTCAGAATCACACCTGATCTGTTTCAAGAGTTGGTTGAGAAGTTAACCCCTCGCCTCCAGAAGCAGTGTACTTTCATAAGGGAACCGCTTCAAGTTGGTCTCAAACTAGCTGCCACCCTCCGGTTCCTAGCCACTGGCAATTCCTATCCAAGTCTGCAGTACTGCTTCAGGGTTCATGTAAGTACCATCTGTAAGTTCATACCCGAGGTGTGTAAAGGCATCATCGCTGTCTACAAAGACGAAGTGCTGCGCTGCCCCAAAACTGAAGAAGAATGGAAAGAAGTTGCGGCCACCTTTAGCTCCAGATGGAACTACCACAACTGTCTGGGGGCTGTGGATGGCAAGCACGTCGCCATGAAGAAGCCGCTCAATGCTGGCTCTTACTACTATAACTATAAGAGTTTCCACAGCATTGTGCTGCTGGCAGTGCCAGATGCTACGTACAAGTTCCTGTATGTGGATGTTGGGGCAGAGGGTGGTGCATCGGATGGAGGAACATGGAGTAACTGTTCCCTGCTTGACGCTGTAGAAGAGAACATAGCTGGATTGCCTCAGCCGGTACCACTCCCTAATGATGACCAGTCAGTGCCCTATCACTTCGTAGGGGATGACGCTTTCGCTCTACGGACCTGGATGATAAAACCATTCAACCATTGGTCACAGATCTTACGAGAACGCATTTACAGATACAGGTTGTCTCGTGCTCGTCGTGTCGTGGAGAATGCCTTCGGGATTTTGTGTCAAAGATTCCGTTGCTTCTTGACGACGATGCATCAGCACCCAGACAACATCACCCTGACTACCATGTGTGCCTGTGTCCTGCACAACCTCATCCTCATCAGATACCCACACGCAAATTTATACGTGGACAGCGAAGATCCAGACACACATGATCTGATTCCTGGTGGATGGAGGACTGAGCGACACCTGCAGGGTCTGCTACCTCTCACCGACCATCATACCGAGAAAGATGCAAAAGATCAGCGAGACTACCTTTCACATTACTACATCTTCCCTGCTCATACTGTCGTTTGGCAAGAAAAGTTAGTAATAGCTCCATGAATTGCATCCATAGTTGTTCCACTATTCTAATTTACAATAAAACAAAACGACCCCCCCTTTATTTACCTTTTGTTAGGGTGAATGGGGAGGAGTTTTGAAACATGACAGCAATTTATTAGCATAAAAACAGCAAAAACGAAGACATTAAAGAAATACTTTCCATCTCACTTCTGTTTTTGTGATTGGTGGAGTACCGGTATTTTCAATGAAGATACAACAATTTAGTAACATGAAAATAGCAAACACAGACCAACTATTTACAAATATTTAGGTCTTAATACTATAAGACCAACTTCTATACCGGTACCAGTTTTATTTGGTGTTAGGGTAAGCACATCATGACGTATGTCGCTCCGTCACTGTTTCGTTTTTTTTAGTCCATTTGTTATGTTGGGTGTTTTTCATTGTCTTTATTCTTGGATTAAATATAAAAGCTACTACTGCTAGTCTCACAAAGTCTCTGACTGCTAAAAGTCTCTCGTTATGTGAAGTGTCTCACTCAATGTCCTTGCTGGTCTGGTACCGCTGCCTATGTATACCCTTCGATCTGGTGGTTTGTCGATATTTGTAACCTGTAGCTTGTTGTTGACAGAGCATGGGGTCGGGGCTGCGAAGCTGAGTGGTGCCACAGGTGTCTTAAAGGTGGCTGACAACGACGACACTGAAGGTGTAGGTGAAGGAGTCTGGACAAGGGCGACTGACGGTGCAGGTTGCATCCCTGATTCCCACTCCGTGGTACGGGTCCAGGAGGACTGGCCTGAAGACTGCGGTGACTGGGGCGGAATCCAGGTTAGAGGTGATGGCTGACTAGCCGGAGGCTGCTGCTGCTGCTGAGGCAGTGCATGCCAGGTAGCTAGTTGAGATTGATGCCAGAACGTCTGCTGCTGAGGGGCTACCAAGGTTGCTGCTGCTGTGGGGCTGGCCAAGTCATGGGTGGTGTTTGCTGTGGCTGCTGGGATAGCTGATTCTGCTGTCTGTAGCGGTGAACAAGGTTGAGGCAGTCGATCTGAAATTCATCCCAGGAATCTTCTGAGATGCTCTGCATGTGCCCTTCCAGCAGGCACGCAAAATCATGTACGATCTTCTGCTGGCCAACGTAGGAGAGGTTGACCCCCAAAGAATCTGATTTGGAGAGGATCTGAAACATGCGAAAGTTTAAAGAATTTAGTACAGCATTTCAATGCAAGTCATGTTAAGAGCAATTAATAAATAAAACTAGATTTCAATCTGCATGTGGACATTGAGATTCTCAACTGCTGCACTGCATCACTGAAGTCGCTATGGGTCACCCCGGTGTCGGCTGTTGTGGTGATTGTGTTTGTTGTTGGTGACCTGGACCGCTCCTGGATTGCAGCTGACTCTGGGACAGCAAACCGCTCACTGGGAACTGTCTCTCCACGGACGATGTGTTGCATCAGGAAACTCCAGGTCTCCATAATCTAGTCGTCGCGGGCAGTCCTCTGTGGCTGGGCAGCCCCACTCTTCTTCTTCTTCAGAATTTTCCCCACCCTGGTTCTCATGTTCTCATAATACTTTTTGCATTGAGAACCAGAGGCAGGGGGCTCTAGCTGCTCTCCGACTCTGTCCCATCGGATATTCTTGGCCGTCACGTTGATCCACTCCTTATGCTTCTCATCGTACAGCTGCGGATTCTCTTTTACAAGCTCGGCCAACCTCAACTCGGTCTCTTCCATCCAGCGGTACTCAGGAATTTCTTTCTTAGACATCCTGGCCCGCTTCTTCTGCTGCCTGGTAGCCTCGTCCTCACTCGATTGCTGACTTAGGTATTGGAGTGGATCCTGCTGGGTCTTTGGGATAACATCAACTTTTCGTAGAGATGACTCGGAGAGATTGTCTCTTTCAGCGGTTTCTGCCTCTAGCCTGTTAGTTTCCGGCCTTTTCTGCTTTGCTCTTCCCATTTTATCTTCGCTGGCAAACGGTAGAATGACGAGCAACGTCCAGGAAGCGCTATATATATATCCTAGCACCGACGCTAGCGTCACTGTCGCGCAGTAGCCGTGAACTTATCTTGACTCGTTCGTGAGCTATTCGCGAACTATTCGTGAGAGTCGTGAAATGGCACGCACTGGCACGCATCTTCCCGATGACTTCACGACGAGCTCACGAACAGTTTGCGCATAGTTCACGACTCAGACGCAAAATTTTGTCGTGACCAAAATTTTGAACATTTCAAAATTCTCTTTCCGACATGGCACGCAGTCACGACTGGTTCACGCATACTTCACGCTAGTTCACGAACAGTTTACGCACTGGCAAGACTCAATTCGTGACAGTGCGTGCTACAAAATCGTGCAAGTGTAAACCTAGCTTTATTCTGCTGCATACAAAACTGTAGCAGAGCATAGCAAGTGTACTATCAGTAACAAAGTCACGAATATGGTACAACATATTACTACACTTTGCCAATTGCAAAGAAAGATCTTGAATATGAGCCGACCAATTCAATTTGTCATCAAACCACTCACCGAGGTATTTCACTGAATTGCTTTTCGTAATTTCATTTTTATTAATGACAAGTGAAAACGTTGAGTTGACCGGAACATGCGGTTGTTTATTGAAAAATAGATACGTCGTTTTGGAGTGATTTAAAGCTAATTTATTTTGCTTTAGCCATAGATCAATGTGTTTCAGTTGAGCAATAACTCTGCATTCCATCTTCGCCAAATTATCATCAGATAACGCTAGTAGCGTGTCATCCGCGAATAAGGTTGTAGTGTATTGTGGCGTTAAAGATAAATCGTTTACGTAAGCAAAAATAAAAGGGGGCCGAGTGAAGACCCTTGGGGAACTCCGCAATCCACTTTTCGCAAGCTTGACCTCGCTTCACCGATTTTGGTATACTGGTACCGATCTGTTAAGTAGTTTTCAATTAATTTTAGAGAAGTGCCTCGAAAACCGAAAAAATTTTCAAGGTTTTGAAGAAGAATTTTGTGATTCACCGTATCGAATGCTTTGCTTAAGTCTAAGAAAATGCAGCAGCTATACACACCTTGATCTATATTGCTTAGGAGTTCGTCATATATTTTGTTGATTGCTAACATTGTTGAAGAATTCTTTCTAAATCCGAATTGACGATCGCTTAACAAATCAAATCTCATTACGTAAGAGTATATTCTAGTATACAACAGCTTTTCAAAAACTTTGTTAAATTGTGATAGCAATAAAATTGATCGATAATTTGTTGTTTTGTCGCGGTCTTCTTTCTTGAAGCTGGGTATAACCTCAGCTACTTTTAGCGAATCAGGATAAACACTGTAAACGACGTAATTCCTCGCCCGCCCTTTTTACCGTCTTTACAAACGCGTCTTGTAGTTATAGATCTCGATATATTCAAGTTCAAAACAAGGACGGTTTCTAGATAACACAATTTGATAAGCAAAGGTAAATCACAACTACAGAAAGAATTAAGTAAATTAAACATAAAGAAGCATTACGTCGCAAACTAATTCTCAAACTCAACACAGCCAATTCAAACACGCAAATAAGACATTACAGTAATTAGCAAATGTAGAGCGCAAATACATTGTCATAACATTAAATTTACGGCAAACTACTATTTCAGAACACAGAGTCAATCAATTGCGGAGTTAAGTAAATTTAAGATTTATAAGTTTAATGAACTTACCGATAAGTTTTCCTTCGGCGGACGAAAAGTCATCAAATAATTCCCAAGAAAGAAAGCAACTACCGGTAACTAAATCTTAACAAAAGGGCCAACCCCTGGACAAATGGAAGAAAGGAAAAGAGCAATAGGCTCAACCCCAAATTAATCTCTTCAGCAGTAGGCTTGATGGACAAAGGTCCAATAATAAATTGAGCAATGGGCTCGACGGACAAAGGTCCAATAATAAATTGAGCAGTGGGCTCGACGGACAAAGGTCCAATAATAACTTTAACTTAAACGGTTCCAAGCGGCCCCCCCGGAGTCTAAACTGTTCAAGCTGACGGTTCTTAGCTCTCAAATTCGTGCTAAGTTTAAGTAATAAATCTTCGATGTTGCTTCTATCAAGTTCTGAATTGTCTGATGACCAAAAATAAAAATTTACAGTGGAAAAAACTCAAATTACGTGCATAGTGCAAGAATCCTTTACAGCAAAAGCGCCGCAACTTTTCGGCTATTGGCAAATCCAGCGATTTAAGACAAAAATTACGCAATTAACGTCGTTATCCAACAGTGTGCAGCAAAATACGAGAAACAATTTACATTATGAAAGGCCGGGTTCGATTCCATACAAATTGTTAATTTAATTATTATTGCGACGTTACACTCCCCCTAAATGTCTACTGGTAGACATTTACAACAACAGAGTCGCAAAACTAAGTAGAAACACCAAACAATTCACAAATAACTCAAATCATTTTAGCATAATGCAAACAGTATAACAATCATAGACTTAATCAGCATGAGTCACGACCGGGCATAACTTCGCTATAGGCCTCTTAACGACATTAGTTTGAGTTTTCACTAAAACCGTTCTGACTAATCCACGTTTATCAGGGTATGTCTCCAGAACCCTACCCATGACCCATTTAGAGCGTTGTGTCATGTCTTCCACAAGTAGCACCACATCATTTACCTGGAGATTTTTCTTTACCTCGAACCATTTTTGTCGATGCAGCAGATTAGGCACGAATTCATCCATCCAACGTTTCCAAAATTGGTTCGCAAGAAATTGGATCTGAGCCCACCGTCTCCGGGTATAGCAATCTTCTTTAAAAAAGAGACCTGGAGGCAGGTTAGGATTGCCTCGAAGTAAAAGAAGGTGATTAGGAGTGAGTGGATCCTGAGATGTGTCGGAAAAGGAAACTGGGACTAAAGGTCGAGAGTTGATTATTGACTCTACTTCTGTGATAAACGTAAGGAGACCCTCATCATTCAGAGTTTGTGCCCCTAAAATACCTTTCAAAATCTTACGAATGGAGCGTATCATTCGTTCCCAAGCTCCCCCCATGTGGCTTGCCGTGGGTGGATTGAACGTCCAGTTAATGTCTTGCTGGGAACAATACTGATGGATTTTGTTTTCATTCAAGGATCGCAAGGATTCACGTAGCACCTTTGCAGCACCAACGAAATTAGTTCCGTTGTCGCTAAAGATATTTTGAGGTCTTCCCCTGCGTGCTATGAATCTTCGTAGCGCATTTATGAAGGAGTCTGTGTCTAAAGAATGGGCAATTTCAATATGGACTGCTCTCATCGTAAGACACGTAAATATGCAGCCATATCTCTTAACAAGTTTGTTGCGAAGTAGTTTAACCATCACTGGTCCGAAGTAATCTACTCCCACACTGGAAAACGCAGGTTTATCGAATTGAAGCCTGCAAGAGGGAATATCTGCCATCAGTTGCTTGCCAACATTCGAATTCCTTTTCTTGCACAAGTAGCAGTTACCTATGGACTCACGTACTGCGGCTCCTCCCTTTATTATCCAAAACTTGCGGCGTAGAGACGTCCAAGTGTGACTGGAACCAGAATGGCCCACTTCTGCATGGTGCTGACGTATTACGAGTTCTGTTAAGTGTGAACGTTGCGGGATTATGATGGGATGTTTTACATCAATATCAAATGGAGCTTGCTTTAACCGACCTCCGACACGCAAGATGCCATCTACAACAATTGGCTGCAATTTTTGAAGATTGCGTGGTAAATTTAGCTTGTTGCTCTTTGATGCAAAACAGTCAGGAAACTGTTGATGTTGCACGTGTTTTATTAACACCGCTTCGGCATTTCGAAGTTCGTCCACGGAAAGGCTCTTGCTCATGCTAAATGTTTTCTTCATGACACAATGTTGTAAGAACAACATAACTCGTAAGAACCACGCTGTCAACCTTTTAAGCTTGTGGAAGCTTGAACAGTGATTTATAAGGCGATCGATTGCCTCTTCAGTTCGATTTGTTTTAATGATCGTTTGCACGGTTTGTGCCTTAACAGGGCGCAATTCATTAGGTGGCTCATCCATTGTTGCTTCCAAACTTGGCCACTTGGACTGAGGTTGTAAAAGAAATGAAGGACCCTGTAACCAATTTTTAGAAATTGAGTTGTCTGCTTCCAAACCTCTAGAAGCAGCGTCAGCCGGATTCAGACTCGATGGCACATGGTGCCACTGATTAACATCTGTGTGGGTTTCAATAGTAGCTAGACGATTAGCTACAAACACAGGAAACCTCTTGGTAATATTCTTAATGCAGTAGAGAACTGCAGTAGAATCTATCCAGAAGAAAGAAGGCACGGACAGATCAAGCTCTCCTTTGGTCAACTCGTCTAACCTTACGGCCAGGACCGCAGCAGTCAATTCCAACCGAGGTATGGAAACCGATTTCATAGCAGCCAATCGTGATTTTCCCATGAGAAAGGACAAGCAAATGATTCCTTGTTCGTTAACAAGCCTCAAGTAAGAACAAGCGCCGTAGCCGTAAGAAGAAGCGTCAGCAAAATGATGTATCTGCACTGTGACTACCCTTCCGAAGTCTGCTGGTTTGAAGCATCTTGGTACTTTAACATTGTTTAAAGCCGGAAGACTTTCGAGCCAATCCTTCCATCTTTTCTGTTCAGCATCACCAATAAGCTCATCCCAACCCAAATTTTGTTTGCACAAGACCTGTAGCAGGCGCTTGGCCTCCAAAAGAACAGGAGCTACGAATCCTAGTGGGTCGAACAAACTCGCAACTGTGGAAAGAAGTCCTCTCCTCGTAAATGGTTTGTTGGGAATTTTTATATCAAACGTGAATTGGTCTTCATTCACCTTCCATTGTATGCCTAGGATCCTGTCATCGGTTTGGTTTCCCAACAGGTACTGCTGAGCTTTAGTAGATCTTTCGCTTTCTGGTATTTCACTTAATACCTTTTCATTGTTTGTAATCCACTTGGTTAAGTGGAAACCTCGCCTTTCAAGCAGTTTAGTCAAGTTATGGTAGACATAGCTTGCCTCTTGAACCGAAGATAAAGATACAAGACAATCGTCAACATAGAAATTATTATTGACGATAGACGAAATGACAGGATCGTAATGGTGACCAAACTCTAGAGCTGTTTGGCGCAAGCTAAAATTTGCACAACTTGGAGAAGATGTCGCTCCAAACAGATGAACCAACATTTGGCAAATAATGGGTTCTTGGTTTACGTTTCCATTCTCCCACCACAAGAAACGCAATGCATTAGTGTGCATTGGGTCCACCCTGACTTGGTGAAACATAGCTTCTACATCGGCTACCAGTGCGATTTCCTTTTCTCGGAAGCGGGTTAATACTCCTGTCAGGTTGTTCATAAGATGTGGTCCTTTCATCAGAGCATCATTTAAAGATAACCCATTATATTTGGCTGCACAGTCAAAGACTATTCTTACTTTGTCTGGTTTGTGAACGTTGGTTACGGGATGATGGGGTAAGTACCACACAGGACCCCCCGCGTTGGCAAGGATTGACTGAGGCACCTTACGAGCGTACCCTTTAGAAAGATAAGAATCCATAACTTCAGTGTACTTAATTCTTAACTTCTCATCCTTCACAAGTCTCTTCTTAAGACTAATCAGACGCCGTTGCGCCAAGAAAAGATTGTCGGGAAGTTGATCGATGTATCCTTCCTTCCACAGCAATGGAAGTTGATAGTGACCATGAGTTTCACAAATTGAAGATCGCATAACTGTATATGCAATGCGATCTTCTTTAGAAGAACTCTCAAATATGGATGTGCCAGGATCAAATTCATTTTCCCACATTTTTTCTACCAACTGGGTTGCATCTCTATTAGGTTTGTAGTCAATAAAGTTTACCGTACAATTGGTTTCTTGGGAAGGAGATAAGGATGGTCCTAGAAGTGACCAGCCAAGAGGGGTTTCAATGGCGCAAGGCGTACCTCGAGGCCCCTTCCTCGCACTATATATGCAAAAAAGCTCAGGGGCATCTGCCCCTATCAGGAGATTAACAGATGCATGTGGTAGAGATTTCAGCTTTACATCCTGTAAATGTGGTAAATTACGCACCTTTGCATCAACCGAAATATCATTAGGTTTGACGGGAATGTCGTCAACGGAATGTACGTTAGGCAGGCGGAATGAAATTTCATTACCAAGGTCTGATACGACAAGATCGCAGGACATAGACTCGTAATTGTCTGTGGTCCCGGTAATAGTTTTGAGATGCAAATTCTCGCGAAGTCCGGTAATACCCAACTCTTGCACCAAAGATTTACCACAAAATGAATGAGTCGACCCTTGGTCTAAGAAGGCGTATGTAGAAACCACTTTATCCCCATATGCTACCTTAACGGGAACTATACAGAGGTACACGGAAGGATCACAGGAGTGACTGGAGGAATCTTGCTTGGTAAACCCACAAGTTACAGGCGCAGCAGCAGCAACGTCTGATGTAGAGGTAGAAATGTCTCGACTTTTAGGTTTACCTTTGCTTTCTTTGTCAGGTCTGTGCAACAAGGTGTGATGATATAATCCTTTGCAACCACTACTTGAGCAAGTGTTATTTTTCTTACACTCTGGTGTTCTGTGCCTTGCGCTAAGGCACTTGTGACACAACTTCAATTCCTTTACAAAACAGATGCGATCTTGCACCGTTTTTTCTCTAAACTTCTTACAATCCCAAAGCATGTGAGAAGTATCTTTACAGAAGTAACAAGATCCAGGCTGAGCACTGGATTTGGACTCCGAAGACTTGATAGAAGTAGACTTGGAAGTAACAACTCCAAAGGAGGATGTTTTTACCTTAGGCTTGGATGGTGAGGTCTTAGGATGAAGAGAGCGGAGACCAAAAAGGGAATTAACCTCTTCAGATTCGTTACGGATGAAATCCACGAAATGTGAAAAATTAGCTAGGTGACCAACGGAAGTTTCGACTTGAACCGATTTCTTAACCCAGCGTCTTTTGAGGTCGTAGGGCAATTTGCCTAATAGCTCTGATAGAGTGTCTAAGGTATCTAGACTGGTGTATTGTCGTATGTCTTTAACAACAACATTTGTTTTCTCAAGCAATTCAGCAAAACGTCTCATCTGTCGGCCGTCACCAGATTTTATTGAAGGGAATTTCTTCAGTTGTTGCTCACAAACATCAGCTATCACCCAAGGTGAACCATAATCTTTAGTTAGCCTTTGCTTGGCTAAAGTATAAGGTTGGGTTTCGCTCGTGGAAAGATATTCAATGCGGTTCTTCACTTCTCCCGTACAATGTTGTAGGAGTAAGCAAAACAGTGCCTTTTCATCTCGCACCCTAGGCTCAACATGCGTTTCGAAGTTACTCATGAAGGTTTTAAATTCCAAAGGATCGCCTGAGAACTTGGTGAACTCCGGTCGGGGAAGGAATAAACTGTCGTAGTTGGCAGCACTCGGAGTATACAGGCCCGGGAGATGTACCGGTAATAATAAATTATTACTATTCATGAGATTATTATTAGCACATGAAACCGAAGGAGGCGTTGATGATGTTACAACACGAGATGGGTGTGAAGAATCCAATTGCGCAGCTGGAACACCTACAGGCTGGGCATCATGGACTTGACTTGAAGGTGCAAAAGGCTGAGGTTGAATGGAGCTGTAGGCTTTATCGACAAAGGTGTTGTAAGGCCGCACAGGTGGATGACCATAGACTGATGAAAAGGTAGCCGGAGCATGTTGAGAGCTTTGGACCGGATCAGCAGTAAGAGAGGGCTGGGCAAGTAGAGAACCTTGGGCCGGACCAGAGTTAAGAGAAGACTTAAAAGGTAGAGAACCTTGGGCCGAGTCAGCAACAAGAGAGGACCGGACAGGTAGAAAACCTTGCGCCGAGTCAGCAACAAGAGAGGGCCGGACAGTTAGAGAACCTTGGGCCGGACCAGAGTTAAGAAAAGGCTTAGAAGGTAGAGAACCTTGGGCCGAGTCAGCAACAAGAGAGGACCGGACAGGTAGAGAACCTTGTGCCGAGTCAGCAACAAGAGAGGGCCGGACAGTTAGAGAACCTTGGGCCGGACCAGAGTTAAGAAAAGGCTTAGAAGGTAGAGAACCTTGGGCCGAGTCAGCAACAAGAGAGGACCGGACAGGTAGAGAACCTTGGGCCGGACCAGAGTTAAGAAAAGGCTTAGAAGGTAGAGAACCTTGGGCCGAGTCAGCAACAAGAGAGGACCGGACAGGTAGAGAACCTTGGGCCGGACCAGTAATAAGAGAAGACTGAGCAGGCAGAGAACCTTGGGCCAGGTCAATATTAAGAGAGGACTGGGCAGGTAGAGAACCTGCAACAGAGACTTGACTAGAGAGAGCTTCGATTTGTTTCGAAGGGTCAGCAACGACGGTTGAAATTGTGTCGTCACTGTTGGCGATTGACGTGGCAGCTGTAACGTCGTCACACGAGAGCTTGTAAATTGAGTCATGTTCACAATATACTTGGTATTCTACTTCCGCAAGAGCAATCTTGCGACTGGCTTCGCCCTTCTCAATCATCCTCTTCAGTTGAAAGTGTTTTTGTTTCGTCTCCGTTTCAAGATTAAGTCTTTTTTCCCTTTCTTCAGCTTCAAGACGAAGTCGCTGTTCTCTTTCTTCAGCTTCAAGACGAAGTCTCTGTTCTTCTTCTCTAACTCGCTCTTCTAGATGGTTAGACTCTAACTGAGCCATCTTTAATCTAGCTTTAGCTTCCAAATGTTTACGGCTATGTCTTGAAGAAGAGCTCCGGGAAGATTTTAAAGAATGCCGAGAATAAGAAGTAGAGGACACGTGACTAGGAGACCTGTGAGGTTCATACAGCAAGTGGGGCATTGTGGAGACAGAAGCAGAAGATGATTCCTTTACCTTGGTAAACCACTCATCCTTACGGGACTCAAACTCGTTTTGGTTCTGCGTGACAGCTACAATTGCTTCAGACCCTAAATTAGCAGATGCCATAGCCCCAATTAACGCATCATAGTCATGATTAATTTCAGTCAAAATCTCTTTAAGTAGCTCATTATTAGGATTACGCAATGCCATGATTTTTTCAGCACGTAAATAATTTTGCTCTAAAACAGACTGCAATTGCTCAATGGCAGATTGGGCATCTTCGCTAGAAGAGGGCTTAGATGTCATTGCATTAAATACAACACAAATAAAACAAATATAAACACAACTTAGCACAGGGAAATCCACAAACTTAGATATAATCAATATATGGACCATCAACGGTACGGATAACGTGCTTAAGCTTAAACAGTTCGAATCCAATTTGTCTGTAGCCAACTACAGAAAGCACGTGAATGTGTAACGCTCGGAAATGTTAGTAGAGATCTTCACCAACGTCTGCGTCGTAAACGCAGCCCAAGCGTCAAATGTAGCACAAATATAAATAACAAATTACAGTACCGTCAAATCCGCTGGACAGTTCAGTGAGTCTTTGTCAGTATTGAAATTGCTTGATTGATAGAATATTATCGAAACTTTTGTAAACGACGTAATTCCTCGCCCGCCCTTTTTACCGTCTTTACAAACGCGTCTTGTAGTTATAGATCTCGATATATTCAAGTTCAAAACAAGGACGGTTTCTAGATAACACAATTTGATAAGCAAAGGTAAATCACAACTACAGAAAGAATTAAGTAAATTAAACATAAAGAAGCATTACGTCGCAAACTAATTCTCAAACTCAACACAGCCAATTCAAACACGCAAATAAGACATTACAGTAATTAGCAAATGTAGAGCGCAAATACATTGTCATAACATTAAATTTACGGCAAACTACTATTTCAGAACACAGAGTCAATCAATTGCGGAGTTAAGTAAATTTAAGATTTATAAGTTTAATGAACTTACCGATAAGTTTTCCTTCGGCGGACGAAAAGTCATCAAATAATTCCCAAGAAAGAAAGCAACTACCGGTAACTAAATCTTAACAAAAGGGCCAACCCCTGGACAAATGGAAGAAAGGAAAAGAGCAATAGGCTCAACCCCAAATTAATCTCTTCAGCAGTAGGCTTGATGGACAAAGGTCCAATAATAAATTGAGCAATGGGCTCGACGGACAAAGGTCCAATAATAAATTGAGCAGTGGGCTCGACGGACAAAGGTCCAATAATAACTTTAACTTAAACGGTTCCAAGCGGCCCCCCCGGAGTCTAAACTGTTCAAGCTGACGGTTCTTAGCTCTCAAATTCGTGCTAAGTTTAAGTAATAAATCTTCGATGTTGCTTCTATCAAGTTCTGAATTGTCTGATGACCAAAAATAAAAATTTACAGTGGAAAAAACTCAAATTACGTGCATAGTGCAAGAATCCTTTACAGCAAAAGCGCCGCAACTTTTCGGCTATTGGCAAATCCAGCGATTTAAGACAAAAATTACGCAATTAACGTCGTTATCCAACAGTGTGCAGCAAAATACGAGAAACAATTTACATTATGAAAGGCCGGGTTCGATTCCATACAAATTGTTAATTTAATTATTATTGCGACGTTACAAACACCTTCACTTAAGCGACGGTTAAATATATCACTGACAAAATACGATAATACAGGTTTGGCCCATTTGATAAATTTTGTTTCTATGTCTGATGCTCGTTTGACTTTTTTTTTCTTTTAATTGGTTGATCACATGGTAGACTTCTTGGGAACTGCATGGTGACAGAAAAATGGAGTTACTAGCTTTGTTCTTTGAAAAGACAATGTTTTTGAATTATTGTTACCGACAGCAGGTGGTAATGTGGCCATCGTTTTTTTCGCGTTGGTAAAAAATTCATTGAATTCTTCGACTTTTGCTACAGGATTCGAGATAACCTCGCCATTAGAGTTCATTAGCTTAGAAGGTGGCGAGCTGCTACGCTTTTTATTATAAATTAATTCATTAATTGTTTCCCAGGCCTTTTTTGAGTTCCCTTTATGTTCATTTAAAACAGAATGATAATAATTACTCTTTGCTCGTCTCAACAAACGATTCAACGTATTTCTATAAGTTTTATATTTACTACTCAAGATCGAATTGTCTCGATTTCTGAGTAATTGTTTAAAAAGTCTGTTTTTGGTTTGAATTGACTTAAGAAGGCCTCGCGATATCCAGGGTTTAGATCTAATTTTTCTCTCCTTTCGAGAAGCGTTTCTTTTAGGCGCAAACTGATCAGCTATTTCAGTAAACGTTGCTAAATAGCTATCTGCCAGTTCATTCACGGGGATGGTATTAACCTTAAACATTGGATTAAGTCTGAGATGTAAACATTCTAAAAATTTATTCAAGTTAAATTGGGTCGTATCTCTTACTTGGTGATTAGCTAAAGCGTCGTTTTTTTGACACCTAATTTTGGTACTATCGTAAAAATGCCGTAATGATCACTTAAATCTGAAGTAGTCAATACCCCTGAGACAGCCGAATTAGATTTATCATTAGTGTAAATGTGGTCTAACAGCGTCCTAGAGATTGCGGTGACACGAGTTGGTACATCAATCAAACATCGACTATTGCAGCTGAGTAGCATATTAGCGTACTTGCGAACAGCAATCTTTGTTGGAAACATTCAATAAATTAACGTTGAAATCTCCCAAACAATAAAATGGGCATTTGGTGTAATTCAGTAAAACTAAAAGCTCGTTAGATTTATCAATAGCAGTTGCCGAATCATCGAGGTGTCGGTACACAACGCCAACTGTAACAGGACGTTGATTATTAGAAATGTCAACCCTTAAGTGTTCGGCTTTTGTAAGACAAATTTTCGTGCACTGATTAATACTGTATTGGAGGGAATTTTTGATATATACCAACGCCGCCTGCTTGCGTTCTACTATCCGTATGAAGAACAGTGTAGCCCTCACGTTCGATGTTGCGATTGATGTACCTCTCTCTTAGTTTGGTTTTTGAAATGGCTACGATTTCCGGTTGGTTTTTGAAACCGGCTAGATAGTCGCTTAGCTTGTTAATATTTTTTTGAGGGCTGCGCAAATTAAAGTGAATCAAAAACAAGTCACCGATTTTCTTATTATTGAGCCAATTATGATTTTGAGAATCAGCATACTCGCATGTTCCGAATAACTCAACATAATCGTCACGAACACCCTCAGAGTTAGCAGTCGAACGAGCTGATTTAAAGGTGCCAATAGTACAGTTTTTGTGAAAACGTCGCTGATACGCATTGCATGTGAGGTCATCCCCACCCGGTTGCAGATATTTTGCACATAAAACACACGATTGATTAATAACGCCTATGCGACCATTGAGATTATCTCACATTTTTGCCGAATCAGAACAATGTTGTGTCGACGCCATTTTGCTACGAGAAAAAAAACTTTGTGAAGTCACGTCGAAACTTACACTTCCTTTTCCCTCCGTAACACTAGCATTGAACATCAACGGCTTGTAATTAAATTTTGCGAAATCAACATCAATGTCATACCGAAATAAATCATCTGGTGAAAAAATAACGATCCAATCACCAAAGCCTTCGTCCTTTGAGCTACTAATTTGCTTCCCAAAGAATTTAGCCGATTGTTTCATTCGAATTTTTCCATTATAAGTATGGCAAAGCACAAACTTACCGTCACATTCGGTTTTAACGTAGCGTAGGAGTGTAGATCTCAAAGGCGTTAGATCCTCCGTGATAAATGCTTCTTTAAACTTACTTGAATCGCTCAGTTTTGAATTTGCGTACATGAATTGGTTTCGCTTTCTGTAGGATACAAATCTTGCAGTTGTAGTACGAGGTTTTGCTTGTGTAGACTTCTTTTTCCGGCCTGGTAGATGAACACGTTGTATATCCAGATCGTTCAGTTCAATGTGCAATTCTTCAGCAATAGTTCTGAGAATTTTTTCCCCATCATCAGCGCTGTTGTTCGATTCTGGTATTCCATGAATACGTATGTTTTCCCTACGTCCGTATTGTTCAAATTCGTCCAGACGAAACATTTACAGGTTGACTGCCTGTTTGAAAATTTTATTTTCACACTTAACTTCTTTCAATTCAGTTTTAGTACCATTTAGTTCTTCTTTCAAGTCTTGAATTTTGTTTCTTAGAAGATTGACAATTTCGTAGATTTTGTTCAACTGCTGTCTATCTCTGTCTGAAAATGAGCAAATCGAGGCATTTGCTTTCTTACCGGGACTCATAGTAACTGTAGAGCTCTGTTTACTCTACGCACGCTGGAAAACGCACTTCTGCTTTGCACAACGGTTAACCTGCAGACCTTTGATTGCACAGTGCAAGACGAAAAAAACACACGTCTGCTCTGTACAACAGTCAATGCAGAATGAACATGATCGCTGGTTGTTCACTTTGACGAGTAGTGCAGAGTGATACATTGGATGAGTAACTGAAATAATGGTTGAAATTATCAGGAAGTTTATTTCGATTAAATTAGTACATGAATTTAGCAATTTCATAGGTATATAAGCCTTCAAGCTTTAAAATTTCAAACTGATGGTATTGAGGCGTAATTCTATCTCGAATTGACGTTTTTGAAATGATTCTTAAAGCTTTATTTTGTAGTCTCTTTAATTTGGTAAAATGTGTTGAGTAGGTTGAGGCTCACACAAGTAAAGCATACAATAAACGTGAATATACAAGAGAATAGTATAAGTTAGCGAAGCTGTTGGAAGATAAAAACTTAATTTTGCGATAACGCCAGCAGATCGAGCAATTTTTTGTTTTCAAGTAAGGCAACGTGTTTTTGAGTGAAAGTTGATCATCAATGGCGATTCCTAGATGTTTGGCCGACTCTGTAGGAATGATAGCCTGACTATCAAACCTAAAGGCAAAAGGCGGACTCGTTTTACGAGCAAAGGGCGTTATAAGCGGTGCTTCGGTTTAAGGAGTGTTGATCAGCAGACCATTTGCTCTCATCCAATGCGAGACATTAGTTAGCTCAATATTAGCCAGATTCGCGACATCATAGGTTGTTTTTCCCGTGACTAAAAGGGCAGTGTCATCTGCAAAAAATCTAGAAGTAGTTTGCAAGCATGAGGGGAGGTCGTTAATGTATACTAAAAATAATAATGGACCTAAAATAGATCCTTGAGGAACTCCATATTCAATTATTTTAACAGATCAATTGGTATTGGTAATAGAAACAAAATGCATTCTATCATGCAAACATGATTCAAATAAAGATTTGGCCACACCTGGGATACCATACTTTTCCAGTTTTTTGATTAACTTAACACGTCATACTGAATCCAACGCCTTTCTAATACCTAAAAAAAAATAAAGAATAGTGCTTATTGTTATTATTGTCAAAGCAAATCGCTAACGCTACTTAACCCATTTGAAAATTATACACAAGGCCTAAACTCGGTGCATATGTCAACGCATGGACGAGTGGGTGACCTTCCATGGATATCAACATAGTGACGTGGGGGTGACCTTCCATGGATATCAACGCAGTGACGTGGGGGTAATCTTTTATGGATGTCAACGTAGTGACGTGGGAGTGATCTTCCATGGATGTCAACGCAGTGACGTGGGGGTGATCTTCTATGGATGTCAACGTAGTGACGTGGGAGTGATCTTCTATGGATGTCAACGTAGTGACGTAAGAATGACCTTCCATGGATATCAACGTAGTGAGGTGGGAGTGATCTTCTATGGATATCAACGCAGTGACGTGGGAGTGACCTTCTATGGATATCAACGTAGTGACGTGGGAATGACCTTCCATGGATGTCAACGTAGTGACGTGGGAGTGACCTTCCATGGATATCAACGCAATGACGTGGGGATGATCTTCTATGGATGTCAACGTAGTGACGTGAAAGTGATCTTCTATGGATAACAACGCAGTGACGTGAGAATGATCTTCCATGGATATCAACGTAGTGACGTGGGAGTGACCTTCTATGGATATCAACGTAGTGACGTGGGAGTGACCTTCCATGGATATCAACGTAGTGACGTGGAAGTGACCTTCTATGGATATCAACGTAGTGACGTGGGAGTGATCTTCTATGGATATCAACGTAGTGACGTGGGGGTGATCTTCTATGGATGTCAGCGTAGTGACGTGGGGGTGATCTTCTATGGATATCAACGTAATGACGTGGGAGTGACCTTCCATGGATATCAACGTAGTGACGTGGGAATGACCTTCTATGGATATCAACGCAGTGACGTGGAGGTGATCTTCTATGGATATCCACGCAGTGACGTGGGAGTGATCTTCTATGGATATCAACATAGTGACGTGGGGGTGATCTTCTAAGGATATCAACGTAGTGACGTGGGAGTGATCTTCTATGGATATCAACATAGTGACGTAAGAGTGATCTTCCATGGATATCAACGTAGTGACGTGGGAGTGATCTTCTATGGATATCAACTTGGTGACGTGGGAGTGATCTTCCATGGATATCAACGCAGTGACGTGGGAGTGATTTTCCATGGATATCAACGCAGTGACGTGGGGGTGATCTTCCATGGATGTCAACGTAATGACGTGGGAGTGATCTTCTATGGATATCAACGTAGTGACGTGGGGGTGATCTTCTATGGATGTCAACGTAGTGACGTGGGAGTCATCTTCTATGGATATCAGCGTAGTGACGTGGGGGTGCTCTTCTATGGATATGAACGCAGTGACAAAAGAATGACTTTCCATGGATATCAACGTAGTGACGTGTGAGTGATCTTCTATGGATATCAACGTAGTGACGTGGGGGTGATCTTCCATGGATGTCAACGTAGTGACGTGGGAGTGACCTTCCATGAACATCAACGCAGTGACGTGGGAGTGATCTTCTATGGATATCAACGCAGTGACGTAGGAGTGACCTTCCATGGATATCAACGTAGTGACGTGGGGATGATCTTCTATGCATATCAACGTAGTGACGTGGGGGTGATGTTCTATGGATATCAACGTAGTGACGTGGGGGTGATCTTCTATGGATATCAACCTAATGACGTGGGAGTGACCTTCCATGGATATCAACGTAGTGACGTGGGAATGACCTTCTATGGATATCAACGCAGTGACGTGGAGGTGATCTTCTATGGATATCCACGCAGTGACGTGGGAGTGATCTTCTATGGATATCAACATAGTGACGTGGGGGTGATCTTCTAAGGATATCAACGTAGTGACGTGGGAGTGATCTTCTATGGATATCAACATAGTGACGTAAGAGTGATCTTCCATGGATATCAACGTAGTGACGTGGGAGTGATCTTCTATGGATATCAACTTGGTGACGTGGGAGTGATCTTCCATGGATATCAACGCAGTGACGTGGGAGTGATTTTCCATGGATATCAACGCAGTGACGTGGGGGTGATCTTCCATGGATGTCAACGTAATGACGTGGGAGTGATCTTCTATGGATATCAACGTAGTGACGTGGGGGTGATCTTCTATGGATGTCAACGTAGTGACGTGGGAGTCATCTTCTATGGATATCAGCGTAGTGACGTGGGGGTGCTCTTCTATGGATATGAACGCAGTGACAAAAGAATGACTTTCCATGGATATCAACGTAGTGACGTGTAAGTGATCTTCTATGGATATCAACGTAGTGACGTGGGGGTGATCTTCCATGGATGTCAACGTAGTGACGTGGGAGTGACCTTCCATGAACATCAACGCAGTGACGTGGGAGTGATCTTCTATGGATATCAACGCAGTGACGTAGGAGTGACCTTCCATGGATATCAACGTAGTGACGTGGGGATGATCTTCTATGCATATCAACGTAGTGACGTGGGGGTGATGTTCTATGGATATCAACGTAGTGACGTGGGAGTGATCTTCCATGTATATCAACGCAGTGACGTGGGAGTGATCTTCTATGGATATCAACGCAGTGACGTGGGAGTGATTTTCTATGGATATCAACGTAGTGACGTGGGAATGATTTTCCATGGATATCAACGTAGTGACGTGAAAGTGATTTTCTATGGATGTCAACGCAGTGGCGTGGGGGTGATCTTTCATGGATGTCAACGCAGTGACGTGGGAGTGATCTTTTATGGATATCAACGTAGTGAGGTGGGGATGATCTTCTATGGATGTCAACGTAGTGACGTGGGAGTGACTTGCCATGGATATCAACGTAGTGACGTGGGAGTGATCTTCTATGGATATCAACGTAGTGACGTGGGAGTGACCTTCTATGGATGTCAACGCAGTGGCGTCGGAGTGAACTTTCAAGGATGTCAACGTAGTGACGTGGGAGTGATCTTTTATAGATATCAACGTAGTGAGATGGGAGTGATTTTCTATGGATGTCAACGTAGTGACGTGGGAGTGACCTTCCATGGATATCAACGTAGTGACGTGGAAGTGATCTACCATGGATGTCAACGCAGTGACGTGGGGGTGACCTTCTATGGATGTCAACGCAGTGACGTGGGAGTGATCTTTTATGGATAACAACGTAGTGAGGTGGGGGTGATCTTCTATGGATGTCAACATAGTGACGTGGGAATGACCTTCTATGGATATCAACGCAGTGACGTGGGGGTGATCGTCTATGGATGTCAACATAGTGTTGTGGGAGTGACCTTCCATGGATATCAACGCAGTGACGTGGGGGTGATCTTCTATGGATGTCAACATAGTGACGTGGGAGTGACCTTCCGAGGATGTGAACGTAGTGACGTGGGAGTGACCTTCCATGGATATCAACGCAGTGACGTGGGGATAATCTTCTATGGATGTCAACGTAGTGACGTGGGAGTGATCTTCTATGGATATCAACGCAGTGACGTGGGAGTGATCTTCCATGGATATCAACGTAGTGACGTGGGAGTGACCTTCTATGGATATCAACGTAGTGACGTGGAAGTGACCTTCCATGGATATCAACGTAGTGATGTGGGAATGACCTTCTATGGATATCAACGTAGTGACGTGGGGGTGAGCTTCTATGGATATCAACGTAGTGACGTGGGAGTGATCTTCTATGGATATCAACGTAGTGACGTGGGAGTGATCTTCTACCGATATCAACATAGTGACGTGGGGTTGATCTTCTATGGATATCAACGTAGTGACGTGGGAGTGACCTTCCATGGATATCAACCCAGTGACGTGGGGATGATCTTCTATGGATGTCAACGTAGTGACGTGGGAGTGATCTTCTATGGATATCAACGCAGTGACGTGGGAGTGATCTTCCATGGATATCAACGTAGTGACGTGGGAGTGACCTTCTATGGATATCAACGTAGTGACGTGGGAGTGACCTTCCATGGATATCAACGTAGTGACGTGGGAGTGACCTTCTAGGGATATCAACGTAGTGACGTGGGGTGATCTTCTATGGATATCAACAAAGTGACGTGGGAGTGATCTTTCATGGATATGAACATAGTGACGTGGGGGTGAACTTTTATGGATATCAACGTAGTGACGTGGGAGTGACCTTCCATGGATATCAACGCAGTGACATGGGGGTGATCTTCCATGGATGTCAACGCAGTGACGTGGGAGTGATCTTCTATGGATATCAACGTAATGACGTCAAGGTGATCTTCTATGGATGTCAACGCAGTGACGTGGGGGTGATCTTCTATGGGTATCAACGCAGTAACGTGGGGATGATCTTCCATGGATGTCAACGTAGTGACGTGGGAGTGATGTTCTATGGATATCAACGTAGTGACGTGGGAGTGATCTTCTATGGACATCAACATAGTGACGTGGGAGTGATCTTCTATGGATATCAACATAGTGACGTGGGAGTGATTTTCTATGGATATCAACGTAGTGACGTGGGGGTGATCTTCTATGGATGTCAACGCAGTGATGTAGGGGTGATCTTCTATGGATATCAACGTAGTGACGTGGGGGTGATCTTCCATGAAAATCAACATAGTGACGTCGGAGTGATCTTCCATAGATGTCAACATAATGACGTGGAAGTGATCTTCTATGGATGACAACGTAGTGACGTGCGGGTGATCTTCTATGGATGTCAACGCAGTGATGTGGGGGTGATCTTCTATGGATATCAACGCAGTGACGTGGGAGTGATCTTCCATGGATATCAACGTAGTGACGTGGGAGTGATCTTCTATGGATATCAACGTAGTGACGTGGGAGTGATCTTCTACCGATGTCAACATAGTGACGTGGGGTTGATCTTCTATGGATATCAACGTAGTGACGTGGGAGTGACCTTCCATGGATATCAACCCAGTGACGTGGGGATGATCTTCTATGGATGTCAACGTAGTGACGTGGGAGTGATCTTCTATGGATATCAACGCAGTGACGTGGGAGTGATCTTCCATGGATATCAACGTAGTGACGTGGGAGTGACCTTCTATGGATATCAACGTAGTGACGTGGGAGTGACCTTCCATGGATATCAACGTAGTGACGTGGGAGTGACCTTCTATGGATATCAACGTAGTGACGTGGGAGTGATCTTCTATGGATATCAACAAAGTGACGTGGGAGTGATCATTCATGGATATGAACATAGTGACGTGGGGGTGAACTTTTATGGATATCAACGTAGTGACGTGGGAGTGACCTTCCATGGATATCAACGCAGTGACGTGGGGGTGATCTTCCATGGATGTCAACGCAGTGACGTGGGAGTGATCTTCTATGGATATCAACGTAATGACGTCAAGGTGATCTTCTATGGATGTCAACGCAGTGACGTGGGGGTGATCTTCTATGGGTATCAACGCAGTAACGTGGGGATGATCTTCCATGGATGTCAACGTAGTGACGTGGGAGTGGTCTTCTATGGATATCAACGTAGTGACGTGGGAGTGATCTTCTATGGATATCAACATAGTGACGTGGGAGTCATCTTCTATGGATATCAACATAGAGACGTGGGAGTGATTTTCTATGGATATCAACGTAGTGACGTGGGGGTGATCTTCTATGGATGTCAACGCAGTGATGTAGGGGTGATCTTCTATGGATATCAACGTAGTGACGTGGGGGTGATCTTCCATGAAAATCAACATAGTGACGTCGGAGTGACCTTCCATCGATATCAACGCAGTGACGTGGATGTGACCTTCTATGGATGTCAACGTATTGACGTGGGAGTGATCTTCTATGGATATCAACGCAGTGACGTGGGGGTGACCTTCTATGGATATCAACGTAAGGACGTGGGAGTGACCTTCCATGGATATCAACGTAGTGACGTCGGAGTGACCTTCTATGGGTGTCAACGTAGTGATGTGGGAATGATCTTCTATGGATATCAACGCAGTGACGTGGGAGTGATCTTCCTTGGAACTCAACAAAGTGACATGCGCGTGACCTTCCATGGATATCAACGCAGTGACGTGGAGGTAATTTTTTATGTATATCAACGTAGTGACGTGGGAGTGATCTTCTTTAGATATCAACGTTGTGACGTGGGGTGATCTTCTATGGATGTCAACGGAGTGACGTGGGAGTGACCTTCCATGGATATCAACGTAGTGACGTGGGAGTGACCTTCCATGGATATCAACGTAGTGAGGTGGGAGTGATCTTCTATGGATATCAACGTAGTGACGTGGGGGTGATCTTCTATGGATATCAACGTAGTGACGTGGGAACGACCTTCCATGGATCTCAACAAAGTGACGTGGGAGTGACCTTCCATGGATATCAACGTAGTGACGTGGGGGTGACCTTCTATGGATGTCAACGTAGTGAGGTGGGAGTGATCTTCTATGGATATCAACGTAGTGACGTGGAAGTGATTTTTTATGGATATCAACATAGTGACGTGCGAGTGATCTTTTATGGATAACAACGTAGTGACGTGGGAGTGACCTTCCATGGATATCAACGTAGTGACGTGGGAGTCACCTTCTATGGACGTCAACGTAGTGAAGTGGGAGTGATCTTCTATGGATATCAACATAGTGACGTGGGAATGATCTTCCATGGATATCAACGTAATGACGTGGAAGTGATTTTCCATGGACATCAACGCAGTGACGTGGGGGTGATCTTCTATGGATGTCAACGTAGTGACGTGGGAGTGACTTTCCATGGATATCAACGTAGTGACGTGGGAGTGACCTTTCATGGATATTAACGTAGTGAAGTGGGAGTGATCTTTTATGGATATCAACGTAGTGACGTGGGGGTGATCTTCTATGGATGTCAACGTAGTGACGTGGGAGTGACCTTCCATGGATATCAACGCAGTGACGTGGGGGTGATCGTCTATGGATGTCAACGTAGTGTTGTGGGAGTGACTTTCCATGGATATCAACGCAGTGACGTGGGGGTGATCTTCTATGGCTGTCAACGTAGTGACGTGGGAGTGATCTTTTATGGATATCAACGTAGTGAGGTGGGAGGGATCTTCTATGGATATCAACATAGTGGCGTGGGAGTGATCTTTCATGGATATCAACGTAGTGACGTCGGAGTGACTTTCCATGGAAATCAACGCAGTGACGTGGGGGTGACCTTTTATGGATGTCAACGTAGTGACGTGGGAGTGACCTTCCATGGATATCAACGTAGTGACGTGGGAGTGATTTTTTATGGATATCAACGTAGTGACGTGGGAGTGATCTTCTATGGATATCAACCCAGTGACGTGGGGGTGACTTTCTATGGATGTCAACGTAGTGAGGAGGGAGTGATCTTTTATGGATATCAACGTAGTGACGTGAGAGTGATCTTCTATGGATATCAACACAGTGACGTGAAAGTGATCTTCTATGGATATCAACGTAGTGACGTTGGAATGATCTTCTATGGATATCAACATAGTGACGTGAAAGTGATCTTCTATGGATATCAACGTAGTGACGTGGGAGTTACCTTCCGTGGATATCAACGTAATGACGTTGGAGTGACCTTCTATGGATGTCAACATAGTGACGTGGGAGTGATCTTTTATGGATATCAACGTAGTGACGTGGGGGTGATCTTCTATGAATATCAACGCAGTGACGTGAAGGTGATCTTCTATGGATGTTAACGTAATGACGTAGGGGTGATCTTCTATGAAAGGCAACGCAGTGATGTGGGGGTGATCTTCTATGGATATCAACGTAGTGACGTGGAGGTGATCTTCGACGGATGTCAACGCAGTGATGTGGGGTGATCTTCTATGGATATCAACGTAGTGACGTGGGGTGATCTTCTATGGATGTCAACGCAGTGACGTGGGGTGATCTTCTATGGATGTCAACGCAGTGACGTGGGGGTGATCTTGTATGGATGTCAACGCAGTGATGTGGGGGTGATCTTCTATGGATATCAACGTAGTGACGTGGGGGTGATCTTCTATGGATGTCAACGCAGTGACGTGGAATGATCTTCTATGGATATCAACGTAGTGACGTGGGGGTGATCTTTTATGGATATCAACGCAGTGACGTGGGGGTGATCTTCTATGGATGTCAACGCAGTGACGTGGGAGTGATCTTCTATGGATGTCAACGCAATGACGTGGGAGTGATCTTCCATGGATGTCAACGTAGTGACGTGGGAGTGATCTTTTATGGATGTCAACGTAGTGACGTGGGGGTGATCTTCTATGGATGTCAACACAGTAATGTGGGGGTGATCTTGTATGGATATCAACGCAGTGACGTGGGGTGATCTTCCATGGATGTCAACGTAGTGACGTGGGAGTGATCTTCTGTGAATATCAACGTAGTGACGTGGGGTGATCTTCTATGGATGTCAACGTAGTGACGTGGGAGTCATCTTCTATGGATATCAGCGTAGTGACGTGGGGGTGATCTTCTATGGATATGAACGCAGTGACGTGGGAATGACTTTCCATGGATATCAACGTAGTGACGTGGGAGTGATTTTCTATGGATATCAACGTAGTGACGTGGGGGTGATCTTCTATGGATATCTACTTAGTGTTGTGGGAGTGACCTTCCATGAACATCAACGTAGTGACGTGGGAATGGGTTTCTATGGATATCAACGCAGTGACGTGGGAGTGACCGTCCATGGATATCAACGTAGTGACGTGGAAATGATCTTCTATGGATATCAACGTAGTGACGTGGGGGTGATGTTCTATGGATATCAACGTAGCGACGTGGGAGTGATGTTCTATGGATATCAACGTAGTGACGTGGGGGTGATGTTCTATGGATATCTACGTAGTGACGTGGGAGTGACCTTCCATGAACATCAACGTAGTGACGTGGGAGTGACCTTCCATGGATATCAACGCAGTGACGTGGATGTGACCTTGTATGGATGTCAACGTATTGACGTGGGAGTGATCTTCTATGGATATCAACGCAGTGACGTGGGGGTGACCTTCTATGGATATCAACGTAGTGACGTGGGAGTGACCTTCCATGGATATCAACGTAGTGACGTCGGAGTGACCTTCTATGGATGTCAACGTAGTGATGTGGGAATGATCTTCTATGGATATCAACGCAGTGACGTGGGAGTGATCTTCCTTGGAACTCAACAAAGTGACATGCGCGTGACCTTCCATGGATATCAACGCAGTGACGTGGAGGTAATTTTTTATGTATATCAACGTAGTGACGTGGGAGTGATCTTCCTTAGATATCAACGTTGTGACGTGGGGTGATCTTCTATGGATGTCAACGTAGTGACGTGGGAGTGACCTTCCATGGATATCAACGTAGTGACGTGGGAGTGACCTTCCATGGATATCAACGTAGTGAGGTGGGAGTGATCTTCTATGGATATCAACGTAGTGACGTGGGGGTGATTTTCTATGGATATCAACGTAGTGACGTGGGAACGACCTTCCATGGATCTCAACAAAGTGACGTGGGAGTGACCTTCCATGGATATCAACGTAGTGACGTGGGGGTGACCTTCTATGGATGTCAACGTAGTGAGGTGGGAGTGATCTTCTATGGTTATCAACGTAATGACGTGGGAATGATTTTTTATGGATATCAACATAGTGACGTGCGAGTGATCTTTTATGGATAACAACGTAGTGACGTGGGAGTGACCTTCCATGGATATCAACGTAGTGACGTGGGAGTCACCTTCTATGGACGTCAACGTGGTGAGGTGGAAGTGATCTTCTATGGATATCAACATAGTGACGTGGGAATGATCTTCCATGGATATCAACGTAATGACGTGGAAGTGACCTTCCATGGATATCAACGCGGTGAGGTGGGGGTGATCTTCTATGGATGTCAACGTAGTGACGTGGGAGTGACTTTCCATGGATATCAACGTAGTGACGTGGGAGTGACCTTTCATGGATATTAACGTAGTGAGGTGGGAGTGATCTTTTATGGATATCAACGTAGTGACGTGGGGGTGATCTTCTATGGATGTCAACGTAGTGACGTGGGAGTGACCTTCCATGGATATCAACGCAGTGACGTGGGGGTGATCGTCTATGGATGTCAACGTAGTGTTGTGGGAGTGACTTTCCATGGATATCAACGCAGTGACGTGGAAGCGATCTTCTATGCCTGTCAACGTAGTGACGTGGGAGTGATCTTTTATGGATATCAACGTAGTGAGGTGGGAGGGATCTTCTATGGATATCAACATAGTGGCGTGGGAGTGATCTTTCATGGATATCAACGTAGTGACGTCGGAGTGACCTTCCATGGAAATCAACGCAGTGACGTGGGGGTGATCTTCTATGGATGTCAACGTAGTGACGTGGGAGTGACCTTCCATGGATATCAACGCAGTGACGTGGGAGTGATTTTTTATGGATATCAACGTAGTGACGTGGGAGTGATTTTCTATGGATATCAACCTAGTGACGTGGGGGTGACTTTCTATGGATGTCAACGTAGTGAGGTGGGAGTGATCTTTTATGGATATCAACGTAGTGATGTGAGAGTGATCTTCTATGGATATCAACACAGTGACGTGAGAATGATCTTCTATGGATATCAACGTAGTGACGTTGGAATGATCTTTTATGGATATCAACATAGTGACGTGAAAGTGATCTTCTATGGATATCAACGTAGTGACGTGGGAGTTACCTTCTGTGGATATCAACGTAATGACGTTGGAGTGACCTTCTATGGATGTCAACATAGTGACGTGGGAGTGATCTTCTATGGATATCAACGTAGTGACGTGGGGGTGATCTTCTATGAATATCAACGCAGTGACGTGAAGGTGATCTTCTATGGATGTTAACGTAATGACGTGGGGGTGATCTTCTATGAAAGGCAACGCAGTGATGTGGGGGTGATCTTTTATGGATATCAACGTAGTGACGTGGAGGTGATCTTCGACGGATGTCAACGCAGTGACGTGGGGGTGATCTTCTATGGATATCAACGTAGTGACGTGGGGGTGATCTTCTATGGATGTCAACGCAGTGACGTGGGGGTGATTTTCTATGGATGTCAACATAGTGACGTGGGGGTCATCTTCTATGGATGTCAACGCAGTGATGTGGGGGTGATCTTCTATGGATATCAACGTAGTGACGTGGGATTGACCTTCTATGGATATCAACGTAGTGACGTGGGAATGATCTTCCATGGATATCAACGGAGTGACGTGGAGGTGATCTTCTATGGATATCAACGCAGTGACGTGGAGGTGATCTTCTATGGATGTCAACGCAGTGACGTGGGAGTGATCTTCTATGGATGTCAACGCAATGACGTGGGAGTGATCTTCCATGGATGTCAACGTAGTGACGTGGGAGTGATCTTTTATGGATGTCAACGTAGTGACGTGGGGGTGATCTTCTATGGATGTCAACGCAGTAATGTGGGGGTGATCTTGTATGGATATCAGTGCAGTGACGTGGGGGTGATTTTCCATGGATGTCAACGTAGTGACGTGGGAGTGATCTTCTATGAATATCAACGTAGTGACGTGGGGGTGATCTTCTATGGATGTCAACGTAGTGACGTAAGAGTGATCTTCTATGGATATCAGCGTAGTGACGTGGGGATGATCTACTATGGATATGAACGCAGTGACGTGGGAATGACTTTCCATGGATATCAACGTAGTGACGTGGGAGTGATCTTCTATGGATATCAACGTAGTGACGTGGAGGTGATCTTCTGTGGATATCTACTTAGTGACGTGGGAGTTACCTTCCATGAACATCAGCGTAGTGACGTGGGAGTGATCTTCTATGGATATCAACGCAGTGACGTGGGAGTGACCGTCCATGGATATCAACGTAGTGACGTGGAAATGATCTTCTATGGATATCAACGTAGTGACGTGGGAGTGATGTTCTATGGATATCAACGTAGCGACGTGGGAGTGATCTTCTATGGATATCAACGTAGTGACGTGGGGGTGATCTTCTATGGATATCTACGTAGTGACGTGGGAGTGACCTTCCATGAACATCAACGTAGTGACGTGGGAGTGACCTTCCATGGATATCAACGCAGTGACGTGGATGTGACTTTCTATGGATGTCAACGTATTGACGTGGGAGTGATCTTCTATGGATATCAACGCAGTGACGTGGGGGTGACCTTCTATGGATATCAACGTAGTGACGTGAGAGTGACCTTCCATGGATATCAACGTAGTGACGTCGGAGTGACCTTCTATGGATGTCAACGTAGTGATGTGGGAATGATCTTCTATGGATATCAACGCAGTGACGTGGGAGTGATTTTCCTTGGAACTCAACAAAGTGACATGCGCGTGACCTTCCATGGATATCAACGCAGTGACGTGGAGGTAATTTTTTATGTTTATCAACGTAGTGACGTGGGAGTGATCTTCTATAGATATTAACGTTGTGATGTGGGGTGATCTTTTATGGATGTCAACGTAGTGACGTGGGAGTGACCTTCCATGGATATCAACGTAGTGACGTGGGAGTGACCTTCCATGGATATCAACGTAGTGAGGTGGGAGTGATCTTCTATGGATATCAACGTAGTGACGTGGGGGTGATCTTCTATGGATATCAACGTAGTGACGTGGGAACGACCTTCCATGGATCTCAACAAAGTGACGTGGGAGTGACCTTCCATGGATATCAACGTAGTGACGTGGGGGTGACCTTCTATGGATGTCAACAAAGTGAGGTGGGAGTGATCTTCTATGGATATCAACGTAGTGACGTGGGAGTGATTTTTTATGGATATCAACATAGTGACTTGCGAGTGATTTTTTATGGATAACAACGTAGTGACGTGGGAGTGACCTTCCATGGATATCAACGTAGTGACGTGGGAATCACCTTCTATGGACGTCAACGTAGTGAGGTGGGAGTGATCTTCTATGGATATCAACATAGTGACGTGGGAATGATCTTCCATGGATATCAACGTAACGACGTGGAAGTGACCTTCCATGGATATCAACGCAGTGACGTGGGGGTGATCTTCTATGGATGTCAACGTAGTGACGTGGGAGTGACTTTCCATGGATATCAACGTAGTGACGTGGGAGTGACCTTTCATGGATATTAACGTAGTGAGGTGGGAGTGATCTTTTATGGATATCAACGTAGTGACGTGGGGGTGATCTTCTATGGATGTCAACGTAGTGACGTGAGAGTGACCTTCCATGGATATCAACGCAGTGACGTGGGGGTGATCGTCTATGGATGTCAACGTAGTGTTGTGGGAGTGACTTTCCATAGATATCAACGCAGTGACGTGGGGGTGATCTTCTATGGCTGTCAACGTAGTGACGTGGGAGTGATCTTTTATGGATATCAACGTAGTGGGGTGGGAGGGATCTTCTATGGATATCAACATAGTGACGTGGGAGTGATCTTTCATGGATATCAACGTAGTGACGTCGGAGTGACTTTCCATGGAAATCAACGCAGTGACGTGGGGGTGATCTTCTATGGATGTCAACGTAGTGACGTGGGAGTGACCTTCCATGGATATCAACGTAGTGACGTGAAAGTGATTTTTTATGGATATCAACGTTGTGACGTGGGAGTGATCTTCTATGGATATCAACCTAGTGACGTGGGGATGACTTTCTATGGATGTCAACGTAGTGACGTGGGAGTGATCTTTTATGGATATCAACGTAGTGACGTGAGAGTGATCTTCTATGGATATCAACACAGTGACGTGAGAGTGATCTTCTATGGATATCAACGTAGTGACGTTGGAATGATCTTCTATGGATATCAACATAGTGACGTGAAAGTGATCTTCTATGGATATCAACGTAGTGACGTGGGAGTTACCTTCCGTGGATATCAACGTAATGACGTTGGAGTGACCTTCTATGGATGTCAACATAGTGACGTGGGAGTGATCTTTTATGGATATCAACGTAGTGACGTGGAAGTGACCCTCCATGGATATCAACGTATTGACGTGAGAGTATCTTCTCTGGATATCATCATAGTGACGTGGGAGTGATCTTTTATGGATACCAACGTACTGGCGTGGGAATAATCTTTTATGGATATCAACATAGTGACGCGGGAGTGATCTTCTATGGATAACATTGTAGTGACGTGGGGGTGACCTTCCATGGATATCAAGGTAGTGACGTGGGGGTGACCTTCTATGGATGTCAACGTAGTGACGTGGGAGTGTACTTCTATGGATATCAACGCAGTGACATGGGAGTGATCTTCCATGGATATCAACGTAGTGACGTGGGAGTGACCTTCCATGGATATCAACGCAGTGACGTGGATGTGACCTTCTATGGATGTCAACCTAGTGACGTGGGAGTGATTTTCTATGGATATCAACGCAGTGACGTGGGAGTGATCTTCTATGGATGTCATCGTAGTGACGTGGGAGTGACCTTCAATGGATATCAACGTACTGACGTCGGAGTGACCTTCAATGGATGTCAACGCAGTGATGTGGGGGTGATCTTCTTAGGATATCAACGTAGTGACGTGGGGGTGATCTTCCATGAATACCAACGCAGTGACCTGAGAGTGATTTTCCATAGATGTCAACGTAGTGACGTGGGAGTGATCTTCTATGGATGACAACGCAGTGACGTGCGGGTGATCTTCTAGGCATGTCAACGCAGTGATGTGGGGGTGATCTTCTATGGATATCTACGCAGTGACATGGGAGTGATCTTCCATGGATATCAACGCAGTGACGTGGGGGTGATCTTCCATGGATGTCAACGCAGTGACGTGGGAGTGATCTTCTATGGATATCAACGTAATGACGTCAAGGTGATCTTCTATAAATGTCAACGCAGTGACGTGGGGGTGATCTTCTTTGGGTATCAACGCAGTGACGTGGGGATGATCTTCCACGGATGTCAACAAAGTGACGTGGGAATGATCTTCTATGGATATCAACGTACTGACATGGGAGTGACCTTTCATGGATATTAACGTAGTGAGGTGGAAGTGATCTTTTATGGATATCAACGTAGCGACGTGGGGGTGATCTTCTATGGATGTCAACGCAGTGACGTGGGAGTGACCTTCCATGGATATCAACGTAGTGACGTGAGAGTGATCTTCTATGGATGTCAACGTAGTGTTGTGGGAGTGACCTTCCATGGATATCAACGCAGTGACGTGGGGGTGATCGTAAATGGATGTCAACGTAGTGTTGTGGGAGTGATTTTCCATGGATATCAACGCAGTGACGTGGGGGTGATCTTCTATGGCTGTCAACGTAGTGACGTGGGAGTGATCTTTTATGGATATCAACGTAGTGAGGTGGGAGTGATCTTTTATGGATATCAACATAGTGACGTGGGAGTGATCTTTCATGGATATCAACGTAGTGACGTCGAAGTGACCTTCCATGGATATCAACGTAGTGACGTGGGAGTGATCTTTTATGGATATCAACGTAGTGACGTGGCAGTGATCTTCTATGGATATCAACCTAGTGACGTGGGGGTGACTTTCTATGGATGTCAACGTAGTGAGGTGGGAGTGATCTTTTATGGATATCAACGTAGTGACGTGAGAGTGATCTTCTATGGATATCAACACAGTGACGTGGGAGTGATCTTCTATGGATATCAACGTAATGACGTGGGAATGATCTTCTATGGATATTTACATAGTGACGTGAGAGTGACCTTCTATGGATATCAACGTAGTAACGTGGGAGTTACCTTCCGTGGATATCAACGTAATGACGTGGGAGTGACCTTCTATGGATGTCAACATAGTGACGTGGGAGTGATTTTTTATGGATATCAACGTAGTGACGTGGGAGTGACCCTCCATGGATATCAACGTACTGACGTGCGAGTGATCTTTTCTGGATATCAACATAGTGACGTGGGAGTGGTTTTTTATGGATATCCACGTACTGGCGTGGGAGTAATCTTCTATGGATATCAACATAGTGACGTGGGAGTGATCTTCTATGGATAACAACGTAGTGACGTGGGAGTGACCTTCCATGGATATCAACGTAGCGACGTGGGGGTGACCTTCTTCGGATGTCAACGCAGCGAGGTGGGAGTGATCTTCTATGGATATCAACGCAGTGACGTGGGAGTGATCTTCCATGGATATCAACGTAATGACGTGGGAGTGACCTTCCATGGATATCAACGCAGTGACGTGGATGTGACCTTCTATGGATGTCAGCGTAGTGACGTGGGAGTGATTTTCTATGGATATCAACGCAGTGACGTGGGAGTGATCTTCTATGGATGTCAACGTAGTGACGTGGGAGTGACCTTCTATGAATATCAACGTAGTGACGTCGGAGTGACCTTCTATGGATGTCAACGTAGTGAGGTGGAAATGATCTTCTATGGGTATCAACATAGTGACGTGGAAGTGATCTTTTTTGGAACTCAACGTAGTGACATGCGCGTGACCTTTCATGGATATCAACGCAGTGACGTGGAGGTAATTATTTATGCATATCAACGTAGTGACGTGGGAGTGATCTTTTATAGTTATCAACGTTGTGATGTGGGGGTGATCTTCTATGGATGTCAACGTAGTGACGTGAAAGTGATTTTCCATGGATATCAACGCAGTGGCGTGGGGGTGATCGTCTATAGATGTCAACGTAGTGTTGTGGGAGTGACCTTCCATGGATATCAACGCAGTGACGTAGGGGTGATCTTCTAAGGCTGTCAACGTAGTGACGTGGGAGTGATCTTTTATGGATATCAACGTAGTGGGGTGGGAGTGATCTTCTATGGATTTCAACATAGTGACGTGGGAGTGATTTTCCATGGAAAACAACGTAGTGACGTCAAAATGACCTTCCATGGATATCAACGCAGTGACGTGGGGGTGATCTTTTATGGATGTCAACGTAGTGACGTGGGAGTGACCCTCCATGGATATCAACGTAGTGACGTGGGAGTGACCTTCTATGGATATCAACGCAGTGACGTGGGGGTGATCGTCTATGGATGTCAACGTAGTGTTGTGAGAGTGACCTTCCATAGTTATCAACGCAGTGACGTGGGGGTGATCTTCTATGGATGTCAACGAAGTGACGTGGGAGTGATCTTTTATGGATATCAACGTAGTGACGTGGGAGTGACCCTCCATGGATATCAACGCAGTGACGTGAGAGTGATCTTTTCTGGATATCAACAAAGTGACGTGATAGTGATCTTTTATGGATATCAACGTACTGGCGTGGGAGTAATCTTCTATGGATATCAACATAGTGACGTGGGAGTGATCTTCTATGGATAACAACGTAGTGACGTGGGAGTGACCTTCCATGGATATCAACGTAGTGACGTGAGGGTGACCTTTTATTGATGTCAACGTAGTGACGTGGGAGTGATCTTCTATGGATATCAACGCAGTGACGTAGGAGTGAATTTCCATGGATATCAACGTAGTGACGTGGGAGTGACCTTCCATGGATATCAACGCACTGACGTCGGAGTGACCTTCTATGGGAGTCAACGTAGTGAGGTGGGAATGATCTTCTATGGATATCAACATAGTGACGTGGGAGTGATCTTCTTTGGAATTCAACGTAGCGACATGCGCGTGACTTTCCATGGATATCAACGCAGTGACGTGGAGGTAAATTTTTATGCATATCAACGCAGTGACGTGGGAGTGATCTTTTATAGATATCAACGTTGTGACGTGGGGTGATCTTCTATGGATGTCAACGTAGTGACGTGGGAGTGACCTTCCATGGATATCAACGTAGTGACGTGGGAGTGACCTTCCATGGATAACAACGTAGTGAGGTGGGAGTGATCTTTTATGGATATCATTGTAATGACGTGGGGGTGATCTTCTATGGATATCAACAAAGTGACGTGGGAACGACCTTCCTGGGATCTCAACAAAGTGACGTGGGAGTGACCTTTCATGGATATCAACGTAGTGACGTGGGGGTGACCTTCTATGGATGTCAACGTAGTGAGGTTGGAGTGATATTCCATGGATATCAACGTAGTGACGTGGGAGTGATTTTCTATGGATATCAACATAGTGACATGCGAGTGATCTTTTATGGATAACAACGCAGTGACGTGGGAGTGACTTTCCATGCATATCAAAGTAGTGACGTGGGAGTCACCTTCTATGGACGTCAACGTAGTGAGCTGGGAGTGATCTTCTATGGATATCAACATAATGACGTGAGAATGATCTTCCATGGATATCAATGTAGTGACGTGGGGGTGACCTTCCATGGATATCAACGTATTAACGTGGGAGTGACCTTTTATGGATGTCAACGCAGTGACGTGGGAGTGAATTTCCATGGATGTCAACGCAGTGACGTTGGAGTGACTTTCCATGGATGTCAACGCAATGACGTGGGAGTGATCTTCTATGGATGTCAACGCAGTGACGTGGGAATGACCTTCTATGGATGTCAACGTAGTGACGTGGGAATGATTTTCTATGGATGTCAACGCAGTGAAAAGGGAGTGGTTTTCTATGGATGTCAACGCAGTGACGTGGGGGTGATCTTCTTTGGATGTCAACGTAGTGACGTGGGAGTGATCTTCCATGGATATCATCGTAGTGACGTGGGAGTGATCTTCTATGGATGTCAACGTAGTGATGTGGGAGTGATCTTCCATGGATATCAACGCAGTAACGTGGGGGTGACCTTCTATGGATGTCAACGCAGTGACGTGGGAGTGATCTTCCATGTATGTCAACGCAGTGACGTTGGGGTGACCTTCTATGGATGTCAACGCAGTGACGTAGGAGTCATTTTCCATGGATGTCAACGCAGTGCTGTGAGGGTTAACTTCTATGGATGTCAACACAGTGACGTGGGAGTGATTTTCCATGAATGTCAACGCAGTGACGTAGGTGTGACCTTCTATGGATATCAACGTAGTGACGTGGGAGTGATTTTCTATGGATATCAACGTAGCGATGTGGGGGTGATCTTTTATGGATATCAACGTAGTGACGTGGGAGTGACCTTCTATGGATATCAACGTAGTGACGTGGAAATGATCTTCTATGGATATCAACGTAGTGACGTGGGGGTGATGTTCTATGGATATCAACGTAGTGACGTGGGAATGATCTTCCATGGATATCAACGCAGTGACGTGGGAGTGTTCTTCTATGGATATCAACGCAGTGACGTGGGATTGATTTTCTATGGATATCAACGTAGTGACGTGGGAGTGATTTTCCATGGATATCAACGTAGTGACGTGGGAGTGATCTTCTATGGATGTCAACGCAGTGGCGTGATGGTGATCTTTCATGGATGTCAACGCAGTGACGTGGGAGTGATCTTTTATGGATATCAACGTAATGAGGTGGGAGTGATTTCCTATGGATGTCAACGTAGTGACGTGGGAGGCATCTTCGATGGATATCAACGCAGTGACGTGGGGGTGACCTTCTATGGATGTCAACGCAGTGACGTGGGGGTGATCTTTTATGGATATCAACGTAGTGAGGTGGGGGTGATCTTCTATGGATGTCAACGTAGTGACGTGGGAACGACTTTCCATGGATATCAACGTAGTGACGTGGGAGTGATCTTTTATGGATATCAACTTAGTGACGTGGGAGTGATCTTTTATGGATGTCAACGTAAAGACGTGAGAGTGATCTTTTATGGATGTCAACGCAGTGACGTGGGGGTGACCTTCTATGGATGTCAACCCAGTGACGTGGGAGTGACCTTTTATGGAAGTCAACGCAATGACGTGGGAGTGACCTTTTATGGAAGTCAACGTAGTGACGTGGGAGTGATCTTCTATGGATGTCAACGCAGTGACGTGGGAGTGATTTTCTATGGATGTCAATGCAGTGACGTGGGGGTGATCTTTTATGGATGTCAACGTAATGACATGGGAGTGATCTTCCATGGATATCAACGTAGTGACGTGGGAGTGATCTTCTATGGATGTCAACGTAGTGACGTGGGAGTGATCTCCCATGGATGTCACTGCAGTGACGTTGGGGTGACCTTCTATGGATGTCAACGCAGTGACGTAGGAGTGATCTTCTATGGATGTCAACGCAGTGACGTGAGGATGACCTTCTATGGATGTCAACACAGTGACGTGGGAGTGATCTTCCATGAACGTCAACGCAGTGACGTGGGGGTGACCTTCTATGGATGTCAACGCAGTGACGTGGGAGTGATTTTTTATGGATGTCAACGCAGTGACGTGGGAGTGATTTTTTATGGATGACAACGCAGTGCCATGGGAGTGACCTTTTATGGATGTCAACGCAGTGACGTGGGGGTGACCTTTTATGGATGTCAACGTAGTGACGTGGGAGTGACCTTCTATGGATGTCAACGCAGTGACGTGGGAGTGCTCTTCTATGGATGTCAACGCAGTGACGTGGAAGTGATCTTCTATGGATATCAACGCAGTGACGTGGGGGTGATCTTCTATGGATGTCAACGTAGTGACGTGGGAGTGACCTTCTACGGATGTCAACGCAATGACGTAGGAGTGATCTCCTATGGATGTCAACGTAGTGACGTGAAAATGACCTTCAATGGATGTCAACGCAATCACGTGGAAGTGATTTTCTATGCATATCAACGCAGTGACGTGGGGGTGACCTTCTATGGATGTCAACGTAGTGACGTGGGAGTGACCTTCTATGGATGTCAACGCAGTGACATGGATGTGACCTTCCATGGATGTCAACGCAGTAACGTGGGAGTGACCTTCCATGGATATCAGTGCAGCGACGTGGGGGTGATCTTCTATGGGTATCAGCGCAGTGACGTGGGAGTGATCTTCTATGGACGTCAACGCAGTGACATGGGATTGACCTTCCATGGATATAAACGCAGTGACGTGGAAGTGACCTTCCATGGATATCAACGCAGTGACGTGGGAGTGATCTTCTATGGATATCAACGCAGTGACGTGGGAGTGACCTTCCATGGATATCAACGTAGTGACGTGGGAGTGATTTTGCATGGATATCAACGTAGTGACGTGGGGGTGATCTTCATTGGATATCAACGTAGTGACGTTGGAGTGATCTTCTATGGATATCAACGTAGTGACGTGGGAGTGATCTTCTATGGATGTCAACGTAGTGACGTGGGAGTGATCTTCCATGGATTACAACGTAGTGACGTGGAAGTGATCTTCCGTGGATATCAACGTAGTGACGTAAGAATGATCATCTATGGATATCAACATAGTGACGTGGAAGTGATCTTCTATGGATGGCAACGTAGTGACGTAGGAGTGATCTTTTATGGATATCAACGCAGTGACGTGGGAGTGACTTTCTATGGATGTCAACGTAGTGACGTGGGAGTGACCTTTTATGGATGTCAACGTAGTGACGTGGAGGTGATCTTTTATGGATGTCATTGTAGTGACGTGGGGGTGATCTTCTGTGGATGTCAACGTAGTGACGTGGGGGTGATCTTCTATGGATGTCAACGCAGTGATGTGGGGGTGATCTTCTATGGATGTCAAGGTAGTGACGTGGGAGTGATCTTCTATGGATATCAACGCAGTGACGTGGGGGTGATCTTCTATGATTATCAACGCAGTGACGTGGGAGTGACCTTCCATGGATATCATCGCAGTGACGTGGGAGTGATATTTTATGGATATCAACGTAGTGACGTGGGAGTGACCTTTTATGGATGTCCACGCAGTGACGTGGGAGTGACTTTCCATGGATGTCAACGCAGTGACGTGGGAGTGACTTTCCATGGATGTCAACGCAGTGACGTGGGAGTGATCTTCTATGGATATCAACGTAGTGACGTGGGAGTGATCTTCCATGGATGTCAACGTAGTGACGTGGGGGTGATCTTCTATGGATGTCAACGCAGTAATGTGGGGGTGATCTTGTATGGATATCAACGCAGTGACGTGGGGGTGATCTTCCAAAAATGTCAACGTAGTGACGTGGGAGTGATCTTCTATGGATATCAGCGTAGTGACGTGGGGGTGATCTTCTATGGATATGAACGCAGTGACGTGGGAATGACTTTCCATGGATGTCAACGTAGTGACGTGGGAGTGACTTTCTATGGATATCAACGTAGTGACGTGGGGGTGATCTTTTATGGATATCAACGTAGTGACGTGGGAATGACCTTCCATGGATATCAACGTAATGACGTGGAAATGATCTTCTATGGATATCAACGTAGTGACGTGGGAGTGATGTTCTATGGATATCAACGTAGTGACGTGGGAATGATGTTCCATGGATATCAACGCAGTGACGTGGGAGTGATCTTCTATGGATATCAACGCACTGACGTGGGATTGATTTGCTATGGATATCAACGTAGTGACGTGGGAGTGATTTTCCATGGATATCAACGTAGTGACGTGGGAGTGATCTTCTATGGATGTCAACGCAGTGGCGTGATGGTGATCTTTCATGGATGTCAACGCAGTGACGTGGGAGTGATCTTTTATGGACATCAACGTAATGAGGTGGGAGTGATTTTCTATGGATGTCAACGTAGTGACGTGGGAGTCATCTTCGATGGATATCAACGCAGTGACGTGAGGGTGACCTTCTATGGATGTCAACGCAGTGACGTGGGGGTGATCTTTTATGGATATCAACGTAGTGAGGTGGGGGTTATCTTCTATGGATGTCAACGTAGTGACGTGGGAGTGACTTTCCATGGATATCAGTGTAGTGACGTGGGAGTGATCTTTTATGGATATCAACGTAGTGACTTGGGAGTGATCTTTTATGGATGTCAACGTAAAGACGTGAGAGTGATCTTTTATGGATGTCAACGCAGTGACGTGGGGGTGACCTTCTATGGATGTCAACCCAGTGACGTGGGAGTGACCTTCTATGGAAGTCAACGTAGTGACGTGGGAGTGATCTTCTATGGATGTCAACGCAGTGACGTGGGAGTGATTTTCCATGGATGTCAACGCAGTGACGTGGGGGTGATCTTCTATGGATGTCAACGTAGTGACATGGGAGTGATCTTCCATGGATATCAACGTAGTGACGTGGGAGTGATCTTCTATGGATGTCAACGTAGTGACGTGGGAGTGATCTTCCATGGATGTCACCGCAGTGACGTTGGGGTGACCTTCTATGGATGTCAACGCAGTGACATAGGAGTGATCTTCTATGGATGTCAACGCAGTGACGTGAAGGTGACCTTCTAAGGATGTCAACACAGTGACGTGGGAGTGATCTTCCATGAATGTCAACGCAGTGACGTGGGGGTGACCTTCTATGGATGTCAACGCAGTGATGTGGGAGTGATTTTTTATGGATGTCAACGCAGTGACGTGGGAGTGATCTTTTATGGATGACAACGCAGTGCCGTGGGGGTGACCTTTTATGGATGTCAACGCAGTGACGTGGGGGTGACCTTTTATGGATGTGAACGTAGTGACGTGGGAGTGACCTTTTACGGATGTCAACGCAGTGACGTAGGAGTGATCTCCTATGGATGTCAACGTAGTGACGTGAAAGTGACCTTCAATGGATGTCAACGCAGTGACGTGGGAGTGATCTTCTATGCATATCAACGCAGTGATGTGGGGGTGACCTTCTATGGATGTCAACGTAGTGACGTGGGAGTGACCTTCTATGGATGTCAACGCAGTGACATGGATGTGACTTTCCATGGATGTCAACGCAGTGACGTGGGAGTGACCTTCCATCGATATCAGTGCAGCGACGTGGGGGTGATCTTCTTTGGGTATCAGCGCAGTGACGTGGGAGTGATCTTCTATGGACGTCAACGCAAAGACATGGGATTGACTTTCCATGGATATAAACGCAGTGACGTGGAAGTGACCTTCCATGGATATCAACGTAGTGACGTGGGAGTGATCTTCTATGGATATCAACGCAGTGATGTGGGAGTGACCTTCCATGGATATCAACGTAGTGACGTGGGTGTGATTTTGCATGGATATCAACGTAGTGACGTGGGGGTGATCTTCAATGGATATCAACGTAGTGACGTTGGAGTGATCTTCTATGGATATCAACTTAGTGACGTGGGAGTGATCTTCTATGGATGTCAACGTAATGACGTGGGAGTGATCTTCCATGGATTACAACGTAGTGACGTGGAAGTGATCTTCCGTTGATATCATTGTGGTGACGTAAGAATGATCATTTATGGATAGCAACATAGTGACGTGGGAGTGATCTTCTATGGATGGCAACGTAGTGACGTAAGAATGATCTTTTATGGATATCAACGAAGTGACGTGGGAGTGACTTTCTATGGATGTCAACGTAGTGACGTGGGAGTGACCTTTTATGGATGTCAACGTAGTGACGTGGAGGTGATCTTTTATGGATGTCAACGCAGTGACGTGGGGGTGATCTTCTGTGGATGTCAACGTAGTGACGTGGGGGTGATCTTCTATGGATGTCACTGCAGTGATGTGGGGGTGATCTTCTATGGTAGTCAAGGTAGTGACGTGGGAGTGATCTTCTATGGATATCAACGTAGTGACGTGAGGGTGTTCTTCTATGAATATCAACGCAGTGACGTGGGAGTGACCTTCCATGGATGTCAACGCAGTGACGTGGGAGTGATCTTTTATGGATATCAACGTAATGACGTGGGAGTGACCTTTTATGGATGTCAACGCAGTGACGTGGGAGTGACTTTCCATGGATGTCAACGCAGTGACGTGGGAGTGACTTTCCATGGATGTCAACGCAGTGACGTGGGAGTGATCTTCTATGGATGTCAACGCAGTGACGTGGGAATGACCTTTTATGGATGTCAACGCAGTGAGGTGGGAGTGATTTTCTATGGATGTCAACGCAGTGACGTGGGGGTGATCTTCTATGGACGTCAACGTAGTGACGTGGGAGTGATCTTCCATGGATATCAACGTAGTGACGTGGGAGTGATCTTCTATGGATGTCAACGTAGTGACGTGGGAGTGATCTTCCATGGATATCAACGCAGTAACGTGGGGGTGACCTTCTATGGATGTCAACGCAATGACGTGGGAGTGATCTTCCATGTATGTCAACGCAGTGACGTTGGAGTGACCTTCTATGGATGTCAACGCAGTGACGTAAAAGTGATTTTCCATGGATGTCAACGCAGTGACGTGAGGGTGAACTTCTATGGATGTCAACACAGTGACGTGGGAATGATCTTCCATGAATGTCAACGCAGTGACGTGGGGGTGACCTTCTATGGATAATAACGTAGTGACGTGGGAGTGATCTTCTATGGATATCAACGCAGTGACGTGGGAGTGACCTTCCATGGATATCAACGTAGTGACGTGGGTGTGATTTTGCATGGATATCAACGTAGTGACGTGGGGGTGATCTTCATTGATATCAACGTAGTGACGTTGGAGTGATCTTCTATGGATATCAACTTAGTGACGTGGGAGTGATCTTCTATGGATGTCAACGTAGTGACGTGGAAGTGATCTTCCATGGATTACAACGTAGTGACGTGGAAGTGATCTTCCGTTGATATCATTGTAGTGACGTAAGAATGATCATCTATGGATAGCAACATAGTGACGTGGGAGTGATCTTCTATGGATGACAACGTAGTGACGTAGGAATGATCTTTTATGGATATCAACGAAGTGACGTGGGAGTGACTTTCTATGGATGTCAACGTAGTGACGTGGGAGTGACCTTTTATGGATGTCAACGTAGTGACGTGGAGGTGATCTTTTATGGATGTCAACGTAGTGACGTGGGGGTGATCTTCTGTGGATGTCAACGTAGTGACGTGGGGGTGATCTTCTATGGATGTCACTGCAGTGATGTGGGGGTGATCTTCTATGGATGTCAAGGTAGTGACGTGGGAGTGATCTTCTATGGATATCAACGTAGTGACGTGGGGGTGATCTTCTATGAATATCAACGCAGTGACGTGGGTGTGACCTTCCATGGATATCAACGCAGTGACGTGGGAGTGATCTTTTATGGATATCAACGTAGTGACGTGGGAGTGACCTTTTATGGATGTCAACGCAGTGACGTGGGAGTGACTTTCCATGGATGTCAACGCAGTGACGTGGGAGTGACTTTCCATGGATGTCAACGCAGTGACGTGGGAGTGATCTTCTATGGATGTCATTGCAGTGACGTGGGAATGACCTTCTATGGATGTCAACGCAGTGACGTGGAAGTGATTTTCTATGGATGTCAACGCAGTGACGTGGGGGTGATCTTCTATGGACGTCAACGTAGTGACGTGGGAGTGATCTTCCATGGATATCAACGTAGTGACACGGGAGTGATCTTCTATGGATGTCAACGTAGTGACGTGGGAGTGATCTTCCATGGATATCAACGCAGTAACGTGGGGGTGACCTTCTATGGATGTCAACGCAATGACGTGGGAGTGATCTTCCATGTATGTCAACGCAGTGACGTTGGAGTGACCTTCTATGGATGTCAACGCAGTGACGTAGAAGTGATTTTCCATGGATGTCAACGCAGTGACGTGAAGGTGAACTTCTATGCATGTCAACACAGTTACGTGGGAGTGATCTTCCATGAATGTCAACGCAGTGACGTGGGGGTGACCTTCTCAGGATATTAACGTAGTGACGTGGGAGTGATTTTCTATGGATGTCAACGTAGTGACGTGGGAGTGACCTTCCATGGATATCAACGAAGTGACGTGGAAGTGATCTTCCATGGATATCAACGTAATGACGTGGGAGTGATCTTCTATGGATAACAACGTAGTGACGTGGGAGTGACCTTCCATGGATATCAACGTAGTGACGTGGGAGTGATCTTCTATGGATGTCAACGTAGTGACGTGGGAGTGACCTTTTATGGATATCAACGCAGTGACGTGGGAGTGATCTTCTATGAATATCAACGTAGTGACGTGGGAGTGACCTTCCATGCATATTAACGTAGTGAGGTGGAAGTGATTTTCTATGGATGTCAACGCAGTGACATGGATGTGACCTTCCATGGATGTCAACGCAGTGACGTGGGAGTGACCTTCCATGGATATCAGTGCAGCGACGTGGGGGTGATTTTCTATGGATATCAACGCAGTGACGTGGGAGTGACTTTCTATGGACGTCAACGCAGTGACATGGAATTGACCTTCCATGGATATAAACGCAGTGACGTGGAAGTGATCTTCCATGGATATCAACGCAGTGACGTGGAAGTGACTTTCTATGAATGTCAACGCAGTGACTAGGAGTGACCTTCCATGGATGTCAACGCAGTGACGTGGTGGTGATCTTCTATGGATATCAACGCAGTGACGTAGGAACGACCTTCCATGGATATCAACGCAGTGACGTGGGGGTGATCTTCTATGGATATCAACGCAGTGACGTGGGAATGATCTTCTGTGAATGTCAACGCAGTGACGTGGGGGTGACCTTCTATGGATGTCAACGCAGTGGCGTGGGAAAGATTTTCTATGGATGTCAATGTAGTGACGTGGAAGTGACCTTCTATGGATGTCAACGCAGCGACGTGGGAGTGATTTTTTATGGATGTCAACGCAGTGACGTGGGAGTAATCTTCAATGGATGTCAACGAAGTGACGTGGGAGTGATCTTTTATGGACGTCAACGCAGTGACTTGGGAGTGATCTTGTATGGATATCAACGCAGTAACGTGGAAGTCATCTTTCATGTATGTCAACGCAGTGACGTGGGAGTGATCTTCCATGGATGTCAACGCAGTGACGTAAGGGTGACCTTTTATGGATGTCAACGCAGTGACGTGGGGGTGACCTTTTATGGATGTCAACGAAGTGACGTGGGAGTGACCTTCTAAGGATGTCAATGCAGTGACGTGGGAGTGATCTTCCATGGATGTCAACCTAGTGACGAGGGGGTGACCTTCTGTGGATGTCAACGCAGTGACGTGGGGGTGACTTTCTATGGATGTCAAGGTAGTGACGTGGGAGTGACCTTCTATGGATGTCAACGCAGTGACGTGGGAGTGATCTTCCATGGATATCAACGTAGTGACGTGGGGGTAATCTTCTATGGATGTCAACGTAGTGACGTGGGAGTGATCTTTTATGGATATCAACGCAGTGACGTGGGAGTGACCTTCTATGTATGTCAACGTAGTGACGTGGGGGTGACCTTCCATGGATATCAACGTAGTGATGTGGGAGTGAACTTCTATGGATGTCATTGTAGTGACGTGGGAGTGACCTTCCATGGATGTCAACGCAGTGATGTGGGAGTGATCTTCTATGGATGTCAACGTAGTGGCGTGGGAGTGATTTTCTATGGATGTCAACGCAGTGGCGTGGGAGTGATCTTCTATGGATGTTAACGTAGTGACTTGGGAGTGATCTTCTATGGATGTCAACGTAGTGACGTGGGAGTGATTTTCTATGGATGTCAACGTAGTGACGTGGGAGTGATTTTCTATGGATGTCAACGCAGTGACGTGGGAGTGATCTTCCATGGATGTCAACGCAGTGGCGTGGGAGTGATCTTTTATGGATGTCAACGCAGTGACGTGGGAGTGATCTTCTATGGATGTCAACGTAGTGACGTGGGAGTGATCTTTTATGGATGTCAACGCAGTGACAGGGGAGTGATCTTCTTAGGATGTCAACGTAGTGACGTGGGAGTGATCTTTTATGGATGTCAACGCAGTGACGTGGGAGTGATCTTCTATGGATGTCAACGCAGTGACGTGGGAGTGATCTTTTATGGATGTCAACGTAGCGACGTGGGAGTGATCTTTTATGGATGTCAACGCAGTGACGTGGGAGTGATCTTTTATGGATGTCAACGCAGTGACGTGGGAGTGATCTTTTATGGATGTCAACGCAGTGACAGGGGAGTGATCTTCTTAGGATGTCAACGTAGTGACGTGGGAGTGATCTTTTATGGATGTCAACGTAGTGATGTGGGAGTGAACTTCTATGGATGTCATTGTAGTGACGTGGGAGTGACCTTCCATGGATGTCAACGCAGTGATGTGGGAGTGATCTTCTATGGATGTCAACGCAGTGACGTGGGAGTGATCTTCTATGGATGTCAACGCAGTGACGTGGGAGTGACCTTCTATGGATGTCAACGCAGTGACGTGGGAGTGATCTTTTCTGGATGTCAACGCAGTGACGTGGGAGTGATTTTCTATGGATGTCAACGCAGTGATGTGGGGGTGATTTTCTATGGATGTCAACGCAGTGATGTGGGGGTGATTTTCTATGGATGTCAACGCAGTGACGTGGGAGTGATCTTTTATGGATGTCATGGCAGTGACGTGGGTGTGATCTTTTATGGATGTCAACGCAGTGACGTGGGAGTGATCTTCTATGGATGTCAACGTAGTGACGTGGGAGTGATCTTTTATGGATGTCAACGCAGTGACGTGGGAGTGATCTTCTTAGGATGTCAACGTAGTGACGTGGGAGTGATTTTTTATGGATGTCAACGCAGTGACGTGGGAGTGATCTTCTATGGATGTCAACGCAGTGACGTGGGAGTGATCTTTTATGGATGTCAACGTAGCGACGTGGGAGTGATCTTTTATGGATGTCAACGCAGTGACGTGGGAGTGATCTTCTATGGATGTCAACGTAGTGACGTGGGAGTGATCTTCTATGGATGTCAACGCAGTGACGTGGGAGTGATCTTCTGTGGATGTCAACGCAGTGACGTGGGAGTGACCTTCTATGGATGTCAACTCAGTGACATGGGAGTGACTTTCTATGGCAGTCAACGCAGTGATGTGGGGTTGATCTTCTATGGATATCAACATAGTGACGTGGGAGTGATGTTTTATGGATGTCATTGCAATGACGTGGGGGTGATTTTCTATGGATGTCATTGCAGTGACGTGGGAGTGATCTTTTATGGATGTCAACGCAGTGACGTGGGAGTGACCTCTATGGATGTCAACGCAGTGGTGTGGGAGTGATCTTCTATGGATGTCAACGAAGTGACGTGGGAGTGATCTTTTATGGATGTCAACGCAGTGACGTGGGAGTGATCTTTTATGGATGTCAACGTAGTGACGTGGGAGTGATCTTTTATGGATGTCAACGCAGTGACGTGGGGGTGACCTTCTATGGATGTCAACGCAGTGACGTGGGAGTGATCTTCTATGGATGTCAACGCAGTGACGTGGGAGTGATCTTTTATGGATGTCAACGCAGTGACGTGGGAGTGATCTTCTATGGATGTCAACGCAGTGACGTGGGGGTGATTTTCTATGGATGTCAACGCAGTGACGTGGGAGTGATTTTTTATGGATGTCAACGCAGTCACGTGGGAGTGATCTTCTATGGATGTCAACGTAGTGGCGTGGGAGTGATCTTCCATGGATATCAACGGAATGACGTGGGGGTGACCTTTTGTGGCTGTCAACGCAGTGACGTGGGAGTGATCTTCCATGGATGTCAACGCAGTGACGTTGGGGTGACCTTTTATGGTTGTCAACGCAGTGACGTAGGAATGATTTTCCATGGATGTCATTGCAGTGACGTGGGGGGGACCTTCTCTGGATGTCAACACAGTGACGTGGGAGTGATCTTCCATGAATGTCAACGCAGTGACGTGGGGGTGACCTTCTATGGATGTCAACGCAGTGACGTGGGAGTGATCTTTCATGGATGTCAACGCAGTGACGTGGGAGTGATCTTTCATGGATGTCAACGTAGTGACGTGGGAGTGACCTTCGATGGATGTCAACGCAGTGACGTGGGAGTGATCTTCTATGGATATCAACGCAGTGACGTGGGGGTGACCTTCTATGGATGTCAACGCAGTGACGTGGGAGTGACCTTCTATGGATGTCAACGCAGTGACGTGGGAGTGATCTTTTATGGATGTCAACGCAGTGACGTGGGAATGATTTTCCATGGATATCAACGCAGTGACGTGGGAGTGATCTTCTATGGATGTCAATGTAGTGACGTGGGAGTGATCTTCTATGGATATCAACGCAGTGACGTGGGAGTGATCTTCTATGGATGTCAACGTAGTGACGTGGGAGTGACCTTCTATGGATGTCAACGCAGTGACGTGGGAGTGTTTTTTTATGGATGTCAACGTAGTGACGTAGGAGTGATCTTCTATGGTTGTCAACGTAGTGACGTGGGAGTGATTTTTTATGGATGTCAACGCAGTGACGTGGGGGTTACCTTCTATGGATGTCAACGTAGTGACGTGGGAGTGATCTTCTATGGATATTAACTAATGAGGTGGGGGTGACCTTCTATGGATGTCAACGCAGTGACGTGGGAGTGACCTTCCATGGATATCAACGCAGTGACGTGGGAGTGATCTTCTATGGATATCAACGTAGTGACGTGGGAGTGACCTTCTATGTATGTCAACGCAGTGACGTGGGAGTGACTTTCCATGGATGTCAACGCAGTGACGTGGGAGTGACTTTCCAAAGATGTCATTGCAGTGACGTGGGAGTGATCTTTTATGGACATCAACGCAGTGACGTGGGAGTGACCTTTTATGGATGTCAACGTAGTGACGTGGGGGTGACCTTCCATGGATGTCAACGTAGTGATGTGGGAGTGATCTTCTATGGATGTCAACGTAGTGACGTGGGAGTGACCTTCCATGGATGTCAACGCAGTGACGTGGGAGTGATCTTTTATGGATGTCAACGTAGTGGCGTGGGAGTGATTTTCTATGGATGTCAACGCAGTGGCGTGGGAGTGATCTTCTATGGATGTCAACGTAGTGACGTGGGAGTGATCTTCTATGGATGTCAACGTAGTGACGTGGGAGTGATCTTCTATGGATGTCAACGTAGTGACGTGGGAGTGATCTTCTATGGATGTCAACGCAGTGACGTGGGAGTGATCTTCTATGGATGTCAACGCAGTGGCGTGGGAGTGATCTTTTATGGATGTCAACGCAGTGACGTGGGAGTGATCTTTTATGGATGTCAACGTAGTGACGTAGGAGTGGTCTTCTATGGATGTCAACGCAATGACGTGGGAGTGATCTTTTATGGATGTCAACGCAGTGACGTGGGAGTGATCTTCTATGGATGTCAACGCAGTGACGTGGGAGTGATCTTTTATGGGTGTCAACGCAGTGACGTGGGAGTGATCTTCTATGGATGTCAACGCAGTGACGTGGGAGTGATCTTCTATGGATGTCAACGCAGTGACGTGGGAATGATTTTTTATGGATGTCAACGCAGTGACGTGGGAGTGATCTTCTATGGATGTCAACGTAGTGACGTGGGAGTGATTTTTTATGGATGTCAACGCAGTGACGTGGGAGTGATCTTCTATGGATGTCAACGCAGTGACGTGGGAGTGATTTTCTATGGATGTCAACGCAGTGACGTGGGAGTGATCTTCTATGGATGTCAACGCAGTGACGTGGGGGTGATCTTATATGGATGTCAACGCAGTGACGTGGGAGTGACTTTCTATGGCAGTCAACGCAGTGATGTGGGGGTGATCTTCTATGGATATCAACGTAGTGAGGTGGGAGTGATGTTTTATGGATGTCAACGCAGTGACGTGGGAGTGATCTTCTATGGATGTCATCGCAATGACGTGGGAGTAAATTTCTATGGATGTCAACGCAGTGATGTGGGGGTGATCTTCTATGGATGTCAACGCAGTGACGTGGGAGTGATCTTTTTTGGATGTCAACGCAGTGACGTGGTAGTGATCTTTTATGGATGTCAACGCAGTGACGTGGGAGTGATCTTCTATGGATGTCAGCGCAGTGACGTGGGAGTGATCTTTTATGGATGTCAACGTAGTGACGTGGGAGTGATTTTTTATGGATGTCAACGCAGTGACGTGGGAGTGATCTTTTATGGATGTCAACGTAGTGACGTGGGAGTGATTTTTTATGGATGTCAACGCAGTGACGTGGGAGTGACCTTCTATGGATGTCAACGCAGTGACGTGGGAGTGACCTTTTATGGATGTCAACGCAGTGAGGTGGGAATGATTTTCTATGGATGTCAACGCAGTGACGTGGGAGTGATTTTCTATGGATGTCAACGCAGTGATGTGGGGGTGATCTTCTATGGATGTCAACGCAGTGACGTGGGAGTGATTTTTTATGGATGTCAACGCATAACGTGGGTATGATCTTCTATGGATGTCAACGCAGTGACGTGGGAGTGATCTTCTATGGTTGTCAACGCAGTGACGTGGGAGTGATCTTTTATGGATGTCAACGCAGTGACGTGGGAGTGATCTTCTATGGATGTCAACGCAGTGACGTGGGGGTGATCTTCTATGGATGTCAACGCAGTGACGTGAGAGTGATCTTTTATGGATGTCAACGCAGTGACGTGGGAATGATCTTCTATGGATGTCAACGTAGTGACGTGGGAGTGATTTTTTATGGATGTCAACGCAGTGACGTGGGAGTGATCTTCTATGGATATCAACGTAGTGACGTGGGAGTGACCCTCTATGGATGTCAACGCAGTGACGTGGGAGTGCCTTTCTATGGATGTCAACGCAGTGACGTGGGAGTGACTTTCCATGGAGGTCATTGCAGTGACGTGGGAGTGATCTTCTATGGATATCAACGCAGTGACGTGGGAGTGACCTTCTATGGATGTCAACGTAGTGACGTGGGGGTGACCTTCCATGGATTTCAACGTTGTGATGTGGGAGTGATCTTCTATGGATGTCATTGTAATGACGTAGGAGTGACCTTCCATGGATGTCAACGCAGTGACGTGGGAGTGATCTTCTTAGGATGTCAACGTAGTGACGTGGGAGTGATCTTTTATGGATGTCAACGCAGTGACGTGGGAGTGACCTTCTATGGATGTCAACGTAGTGACGTGGGGGTGACCTTCCATGGATATCAACGTAGTGATGTGGGAGTGATCTTCTATGGATGTCATTGTAGTGACGTGGGAGTGACCTTCCATGGATGTCAACGCAGTGACGTGGGAGTGATCTTCTATGGATGTCAACGTAGTGGCGTGGGAGTGATTTTCTATGGATGTCAATGCAGTGGCGTGGGAGTGATCTTCTATGGATGTTAACGTAATGACGTGGGAGTGATCTTCTATGGATGTCAACGTAGTGACGTGGGAGTGATCTTCTATGGATGTCAACGTAGTGACGTGGGAGTGATTTTCTATGGATGTCAACGCAGTGACGTGGGAGTGATCTTCTATGGATATCAACGTAGTGACGTGGGCGTGATCTTCTATGGATGTCAACGCAGTGACGTGGGAGTGGCCTTCCATGGATATCAACGTAGTGACGTGGGAGTGATCTTTTATGGATATCAACGTAGTGACGTGGGAGTGACCTTCTATGGATGTCAACGCAGTGACGTGGGAGTGACTTTCCATGGATGTCAACGCAGTAACGTGGGAGTGACTTTCCATGGATGTCAACGCAGTGACGTGGGAGTGATCTTCTATGGATATCAACGCAGTGACGTGGGAGTGACCTCCTATGGATGTCAACGCAGTGACGTGGGAGTGACCTTCCATGGATATCAACGCAGTGACGTGAGAGTGATCTTCTATGGATATCAACGCAGTGACGTGGGAGTGACTTTCTATGGATGTCAACGCAGTGACGTGGGAGTGCCTTTCTATGGATGTCAACGCAGTGACGTGGGAGTGACTTTCCATGGAGGTCATTGCAGTGACGTGGGAGTGATCTTCTATGGATATCAATGCAGTGACGTGGGAGTGACCTTCTATGGATGTCAACGTAGTGACGTGGGGGTGACCTTCCATGGATTTCAACGTTGTGATGTGGGAGTGATCTTCTATGGATGTCATTGTAATGACGTAGGAGTGACCTTCCATGGATGTCAACGCAGTGACGTGGGAGTGATCTTCTTAGGAGGTCAACGTAGTGACGTGGGAGTGATCTTTTATGGATATCAACGCAGTGACGTGGGAGTGACCTTCTATGGATGTCAACGTAGTGACGTGGGGGTGACCTTCCATGGATATCAACGTAGTGATGTGGGAGTGATCTTCTATGGATGTCATTGTAGTGACGTGGGAGTGACCTTCCATGGATGTCAACGCAGTGACGTGAGAGTGATCTTCTATGGATGTCAACGTAGTGACGTGGGAGTGATTTTCTATGGATGTCAACGCAGTGACGTGGGAGTGATCTTCTATGGATGTCAACGCAGTGGCGTGGGAGTGATCTTTTATGGATGTCAACGCAGTGACGTGGGAGTGATCTTCTATGGATGTCAACGTAGTGACGTGGGAGTGATCTTTTATGGATGTCAACGCAGTGACGTAGGAGTGATCTTCTTAGGATGTCAACGTAGTGACGTGGGAGTGATCTTTTATGGATGTCAACGCAGTGACGTGGGAGTGATCTTCTATGGATGTCAACGCAGTGACGTGGGAGTGATTTTTTATGGATGTCAACGTAGCGACGTAAGAGTGATCTTTTATGGATGTCAACGCAGTGACGTGGGAGTGATTTTTTATGGATGTCAAGGTAGTGACGTGGGAGTGATCTTCTATGGATGTCAACGCAGTGACGTGGGAGTGATCTTCTATGGATGTCAACGCAGTGACGTGGGAGTGACCTTCTATGGATGTCAACGTCGACGTGGGAGTGATCTTTTATGGATGTCAACGCAGTGACGTGGGAGTGATTTTTTATGGATGTCAACGCAGTGATGTGGGGGTGATTTTCTATGGATGTCAACGCAGTGATGTGGGGGTGATTTTCTATGGATGTCAACGTAGTGACGTGGGAGTGATCTTTTATGGATGTCAACGCAGTGACGTGGGTGTGATCTTTTATGGATGTCAACGCAGTGACGTGGGAGTGATCTTCTACGGATGTCAACGTAGTGACGTGGGAGTGATCTTTTATGGATGTCAACGCAGTGACGTGGGAGTGATCTTCTTAGGATGTCAACGTAGTGACGTGGGAGTGATTTTTTATGGATGTCAACGCAGTGACGTGGGAGTGATCTTCTATGGATGTCAACGCAGTGACGTGGGAGTGATCTTTTATGGATGTCAACGTAGCGACGTGGGAGTGATCTTTTTTGGATGTCAACGCAGTGACGTGGGAGTGATCTTCTATGGATGTCAACGTAGTGACGTGGGAGTGATCTTCTATGGATGTCAACGCAGTGACGTGGGTATGATTTTCTATGGATGTCAACGCAGTGACGTGGGAGTGACCTTCTATGGATGTCAACGCAGTGACGTGGGAGTGATCTTCTATGGATGTCAACGCAGTGACGTGGGAGTTATTTTCTATGGATGTCAACGCAGTGATGTGGGGGTGATTTTTTATGGATGTCAACGCAGTGACGTGGGAGTGATCTTTTATGGATGTCAACGCAGTGATGTGGGAGTGCTCTTTTATGGATGTCAACGCAGTGACGTGGGAGTGATCTTCTATGGATGTCAACGCAGTGACGTGGGAGTGATCTTCTATGGATGTCAACGCAGTGACGTGGGAGTGATCTTTTATGGATGTCAACGCAGTGACGTGGGAGTGATCTTCTATGGCTGTCAACGCAGTGACGTGGGAGTGATCTTTTATGGATGTCAACGCAGTGACGTGGGAGTGATCTTCTATGGATGTCAACGTAGTGACGTGGGGGTGATCTTCTATGGATGTCAACGCAGTGACGTGGGAGTGACTTTCTATGGCAGTCAACGCAGTGATGTGGGGGTGATCTTCTATGGATATCAACATAGTGAGGTTTGAGTGATGTTTTATGGATGTCAACGCAGTGACGTGGGGGTGATTTTCTATGGATGTCAACGCAGTGACGTGGGAGTGATTTTTTATGGATGTCAACGCAGTGACGTGGGAGTGATCTTTTATGGATGTCAACGCAGTGACGTGGGAGTGATCTTCTATGGATGTCAACGCAGTGACGTGGGAGTGATTTTTTATGGATGTCAACGCAGTGACGTGGGAGTGATCTTTTATGGATGTCAACGTAGTGACGTGGGAGTGATCTTTTATGGATGTCAACGCAGTGACGTGGGGGTGACCTTCTATGGATGTCAACGCAGTGACGTGGGAGTGATCTTCTATGTATGTCAACGCAGTGACGTGGGAGTGATCTTTTATGGATGTCAACGCAGTGACGTGGGAGTGATCTTCTATGGATGTCAACGCAGTGACGTGGGGGTGATTTTCTATGGATGTCAACGCAGTGACGTGGGAGTGATTTTTTATGGATGTCAACGCAGTCACGTGGGAGTGATCTTCTATGGATGTCAACGTAGTGGCGTGGGAGTGATCTTCCATGGATATCAACGCAATGACGTGGGGGTGACCTTTTGTGGCTGTCAACGCAGTGACGTGGGAGTGATCTTCCATGGATGTCAACGCAGTGACGTTGGGGTGACCTTTTATGGTTGTCAACGCAGTGACGTAGGAATGATTTTCCATGGATGTCATTGCAGTGAAGTGGGGGGGACCTTCTCTGGATGTCAACACAGTGACGTGGGAGTGATCTTCCATGAATGTCAACGCAGTGACGTGGGGGTGACCTTCTATGGATGTCAACGCAGTGACGTGGGAGTGATCTTTCATGGATGTCAACGCAGTGACGTGGGAATGATCTTTCATGGATGTCAACGTAGTGACGTGGGAGTGACCTTCGATGGATGTCAACGCAGTGACGTGGGAGTGATCGTCTATGGATATCAACGCAGTGACGTGGGGGTGACCTTCTATGGATGTCAACGTAGTGACGTGTGGGTGACCTTCCATGGATTTCAACGTTGTGATGTGGGAGTGATCTTTTATGGATGTCATTGTAGTGACGTGGGAGTGATCTTCCATGGATGTCAACGCAGTGACGTAGGAGTGATCTTCTTAGGATGTCAACGTAGTGACGTGGGAGTGATCTTTTATGGATATCAACGCAGTGACGTGGGAGTGACCTTCTATGGATGTCAACGTAGTGACGTGGGGGTGACCTTCCATGGATATCAACGTAGTGATGTGGGAGTGATCTTCTATGGATGTCATTGTAGTGACGTGGGAGTGACCTTTCATGGATGTCAATGCAGTGACGTGGGAGTGATCTTCTATGGATGTCAACGTAGTGGCGTGGGAGTGATTTTCTATGGATGTCAACGCAGTGGCGTGGGAGTGATCTTCTATGGATGTTAACGTAGTGACGTGGGAGTGATCTTCTATGGATGTCAACGTAGTGACGTGGGAATGATCTTCTATGGATGTCAACGTAGTGACGTGGGAGTGATTTTCTATGGATGTCAACGCAGTGACGTGGGAGTGATCTTCTATGGATGTCAACGCAGTGGCGTGGGAGTGATCTTTTATGGATGTCAACGCAGTGACGTGGGAGTGATCTTCTATGCATGTCAACGTAGTGACGTGGGAGTGATCTTTTATGGATGTCAACGCAGTGACGTGGGAGTGATTTTCTTAGGATGTCAACGTAGTGACGTGGGAGTGATCTTTTATGGATGTCAACGCAGTGACGTGGGAGTGATCTTCTATGGATGTCAACGCAGTGACGTGGGAGTGATTTTCTATGGATGTCAACGTAGCGACGTGGGAGTGATCTTTTATGGATGTCAACGCAGTGACGTGGGAGTGATCTTTTATGGATGTCAAGGTAGTGACGTGGGAGTGATCTTCTATGGATGTCAACGCAGTGACGTGGGAGTGATTTTCTACGGATGTCAACGCAGTGACGTGGGAGTGACCTTCTATGGATGTCAACGCAGTGACGTGGGAGTGATCTTTTATGGATGTCAACGCAGTGACGTGGGAGTGATTTTTTATGGATGTCAACGCAGTGATGTGGGGGTGATTTTCTATGGATGTCAACGCAGTGATGTGGGGGTGATTTTCTATGGATGTCAACGCAGTGACGTGGGAGTGATCTTTTATGGATGTCAACGCAGTGACGTGGGTGTGATCTTTTATGGATGTCAACGCAGTGACGTGGGAGTGATCTTCTATGGATGTCAACGTAGTGACGTGGGAGTGATCTTTTATGGATGTCAACGCAGTGACGTGGGAGTGATTTTCTTAGGATGTCAACGTAGTGACGTGGGAGTGATTTTTTATGGATGTCAACGCAGTGACGTGGGAGTGATCTTCTATGGATGTCAACGCAGTGACGTGGGAGTGATCTTTTATGGATGTCAACGCAGTGACGTGGGAGTGACTTTCTATGGCAGTCAACGCAGTGATGTGGGGGTGATCTTCTATGGATATCAACATAGTGAGGTTTGAGTGATGTTTTATGGATGTCAACGCAGTGACGTGGGGGTGATTTTCTATGGATGTCAACGCAGTGACGTGGGAGTGATCTTTTATGGATGTCAACGCAGTGACGTGGGAGTGATTTTCTATGGATGTCAACGCAGTGACGTGGGAGTGATCTTCTATGGATGTCAACGAAGTGACGTGGGAGTGATCTTTTATGGATGTCAACGCAGTGACGTGGGAGTGATCTTTTATGGATGTCAACGTAGTGACGTGGGAGTGATCTTTTATGGATGTCAACGCAGTGACGTGGGGGTGACCTTCTATGGATGTCAACGCAGTGACGTGGGAGTGATCTTCTGTGGATGTCAACGCAGTGACGTGGGAGTGATCTTTTATGGATGTCAACGCAGTGACGTGGGAGTGATCTCCTATGGATGTCAACGCAGTGACGTGGGGGTGATTTTCTATGGATGTCAACGCAGTGACGTGGGAGTGATTTTTTATGGATGTCAACGCAGTCACGTGGGAGTGATCTTCTATGGATGTCAACGTAGTGGCGTGGGAGTGATCTTCCATGGATATCAACGCAATGACGTGGGGGTGACCTTTTGTGGCTGTCAACGCAGTGACGTGGGAGTGATCTTCCATGGATGTCATTGCAGTGACGTTGGGGTGACCTTTTATGGTTGTCAACGCAGTGACGTAGGAATGATTTTCCATGGATGTCATTGCAGTGACGTGGGGGGGACCTTCTCTGGATGTCAACACAGTGACGTGGGAGTGATCTTCCATGAATGTCAACGCAGTGACGTGGGGGTGACCTTGTATGGATGTCAACGCAGTGACGTGGGAGTGATCTTTCATGGATGTCAACGCAGTGACGTGGGAGTGATCTTTCATGGATGTCAACGTAGTGACGTGGGAGTGACCTTCGATGGATGTCAACGCAGTGACGTGGGAGTGATCGTCTATGGATATCAACGCAGTGACGTGGGGGTGACCTTCTATGGATGTCAACGTAGTGACGTGGGAGTGACCTTCTATGGATGTCAACGCAGTGACGTGGGAGTGATCTTCTATGGATGTCAACGCAGTGACGTGGGAATGATTTTCCATGGATATCAACGCAGTGACGTGGGAGTGATCTTCTATGGATGTCAATGTAGTGACGTGGGAGTGATCTTCTATGGATATCAACGCAGTGACGTGGGAGTGATCTTCTATGGATGTCAACGTAGTGACGTGGGAGTGACCTTCTATGGATGTCAACGCAGTGACGTGGGAGTGATCTTTTATGGATGTCAACGCAGTGACGTGGGAGTGATCTTTTATGGATGTCAACGTAGTGACGTGGGAGTGATCTTTTATGGATGTCAACGCAGTGACGTGGGAGTGATCTTCTATGGATGTCAACGCAGTGACGTGGGAGTGATTTTCTATGGATGTCAACGCAGTGACGTGGGAGTGATCTTCTATGGATGTCAACGCAGTGACGTGGGGGTGATCTTCTATGGATGTCAACGCAGTGACGTGGGAGTGACCTTCTATGGCAGTCAACGCAGTGATGTGGGGGTGATTTTCTATGGATATCAACGTAGTGAGGTGGGAGTGATGTTTTATGGATGTCAACGCAGTGACGTGGGAGTGATCTTCTATGGATGTCAACGCAGTGACGTGGGAGTGATCTTTTATGGATGTCAACGCAGTGACGTGGGAGTGATCTTCTATGGATGTCAACGCAGTGACGTGGGGGTGATTTGCTATGGATGTCAACGCAGTGACGTGGGAGTGATCTTCTATGGATTTCAACGCAGTGACGTGGGAGTGATCTTTTATGGATGTCAACGCAGTGACGTGGGAGTGATCTTCTATGGATGTCAACGCAGTGACGTGGGGGTGATTTGCTATGGATGTCAACGCAGTGACGTGGGAGTGATTTTTTATGGATGTCAACGCAGTGACGTGGGAGTGATCTTCTATGGATGTCAACGCAGTGACGTGGGGGTGACCTTCTATGGATGTCAACGCAGTGACGTGGGAGTGATCTTCTATGGATACCATTTCTTATGAGTTTAGGTGCTTTGATTCCGTACCACTTTATTTAACAACATATTCACATGGTTTTAATGTCAACGTAGTCAACGTTGTGACGTGGGGGTGATCTTCTATGGATGTCAACGTAGTGACGTGGGGGTGATCTTCTATGGATGTCAACGTAGTGACGTGGGGGTGACTTTTTATGGATACGATTTCTTATGAGTTTAGGTGTTTTGATTCCGTGCCACTTTACCTAACAACATATTCACATGGTTTTAAAAAGACGAAATTAACCGTTTTTTTGTGACGACTGTACACTGCAGTAAGTTCAGGTGATGTTTTGCAACCGATTCGTTGCTGAAAGCGTCGCATGAATGCCGCAAACGACGGGTAAACAGTAGGCTATTTTTTCCAAGTCTAAGAAAATAGAAGCTGAAACCACATGTTGTTAGCTTCCATTTAAGGAAGAAAGTTTTCGAAGGTTTAAAATCATAAAACCATGTTCGCAACTTGAATAGCTCGGCTGTGTAACACTTGTTTTTGCCTACAGGGCTATCGCAAACTACTGACGAAAGAAATCGAGCTGTTTGTTTCATTTATCTTTGCAGTTTTATAATAATTAACTATGAACGCAAAATGATTGTGTTTGAATTGTGTTGCTCATCTTGGTTTATTTGCTTTGTGTTTAATGAACAAATACAATTGCGTTCGATCGGTGTGTGCATTGACAGAGGAGCTTTAACTGTCTGGCGATAAGTTGAGTGCAGCACTTTGGTACAGCCAAAGTTTGAATCGTAATATAAGTTTGAGAAGAGAGAAAGACTTGAAGCTAGGTCTTATGCCAGCTGAAGTAGCACCCTGTCACTGGACTGCGTCGCTCTATTGTAGTGATTCCTGCCGGGATGTCTGGATGAAAAATCTTTGGGAAATTTGGGGTTTTAAAATTTTTCATTTTTCGGAAAGTTTATGCTTCACAAATGAGTATGCTGTTACTTCTGAAATAGAAATGCGTCATTGCGGAAGGAGAAAGTAAATCGAATTCTCGTTCAATACTTTTGCTCACCAATAATTATTTTACAAAATTTGTGAAATTTAATCTCGAACTTCTAGTGAAACCAAAAACATTTTTTTCCTCAAACTGTTAAAAATGTGAAAACCTCGCTTTAAGCTTAAAAATGAAACAAAAAATGCAGAACGTTGGAAAAACATGTTGTGTAAATCAAACACGGAAAGTTTTCCGAGAAAAAATTTCGCAAATTTCTCAAATCTCGGAAATCCCGAAGAATTTCGGGATTCCTGAAATTTCCCGAAAATTTTGTTTCACTGAAACGTTACTTTATTGCAGCTGGGTGAAGGAGAAAAATTTCTTCAAAAAAGTGTGAGACTTTTTTAAACTTTCAAGCAGAGCCGGATTTAAACAATGAAAGACCCTAGGCTATTTGATCAAACTGATTGGAAGAGCAAAAAAAGATCTACAAACTCTACACGTTCTCAGATGTCCTGTTTTCCACTGAAAATATCAATGGAGAGCAAAAAAAATCAGATGCCCTATAAAAAAATAAAAGGGCCGTATGTTGTCCATGACTGGTCTTGATGGTCGATTTCCAAACAAAGAAAAAGGGTTATCGTTGTTCGTGATGAGACACCTCATTTCTCCGAGGCCCTAGGGTTCAGACTGCATAGCTTATAGGTAAATCCGGCCCTGCTTTCAAGTCTAAATCTGCTTGTACGTAACTTTATCTCACGAATGAATGATCAAAAATAGCAAGGAATTAAATGTAACGAATACTGATATACCGGTAAGCTGACACATGAAATTGAAATGAGCTTGAGAAGATATTTTGCAAAATTGCTTTTACAAAATTGTAGTTCAAGACAGCGTTAATACAAGGATTAATGCAACAACTAACAACGCCAATATTTCAAAGTATGATAAAAAATAAATAAATAAATCAATCGGAAAGTAATTTTCAGTGGGAATTTCATTATCATCGTAGTCGATGAAAAGTCCTAATCCCTCCTGTGGCTGTTTATCCGGAAATGCGCAATTTTTTCTTGTTTTCTTGGCGGTTTTCCATTAACATAATTGAAGCACATTAAATAAATCGCATATGAAGAAAAAAATGTACATTAAACAAAATCAGCGGTGATTAAACAACTACAGTACAAGGATAAAGTAATGACGCTAACTAATTAAGAATAAATAAACTGTTGCATAACGTAATAAAGCAGCGTGAACTTAACGCAAAGAAAGTAGCACTTACCGACAATTGCTTCACAGGAGCACAAAAAACATTATCGACCAGCTTAGGACTATAGCAGCACGATAGATTACAGACATTTAAAACAGTATGTGCAATCGAACAGACATTCAAACAATAGGCCTATCTGTAACCTTAATGAAATAGAATGCTAACAGTAGAGTCTAAATACATTATCTCGAAAATAACTAACTCTATCTGTACAAATAAAAACTCTCTAACTGTGTACTCCATTGCCGTACCATTGTTTACATCTAAACTTACAATTTCTACAACAGAGCATCTATCTATGAAACGCGTCTGGCTGCTGCAAAGCCAACTTAAAACTTTAGCAGAATAACATTGTCGCAAAAGGAATTGCAAGATCAATTATGTAACATGCAGACTGCAAAGACCTGTAGCCAACTTAAAATAAAATAAGTTAAAATAATGCGAAAGATGCAAAAATAACACAGCTAAAGTTAATATAAACAATTAAGATTTCGACTATAACAAAAGTCTCGTCAGCTTTGCTACCACAGCCACACCTGGCTAGACTCATTCCAGACTGTACAGACTCTTTTTTTTTTGTTTTGCTCTTCCTAAACATCTCGACTTCATCTTTTTTCTAGGTTGTTCCCTCCTTTTAGCAGGCGACTGGCCTCAAGCAACGATGCCCAGTGAAAAAACCTATAACTTCTAGCCCACAACTAAGTTATCGGTAGCCTAACTAGCCCACATCGCTACAAGCTCCCGCGGCAACCCAATCATTTGCAGCTGCAGACGCGTTTCGACCTTGTTATGGTCTCACCAGTGCAGCATAGCAACTTTGCACCTTCCTAAAAAAAATCCAACTTTCAAAAGAACTACAACCCCCAAGTCTAAGCCTCTACTCGATCATTCTTCCCAAGGTAAAACATTTCAAATGAAAACTTCAAGGAAATAGTACAGGTATGGATTATGATGTCACAGATTCCCTCTAAACGATCGAAAAGACTAGAAACGATCGGTTGGTTTAAACATTATTATCCCGGTAAGTTTAAAAGAGTAGAAAAAAGTCAAAACTTCATCGAAATGCATAGTTACAGAATCCAGCAAGATCATACAATGAAGGAGGTGTAAGCCAAATGAAATTCTTCTATTCTGCTCGTCTTTTGTAGGCACTTGCAACATACGGACTTTTGGCTGGGGGGTGGTGCAAACAAAGCTAATATGCAATCCTTACAAGTAGAACAAAACAAAATTATTCGTACTATATTCGGAGTTCGAAGAATGTAGCTAATAATATATTTTATTCTAACCTAAAAATTCTTAAAATTGAAGAACTTTATTTCCTTGAAATTGCAAAGTTTATGTACTTGTATCATCCTGATAAGCTAGCAGAATTGTTCTCTCCCTATTTTAATGCTACCAAAAACATACATCCACACGTAACTAGAAGCACAACCCGAAAGAATTATTTCGTGCCCCATGTAGACTCAAACAGCGCAAAGAAATCTTTACTTATTGTGTGAACTAAAATTTGGAACGGCCTTAGGTTTGAATGGAAGGACTATTCTTTTAACAAATTTAAAAAAGCTATAAAGAGTCATCTGCTTTTAAAACATTCGTAACTAATTAACTCTATTTAATGGTTGGTACTTCGGTTTTTTGGTTGCGTGTACAATGCAGATATATGCACCGTGTGTAATATCATGCGCTGCTGATTCTGTGCATTAGCCTACGTGTTAAGGTAATATCTGCAACTGACTTTTATTACCGTATCATTTTTGAAAGCATTTTGCCAGCGAGCTATAAACTAAAAAGACTGAGGTTTTGTTTTACGTGAGTTTTTCATTTGTGTACTGTTTACTTCTTGTTTTTGTGAAACTAACTTGACTACTTCACTTGATGAAATGTTTAATTGCATTTCATTACGTGGGTGTAAGTGACTTGACGAGCATAGGCTCTTTTACTTTCTCTTGTGTAAGTGCTGTGCATGTATGCGAATAAACGTTGACGTTGAAGTTGCAAAGCCAGCCAGCAACAAAGTCCAATGTGTCAGGGTTAGAATAGGTCCAACAATCGATTAGTTCACATAAGAAACAACCAACTTCAGTCTTCTAATAGGCACTTGCCAAGCCAGCCATTGTTAAGAAGCCCTAATGGCTTGAAGGATCTTCTAATAAGAATTTATTCTACAATATCATATTGCAGTGCAGTCTTTTAATAGAATGAAAAATGGTACTCCCCCATGCAGGTGGGAATTGAACCATCCAACTTTGTCATCAAGAAGTTAGATGGGAAATTTGCAAGGAACAAAGTAATAGTCTGGAATGAGTCCAGCCTGGATTGGTTGAGCGTAGCAAGGATGACGAGACTTTTATTATAGTGGAAACATTAATTTTTCCCTTGCAAATGTCTCATCTAACTTATAATTGATGACAAAATTGGATGGTTCAATTCCCTCCTGCATGGGGGAGTACCATTTTCCATTTCATTAAAAGACTGCACACTAATATTACATTGTAAAATGAATTCATATTAAAAGATCCTTCAAGCCATCAGGGCTTCTTAACGATGGCTGGCTTAGCAAGTGCCTGTTAGAAGATGGAAGTTGGTGGTTTCTAACGTGAACTAATCGATTGTTGAACCTATTCTAACCCTGACACATTGGGCTTTGTTGCTGGCTGGCTTTGCAAGTGCCTACAAAAGACGAGCAGAATAGAAGAATTTCATTTGGCTTACACCTCCTTCATTGTATGATCTTGCTGGATTCTGTAACTATGCATTTCGATGAAGTTTTGACTTTTTTCTACTCTTTTAAACTTACCGGGATAATAATGTTTAAACCAACCGATCGTTTCTAGTCTTTTCGATCGTTTAGAGGGAATCTGTGACATCATAATCCATACCTGTACTATTTCCTTGAAGTTTTCATTTGAAATGTTTTACCTTGGGAAGAATGATCGAGTAGAGGCTTAGACTTGGGGGTTGTAGTTCTTTTGAAAGTTGGATTTTTTCTAGGAAGGTGCGAAGTTGCTATGCTGCACTGACGAGACCATAACAAGGTCGAAACGCGTCTGCAGCTGCAAATGATTGGGTTGCCGCGGGAGCTTGTAGCGATGTGGGCTAGTTAGGCTACCGATAACTTAGTTGTGGGCTAGAAGTTATAGGTTTTTTCACTGGGCATCGTTGCTTGAGGCCAGTCGCCTGCTAAAAGGAGGGAACAACCTAGAAAAAAGATGAAGTCGAGATGTTTAGGAAGAGCAAAACAAAAAAAAAAAAGAGTCTGTACAGTCTGGAATGAGTCTAGCCAGGAATGGCTGTGGTAGCAAAGCTAGCGAGACTTTTGTTACAGTCGAAACATGTAATTTGTCCCAGGCAAAATTCTCATCAAACAATTAAGAATTTCGCAACTGTCAGAAAAAAGCTGGATTAACGCAAAGGGTCGAAACGAACGGAAGAGGACAAATTAGCAAGGTCAGCAAAAGGTTGCGGTAAAAATTTTCTACCTTGGATGTGAAATGGAAGCCTGATCATAGGTTCAGGATCGATTTATGGGGTAGCTTCAACGACTTGCTGTAACAATCATAACGCTAAATTTTAGAATTGTGCTGAAATGCTGCACACTTTTAAGATTAATCGAGGGACGGCATTTAACGCACAATCAGTTGTAAAGCACCTTGTCATTCTCTATCTTTTAAATGAAATTCTCAGTGTCAGCACAATCGCTGTAGTTTATGCAAAATAGAAATTTTTAAAAGCTTTTGACAACATTTCTGATCTAGAAATTCATCACGCTCATATTTCGGATTTGCAAGCAACTGGAAAAGCATCTGACAAAATGCTAGGAATTTGTCTTTTCGTAGTCAATATTTCGTTCTCCAAACTTGATCAGCATGTTTAAGAAAGTAGGTAAAGAATGTGTTTTACGTAAACTGATTGTTTGTTCAATAAGATTAACTTGACAGAAGCCAACCAAAGCGAAAATAACTTCTCAACTTGAATTCAACTCAAACACTGGAACTATTTAGCCCGCAGCGCATGAAACAAATTTGAGTTTCAGAAAACGTCGTTCACTGTAAAAAATAATTGGGGTTATATCCACCCTAAAGAGTGGTTCAAGTTTAACACCCTTTTCCACATTAAGGGGAATATTAACATCCTACATTTTCCACCCAACAAACTGGATTAAATAACCACCTTTAAGAGTGGTTCACTTTAAACAACCTTGGGGTGGACACCCCTGGAGATGGAAACTTTAACCCTAAGAAGTGGTTTAATTTAGGGTGGGAACTCAAACCCTAAAGAGTGGTTCAAGTTTAACATCCCTGGAGGTAAAAATTTAAACCCTAAAGAGTGGCTCAATTTAGGGTGGGAACCCAAACCTTAAAGAGTGGTTCAAGTTTAACACCCCTGAGGGTAAAAACTCAAACCCTAAAGAGTGGTTTAGTTTAAACATCCCTTGGGGTGGAAACATTTACAGCTACAATCAGAGGTGGGCACAGCGGCGCTGGTGAACAGCACCGCTACCAGCGCCGCTGTTATTTTAGCAGCGGTAGCGGAAGCGCCGCTGGTTTTTTCTACCAACAGCGAAAAGCGGCAGCGCCGCTTTTTTTGAGGTGGAGTAGCGACCAGCGCAGCAGCGCTTCTATGAAGATAATTGAGTTACCGCTGCCTCTGCTGCAAAAAAATTTTTGATTTTGAAGACTGTGTGTTGTGCAGCAATCTAATAATAAAATCGAAACTTAAATCTAAACTCGCTCTGCTTGAAATTAATACCATGAAACTAACAAATGAAAACGTAAAGCGAAGCGTGATAGAGTGAGAATATGGGGCGCCGTTTGGAAAAAAACTATTTGTTTTGTGACCCATGTTTTTTGAGCATATTTAGACCATTATTTGTCCGATATATCTAAGTCGGACCAAAAAACACTGCACAATAAGTCGGACAAAATAGTTTTTGTTCAAACGGCGCGCCATGTGCCGTTTGGAAAAAAACGATTTTGTGACCCTTGTTTTTTAAGCTTATTTAGACCATAATTTGTCGGATATATATATATTGGAAATATCCGACTTATATATCGGACAAATTGTACTCTAAGTCAGACCAAAAGCCACGCGCAAAATAGTCAGATTTTTCCGACTTATATATCGGACAAATTCTATGCTAAGTCGGACCAAAAAACACACGCAAAGTAGTCAGATCTTTCCGACTTATATATCGGACAAATTCTATGCTAAGTCGGACCAAAAAACACACGCAAAGTAGTCAGATCTTTCCGACTTATATATCGGACAAATTCTATGCTAAGTCGGGCCAAAAAACACGCGCAAAATAGTCAGATCTTTCCGAATTATATATCGGACAAATTCTATGCTAAGTCGGACCAAAAAACACACGCAAAATATTTTTTGTCTCATACGGTTCATAGGAGCTATCTCAAACAAAATCTAGAAGTATCACGTGAGTTTTGTGATGTACCGCGTAAAAAGAAAAAATTGTGAATCTTGATATCAGTTTGACTGGACTGTCGAGAAAAAAACAGAAAATTTCACTTCAAAGCGCTAAGATACATGACGTAGACGCGAGGCTCGCACATGGTTGCTCAATAAAGCGTGTCATGCTAGCGTGTCAATCAAGCGTGTCACGCTCGCGAAATCACAATGGTTGAACTTCATACGGGAAATAGAAGTATGTGTAAGCTCTATTAACGTGCGTTCATAGTCTAACAAATAATGACAAAGCTTGCTATTATTTCAACAATAGCGTAGACTATAGACTAGAAACTCCTGGCAAACTTTGTGAAAACAAAATTATAAGTGGCAACACGCTGGATAAACTAAATTAGTACGCTGTAAGTAGTTCGTAAACGCTCTGTGACAGGGTATCTCATGAAAGTCAGGTGATACTTTTAGCTTTTGTCTGAGATAGCTCATAGAAACCATATCAGACAAAATAAGTCAGACATAAAGTTTTGTCTGACTTGTTTTGCGCGTCTATTTTGGTCCAACTTAGTGTACAATTTGTCCGACATACAAGTCGGAAATTTCCGACTTATTTTGCGCGTGGTTTTTGGTCCGACTTAGAAAACAATTTGTCTGATATATAAGTCGGATATTACTGATATATATATCGGACAAATAATGGTATAAATAAGCTGAAAAAACAAGGGTCACAAAATTGTTTTTTTGAAACGGCGTGTGGCTCGCCGTTTGAGCAAAAACAATTTTGTCCGACTTATTTTGCGTGTGTATTTTGTTCCGATTTAGAGTGCAATTTGTCTAATATATAAGTCGGATATTTCCGATATATATATCGGACAAATAATGGTCCAAATATGCTCAAAAAACATGGGTCACAAAACAAATATTTTTTTTCGAAATGGCGCCCCATATGAGATCGCAAACGATGTTCCATTAATTCATTAACACCATTTTTATCGTTCTCATCGCCAGACACTAATCCTGATTGACAGTTGCTGTTTCACAAACAAAGCTGCATCTCGCCATTAGAAACCCGTTTCGGTGATGCCCCCCGCTGGTTTGACTTCTCACTTCTTTGATTCGAGTATCTTGTATCGTTTTACCTCATTAACACTAGGACCCGTTCAGGGAAAAAAAGCGAAAATATTGTCTGTTTGATGAGACAATTAATGAGAAAAAAATCAGTAATCAGTCTTTGCGGTGGTAAGACTAAAAATGTTATACAAAAACACGAAACTCAATGTTTAGCTCGAGATTTTTGAACAAATTCAGTATTAGTAAAATAGTTATTGAAAAATGGTTGTATATTTTATACTAAAATGGTAAAGACAGTTTGGCATAACAAACAGTAGGCCTAGTAAAGATAAGTGTGATAAATAATAACTATTATTTAAATTGATTTATAACAAATCAGTGGCGTAGCCAGGTGAAAATTTCAAGGAGGCCATATTGATTTAACATATTCCCGATCGTGTACTTACTCCCGATTGTGTATTTTAAAGTATCCAATGATAGTCATTTTCCTTTGGGTGAAAGTATCCTCATCACTTTTTGTGAGGCAAAGATTCGTCTTCAGCTTAATTTATTTTGGCTCGCTAAATAATCAGATCGAAAAAATAACAAAAGAAAATTGACTCTTTGTCTCTCCTGCCCCCCTCCAGCTACGTCTCTGATCAGATTCCTCCGAATATGCGTTTTTCATCTTCAGTATTTGTTTTTCATGAAAATATCATTGACTAAAATTCACTCCTTGTTTCTCCTGCCCCCCCTTCCCCGGCTACGCCAGTAATCAGTTTCCCGTGACTATGCGTTTTTTACCACCAGCATTTGTTTTTCATGAAAGCATCATTGACTGTGATTGAGAAAATTCACTTGTGTGTCATTGTTAATCGTAACTTTTTAGTTTTTTCGAAAACTTTCGCAGTTTCATAATTTTAAAGCAGCGGCAGCGCCAGCTGTTCTCGCGTGCAGTCACGGCAACGGAAGCGCCGCTACTTTTTTAATTCCAGTAGCGGTAGCGGCAGCGCCGCTGCTTTTTTTGTCAAATAGCGGCAGCGACAGCGGCGCTACTATTCAAGTAGCGGCTGCCCAGCTCTGGCTACAATCTATAGGTACATAGTTCCATCCCAAGGTGCACGAAAAGAAATAACTACATATTATGCGCATTTAGACGTTTTTGAAACATTGCAGTGTGATGTGTCACCTCAAATAATTACGTGTTTACACAAAGAATTGTGCGCTATACGTATAACAGTAAACTTAATGAAGCAACTGCTACCGAAAACACCACTCAAACCGTCTAAAAGCACTAAACAACTCGTTAAATGACTTAACGAACGCTTTATTCACCGAAAAAATATTGATAAATACATCACAGCAGAACGAGATTTGATGCAAGTTAAAGAAAATGCTTATCATATCAATTTTTACTGAAACATACAAATTTTGAAATCTCGACAACATCATGCAGCTTACTGAACGCGATTATTTGCAGCTGTCTTATATTGACGTCAAGATACGGACTAATAGAATTCTATTTTATTTGAATACGATCTTATTATATTCTATTCAAATAAGACGCACCTCATGACCAATGACCATCATACCCAGCGAGAAACAACTAAGTAGTTACATTTTGAAATTTTCAAGTTTTAACAAAGAATAATTTAAACGAAAGATTTTGGGGTGGATGCTTAGTTTTTACTTTTCAATCAAAGTTGAAGAAGGCTATAGGGATGAAAAGTGGCACATGCATGCATGAGAAAACGTGACGCCAAATTTTGGGGTCACATTTCTGTACATGAAAGAGGACATATACCTGAAGGTTAAAGCTAAATTCTGCTTCAAAATGCTAATGTTCAAATCTACAGATGCACCAGTACTGATATCTTATTTCACTTGTATACCGGTACCTCAATATCGGTGATTGCAACTTGAAACACTACTTTTAGGCGAAAATAATGAACAAATATTTTCACATAAAATTAATGCAAGAGCAACAGTCAAGCGAAGGTGCATAGTAATTGAAAAAATCGCATCAAGATATACCTTTGTAGCAAAATTTGCACGATTACCCGCCACGTGGGAGCAGAAATATACCCCAAAATTTCGCACATCACGCTTTCTCACGCAGCGCTTGTGCCACTTTTTATCACGATTCACCAGCTATCTCAAAACTATGAAAAAAGTGAAAACCATCCGCTCTCACTGCTATTTCTCCAACGCTGTAATAAGTGGCTCAATTCTGAGTGCATATTGCAATTGACTTCTTGCCATTATAAAATTTCATCAATATGATTTACTGTAAGATTATTTCACCCAAGCACAAAACTTAGTTAGTTAGTTAGTTAGTTGCATATTTATCCTCCTATCACGAGAAAGCGATCAATGCGCTATACGAGCTCGCTTAGGAGTTGTCAGCCATCTGTCTACCACCCCAAGATGGGGGAATACCGCTACGTGCCTTTCCCAACGGCACAACAAGTAAACTTGCCGGTTTGTTCTCCACACTGTCCCTTTAATGCTGAGCGTCAAGCAGGGAAGCTGTGAATACCAATTTTTAAAGTCATTGGTTTGACCCGACTCGGAATCAAACCCGAGTCTACAGCTCAAGAGACAGACGCTCTATACCACTCGGCCATCTGAACTTCACCAAAGAAAAAGTGAAACACGTTATGCACATGATACACAACATCACAACAGGAGTGGACAGTGATTAATAGACTTTTTTACTAACGTATAATTTCAGATACGTTTTGATGAAGGATGTGTAACGAAATTTCTAACTGTAGTTGCCGGTACTACTTCAGAACTCTAAAGTGTTGGTTACTTTTCGTGGTGGTTGTTTTTAGTATACACGCAAATTCGGTATTTTATTTATCTTCACTTCTGACTTCAGGATGATTCAAAAGACCACATGCGCGTTTTTATTTACTTACATATTAACACAATTTAAAGGCTTTCGACGCTACACCATGGCCCTTGCGAAGTAACTCTGATATATAGCTATTATAATAGGACTCGCTAAAGTCAATAAAGTCAAAATTTTTTCAGGACCTTATTACATGATCAAATATAGCTATTATAATAGGACTCGCTAAAGTCAATAAAGTCAAAATTTTTTCAGGACCTTATTACATGATCAAACATGTACTAACGTTCGTTTCAGGTTTTCTAGAGTCTGTATTGGTAGATTTTATAAGTCAAAACAAAGTCAAAATTTTGTATGAAGTCAAAAATTGTCAAAATTGTCTTTATCAAAAATTTCCTAGCCGTAACCCTTACAAAATTGAAAAAAAACTTACATTTTTTCAAATAATTTTTTTGAATTTTTGAGTTGCTATTAAAATTTTATGCGCAGTTTTATTTGATTACTCTAAAATAGTAAATCGCAATAGTAAAAATGCGTGCGGTAATTGAGAAGGAAATAGCATTATTATGCATGAAATTAGAGTGTGGACTGCCCAATGACCACGTTGGTAGGCTAACTTCGGCTACCCTTGTATTAATTATAAAGAAAATATTAGGGAGCGCCCAGGTTCCCAAGTTGGGTAGGCTTTTGATCAAGATAGACTCTTCCGCATCGATTCCGTGATAATGATACTTCACTTAAATCCTCGAAGCGAGAACATCTTGCCTTCTCACGATTACTTTTACTTTACTACGTTGCTTCATGCACTGACTGTAACTCCAATTGTGCATCGTGAGAAGGCAAGATATTCTCGCTTCAAGAATTTAAGTGATGTATCATTATCACGGAATCGATGCACAAGAGTCTATCTTGACCAAAAGCCTACCAAACTTGGGAACCTGGGCGCTCCCTAATTTGTTCTTTATGAAATTTATGTAAATTGCGGATTATAAAACATTTTTAATCAAAAAAGTGCAACTAGGCATGTATAATTAGGCGAAAGCGGGTAGGTCAAAATAAAGTCAAAATTTTCCTAAAATAAAGTCAAAAGTGTATTTTTTTAGGTCAAAAAAAAAAAGACCCTAGTTATTAGCAAACTTAATCAGTATCATTTAGCAAAACTTTTAGATAATTATTTCACAATACTTGTCGAGGACCGAAAACAGTATAATACCGAAAATGTTTGTTTGAACTACGGTATGTACATATACAAATAACTTAGCCTAGCAATAATGAACCAAGTTTTTGATTGCTCTACCTCGCTACTATTTGGCACAAAAAGACTATCTTTCTGCAGAAATTATTTATTATATATTTGGCTCATGGAGATGCCTATGCGGTGGTGCCAGAGGAGACCGACTAGATTCAACCGTCACTGGCACATTGTGTAGGCCATAATTTAGGCCCATTCAACTTTCACCGCTTTTACGTTTATTTAATTTACTACTGGCCGTATTCAGCAAATCTTCCGGCCTGCTGCAGATACTTTGCCAGTAGATTTATATTTAGCTTTTCGACCACTGACTTAATGGTGGTTTTTTCTTTACCAAAAACCTTCATTCGTAGGGTTTGGCGCTACGTGCATTCTCCAACATGGTGATTTGGAGTTTCTTCTTCCAGGTTACATTTTGGAAATGTCGATGATACGTCATGTCCTGTGGTGCTCCTGTGTTTCTGTAAGTTGCAGTGACCTGTGAGGACTTGCAACGTTTCATTTAATCTAGGTCTGTTGAGCCTCAAAAGTCGTTGAATTAACTGGAACGAAGCCCACTCTACATTTTCTTTTGCTCTCAAGCAGTCCTTTCGTTCTGTCCAAGATGTCTTCCATCTTTTGACGCTCCAATCCTTTATTGCAGCATGACAACTGGCATATGGGATTGAAATAAAAGGTTAAGGCCCCAAGCAGTTTAATGTTGATCCTGATTTAGCTAAGATATCCGCCTTCTCATAACCTTGGATGCCGGTGTGGCCCGGTGTCCAGGCAATAGTGACATCATTGTCCTTACCCAATATATTTAGGTTTTTGATGCAAGTTAATACTGTGTGAGATTTCACAAGATTATTTTGGATTGCCAGAATTGCGGCTTGGGCTATCCACTAAAATTATTATTTTTTTATTTAGAAGTTTTTCCATGATCAGTGTCTTCGCTGCGTCAGCTATAGCTAAAACTTCTGCCTGGAAGACCGTGCTATATTTTCCAAGATGGAAAAATTTTCATGTGTTGGAGAGCCTGATGCGTATTCAATGTAAAAACTCGCACCGACTTCTCCATTTATCTTGGATCAGTCAGTGTAGCATCTGATTATGCTTGGTTCTGATGCATGCTCATACTGCACTGCGTCCTTGCGTTCTATAACGAGGCATTTGTACTGTTTTCCAAACACTTTTGTTTTATGAGAATTTTGCAAGGGACAAATTAATGTTTCGACTATAACAAAAGTCTCGTCAGCCTTGCTACGCACAGCCAATCCAGGCTAAACTCATTCCAGACTGTAAAGACTCTTTTTTGCATTGCTTTACCCGGACATCTCGACTTCATCTCTTTTCTAGTTTGTGCCCTATTTTTAGCAGGCGACTGGCCCCAAACAACGATACCCAATGAAAGATCCTATAACTACTAACCCCAAACTAAGTTACCGGTAGCCTAACTAGCCCACATAACTAGAAGCCCCCATGGCAACCCACTCATTTGCAGCTGCAGACGCGTTTCGACCTTATTATGGTCTCATCAGTGCAGCATAGCAACCTCCCACCTTCCTAAAAAAAAAAAATTCTAACCTTCAAAAGAACTACACACCCCAGATCTACGCCTCTACTCGTTCTGCTCAACAACATTTGAAATAAAACCTTCAAGGAATTAGTACATGCTGGATTATGATGTCACAGATTCCCTGTAAACAATCGACAAGAATAGAAATGACCGGTTGGTTTAAACATTATTTTCCCGGTAATCTGAGAAGGAATTTTTTGTTTACGGTTTGTAACTATACCAGTTACCAAAGCCTTCAAAAAACCTCTCTGCCCAACCCGTTCGCCCGTGAAAAAGCGGGGGACAAGGCAGGCACTGTGTCTGCGCATGCAGCCCAGAAAACACAGTGAACGTCAGCGCTTATCGGTGGTTTAAACATCAATATCCCGGTACGTTTATCGAACTGCATGTACAGTTACAGGATCCAGCAAGATGATACAAAATCCCGGTACGTTTATCGAACTGCATGTACAGTTACAGGATCCAGCAAGATGATACAAAGAAGGATATGTAAGTCAAATAGAATTCTTCTATCCTGTACTTTTCCGATAGGCACCTGCAAAGTCAGCCAACAACAAAGCCCAATGTGTCAGGGTAAGAATAGGTCCAACAATAAGAGTACAGTCTTTTAATGGAATGGAAAATGGTACTCCCCCATACAGGTGGTAATTGAACCATCCACTTTTGTCATCAATTATGAGTTAGATGAGGAATTTGCAAGGGACAAATTAATGTTTCGACTATAACAAAAGTCTCGTCAGCCTTGCTACGCACTGCCAATCCAGGCTAAACTCATTCCAGACTGTAAAGACTCTTTTTTGCATTGCTTTACCTGTACATCTCGACTTCATCTCTTTTCTAGTTTGTGCCCTATTTTTAGCAGGCGACTTCATCTCTTTTCTAGGTTGTGCCCTACTTTTAGCGGGCGACTGGCCCCATTCTATTTGACTTACATATCCTTCTTTGTATCACCTTGCTGGATCCTGTAACTGTACATG
>OZ023239.1:25692989-25766773 GCA_964006365.1 Trididemnum miniatum
GGGTAATTTTTTATACTTAACAAAATAATTTTGGGTATTTTGAAATAATACCCAAACGTAAACAAATTTCGTTGCATTATTAAAAATTGTTACCCAATCTTATATTGAACAAAAAAAATTTACTCAAACATCCAAGTTCGAAATTCTAAAGAATATTTAGTAAATACGTAACTTTCACTGGTTTTTCCTTTGCTGTATGCAGCTGAAACCTATACCATATCGCGTATGCTGTGATGCAAGGCAGTAGCGTGAGCAACTTTCCTCAGGGTCATAAGAGTCACGCAACCACCTTATACCGACGGATAAATCAAAAATCTAAACAGTGGACTTTATTGTTACTCAGATTTACGAAAACAAACATCATTCATAAGAATTCTCGATAATCCCTGCTGCTGCTGCTGCTGCTTGACTCCTGTAAGGTCAAAGTTAATACATTTTGGGAATAAAATGCAGTGATGTTTCATCTAAAAACTGCGCATAAAGAAGGACTTTCTGTCTTTAAAATATCGTTTTCTAGATGTTGACCATTTTGATAAATAATTGAGCGTTGCAGTTTCGAGGTGATATGAAGGGGAATCTTATAACTTTATTTGCCCTGACAGATTGGCTTGGACCGAACAGGCGTGTTTAGAAAACCTGCTATCACTCTGGCCAACTGCCATTATTTGAGTGGCGTACCCGAGGTGGGAGGTACCGGGGCCATGCCCACTTAAATTTTCACGAAACAGACAAACAAAAACGATGTAAACAACTAGCATCCACTTTGCTTACATTAAGCTATACACGCATAGTCATGAACCCCTTCAAATATGTTTTGGCGACGCCACTACGACCGTCTATTTCCTGAAGATGCGCGAATCTTGTTAGGTGCCTTTCCCAACTGAACAAGTAAACTAACTGACTTGTTTTTTTGCACGGTGTGTTTTCCAATGCTCCGACGTCAAACAAAGAAGTTGAATTACAGATCTCGAGTCTTACTCAGCTATTTTGCTGTTAAAAGCTATTATCTGATATACTGTACGTGCATCTATGGCCAATCAATTTAAAGTGATAGGCTCACCTATGCTGTGCAAGTAAAAAAGTTTTAGTGGGGTTGTGTGCACTAATTTTTTCTCTGGACAACAGCCCCGGATTAAAAAAAGGGAATTAATCTAACCTTATATAGGCTCAGTATAACGAACAGTGTGGAGAACAAACCGACAAGCTCGCTTTTACTGTCGTCAGGAAAAGGCACTTGGTGCTTGGTGGAATTACTTTTTCTTTTCGTTCCATAGATTGATCTAAATACTATTAGATACGCTGTTTTCAGATAGGTCGGTAGCTGAGCAACTGCGCGTACACTAAAGATTATGGGCTAAAACATTGACTGTTAGAAATTTAAGCAAACGCAGTAAAAAATTTGCAAGAGGGATGGTTGAAACTGAAAAACTTGAACGTTATGGAAAAAAATCTTAACAGCCATAATGTAATACAGTTCACAACAGTTCCAAAGATTTCATCTTTGTTTATAGAATTTCTTGGCTGTTGCACAAACAAAAGTGAGGTCGGCATTAACGTTTAGGCCCCAGAAAACGTTTTAGTAAAACGAAGTATGGAAATGGGTAACCAGATTATCGAAAAGCTCACTTGTGCAATATCCCCTTTAACATTCGTAACACTACCAGTACTGGTAGCGTATTTAGGGGGGCATTGGGTCATGCCCCCCCCCCCGTTTTGACTCTGCCTTTTAGTAAACAAGAACAAAATTAATTGTGCCGAATAACTGAAATATGCCAAACTCTTTTGATAGTTTCTGTAGCTTATGGCTAGGGACGGATCTAGGGGGGTAGGATGAGGGGTATGCATCCTCTACCAGCCATTTTCAAAGTTGTTTTGGATGTATACAATTTTTCCATAATTTCAAACCTCTTCGACAGCGATAAGCCTTACGCCTTGAGCACGCATAATGGAAAATGTGCGAACAAAATGCATCATATTTTGCGAAGCACTCAGATTAGGGTCAAACAATTTGAACAAAATTTGCCTAAAAATTATTCAAAACGCATTAAAATAATCATTAGAGCATGTAAATTTTCAAAAATTTTCCGAGGGAGCATGCTCCCGGACCCCCCTTGAGACTTTCTTGCTTCTCAATCAGCTTCAAATTTGTTTTGCCAAAAAAAATACTCTTGTAAAAAGTGTGGAAATTATGGCTCTTTCCTTCAAAAAATTTCTCGTTGCACCACTGAACACTACCATTGGCCTTCAAGTTTAAACCAATCTGAAAAGTGTCACGGCGCTAATGAGAATAGATTACATTCGAAATACCTAACTATATACAGGTAATAGAATAGCAATCGCAAAATATAGCTTCTTTTGCCAGCTTGAAAGCCATACTTTTGTGTGACAAATCATGGGCAATTCAAGATAAAATTGGACTACATTTGTTCATTTGCAGACAGTATTTTATTTTAATTTAAGAAAATATTTATTTGCGAAGAGCCTGTACACTGATCACTGCATGCAGCGAAAATAAAATCAAATTTTAAAAAATATTGGGTATGGAGTACCCAATATGACGTATTTTCAAAAATGCCACTAGTGAAATATTATTATGATTCTTTGTGTTATGTACAAATCGGAACATATGCAGCATAGCAGAACATCAAAATCGCTTCGTATGAGATCCTCCGTATGAAATGCAATGGTAAGTATAGGCGTTAACTAGACCCTGTAGAATAACACACTAACTCATCCAGTACTCTGCAAATGAGCGATGATGGCAGCAGGAACAATTTTTGGGTTTTCGTTGCCTAAAAACATTCGGGTAGCGAAAACCCCAAAAAATTAATTGGGCTCTTGACTTGGGCTAAAAAAGCCCAACGCATAATGGTTAGTAGTCAGTCAGTATGCTCCATTTGGGTAATCTGCACCCAACTTAAAAATTGGGTTTCTCAACGTTAATACCCAAAATGTTTACCCAAAAAAATACCCAATTGTATTTGCAGTGAGGTTTCAGCTGCATACAGCAAAGGAAAAACCAGTGAAAGTTACGTATTCACAAAATATTCTTCTGAATTTCGAACTTGGATGTTTGAGTAATTTTTTTTTTGCTCAATATAAAGTTGGGTAAAATTTTTTAATAATGCAACGAAATTTTTTACGTTTTGGTAATTTTCAAAAATATCCAAAATTATTTTGTTAAGTATAAAAAATTACCCAAAGGCGAAAAAGTCGCAATTGGGTAGAAGGTGTGTTTACCCCCCAAAAAATGGGGTAAAATTGTATTTGCCCACAAAATTTCATGTTTACCCAAAATCTTTTTTACCCAAAAAAATTATTTAAGTTATGTTTTGGGCATATCGATTTATGCGCAAAATATTTTGGGTAAAACGTGTTTTACCCAAATATGAATTGGGTTGAGTGGAGTTCTTTCAACAGCGATATCTTTCAACAGTAGCCAATAACAGATCTTACATTTAATCTAATTTGAAAAAAAATTAATTTAGTTTCGTTTGTTGAATAACAGTTACTTTCATTAATTTGCGACCCAGTTAATGACCTCATGCTCCATCTCTTATAATCATGACACCATTTTAGTGCTGCTTGTGTTGTTGATCTATTTTTTAAAAAACTATACGTTGTCTTATTTGATTTACCCAAGATGCTAATTTGATTTTTAATCTTTTTTCAAAGATGAGAAATTGTGCAAATGGTTTGGTTGCGGTCAGTATTTTAATTCAGCCATGACGTCGGAAGAGCTTCGACGAGTTTATTTAATAAACAAAAGTTATGAGGACTTAGCTCAAATTTTGAGGCCATTTCATCATGCGAATACATTTCATTCTCTAAACTTAACAACAGGTCATAATCAAATAATCCACCATCAAAAAATTCCTCGATTAGCATCCGACTGATTCATTAAACCAAAAAAATCTATTAGCAAGAGGATTTTGTACATCATCAACAATTCATTTTTCATTTTATTTTAGTTGCATATTTATCCTCCTCTCACGAGAAATAACGAGATTGCTTAGGAATTGCCGACCACCTGTCTACCACGCCATAATGGAATATCTCGTTAAGTGCCTTTTCCAACGGCACAGCAAGTTAACTTGCCGGCTTGTTCTCCACACAGTCCCTGTAATGCTGAGCATCCAGAAGGGAAGCTAAATACCAATCTTAAAGTCATTGGTTTGACCCGACTCGGAATGAAACCCAAGTCAACAGCTCTAAAGGCAGACGCTCTTACCACTGGGCCATCTGAGTTGTTATTTTAAAATCTTTATGGCATTTCGCGTAAAATGTGTTGTTGAAATGAAATGTGTGGTTTTATGGCGCTTTATAACTACTAAAGCGCCAGGACTAAATTTTTTCAAGAATTCACTGACGTATTTTGTTCTCTGTTCATTTCTTCCTTCGCGCTACACTTAATTGCTGAGCGTCTAGCAAGTGTAACAGCAAATACCAGTTTTAAAGTCTTTGGTTTGACCCGACTGAGAATAGAACCCAGTCTACCAGCTTCCAAAGCGAAAGCTCTAATCACTAGGCCATGGCGCTGGTTGTGTTAAGAGCAAGTTCTTGATCATAACATTATTGGCACTAAGATTAAAACGTAAAGTAGTGAAAAAATAATCTTCCCCGACACATAGTTTTTTCAACCAACTTCCAATCAGCAGTGGAACTATCATCTACCAAACAATTTACCCACTGAAATTTTAATGATAGTATGTACCAGCCAAATGGCCTAGCGGTTAAATGCGTCGCTATCGGTGCGGTAGATCTGGGCTTCGATTACCGGGATGGTCAAATCGGACACAGTGTAGCCAACGGCTTGCCACCACTGCGATGCTTCTGCGTTGCCTAGGGCAGGGGTGGCCAACCCGCGGCTCGCGAGCCGTTTGCCCAGTTTCATGCGAATCTTTTTCACATTCTTTGTTTGTTCTATCAGCACTTCTGCAGCCTAGTTCTGGGGTGATGTTGCGTTTGGCGACGCATAATGTGCATTGTAATAATCACTTTGTTGAAAGAATTACGACGAGGCGTGTAACGAGTGGCGGGATCCATCTCCCTGGCTTTGCGCCTGGTCAACACAGTTTCAAAGTCAGAAGAAACATCGCGGCGGTGGCGGCACTGTTTCCGATTTGACCGGCCCAGGCAACGAACTCCAGACCGCCCGCGCCGATAGCGAAGTCGTTGCCAGAAGCGTGTTTAGGGTGGGGCGTTGTGCCCCCCCCTCCTTTTTGACTCTGCGTTTTAGTAAAAAGGACTACATTAATGGTGCCAAGTGACTAAAATACGCCAGGCTCTTTTGGTGGTTTCTGTAGCTTATGGCCATTGGTCAGGGGCGGATTCAGGGAAGTAGGATGAAACGTATGCATCCTTCCTCCAGCCATTTTCAAAAATACTTCTGATGTATACAATTTTTCCATAATTTCAAACCTCTTCGATAACAATAAGCCTTACGCCTTAAGCACGCACAACTGAAAATGTGCGAACAGAATGCATCATATTTGACGAAGCACTCAGAATTAGGGTCAAAAAATTTAAACGAAACTTGCCTGAAAAGTGTTCAAAAAGCACAAAAATAGCCATTACAGCATGTAAGTTTTCAAAAATTTTCCGGGGGAGCATGCCCCCGGACCCCCTAAACCTTTCTTGTTTCTCAATCAGCTTCAAATCAGTTCCGCCGAAAAAAAAACGCTCGAAAAAATGGGGAAATTGTGCCCCCCCCCCCTTTTAAAATTTTTTGCTACGCCACTGGTCGTTACTAACTGAGTTAACCGGCCGGCATACCACTATTCTAGCTAAACAAAAGCATGTGTATCAATATAAGGTATGGTGATGTTAATGCGATTATTATACGATATGGCTCTTTGCTGAAACACAGAAAGAAATGTGGCTCTTAGCATCTGACTGGTTGGCCACTTCTGGTCTAGGCGATAAACCGTGGAGATAGGCCCAGTACCGCTTCTTACACGCTTCAACGCAATACCGCGAGTGTAATAAAGATTTGATTTGGTTTGCTAATATTATTACTTGATGTCCATCATTTTGGCTCCACCTTGCTTTATTCACAACATAATTGTGATCATCCAATTTTTCCCTATTTTGAACCCGATATAAATCAAAACATTACCTGATTTCAATCTTTTATAAATGAATCGGGTAAAAATAAAAGTATAGATTAGACGCCTTGCGTACAAGTTATGTTTCAATTAACTCTTTGAGTACTGCAATTTTAACCATTTATGTCAAGTCTGTTGATGACGAGTTGACCTTATATTGGCGATTTTGCTTCTGCGCCAATGTTGCCATAACTTTAACTGAAGCACTACCACCACCTAGAGACTGGCTTTTATTTATTTCCTCGCGTTGATTCATAATTGGTACCTCAAATTATTTTTGCAAAAACGAGCTCATTTTGATGAATCAAATTAACGCAAATGCAGTATCCCGTTCTCATGTGACGTCACAATTGAATGGATATTGATTGTAATAGTAGCGCCGCTGATACAAACAGAACATCGAAACATCTATTATTAGCGACATATTTTAAAATTCAGAGGATCAAGTTGCAACGAAACAATGGAATCGCGAGAAAAATCCAAAGATCACATTTCTGTCAACAATACAACGAAACGGTTATGGCATCATAATCGTGGAACAAAAATCGAGTAGAGACGTTTGACGATTTGCAAAATTCATTGGTTTTTGACTTCGTCATTCAGATCTGTTTTTCTTTTCTCGTTGATAAAATTGAAGCAAATTGAAACGAGAGCAATGACTGGTGGGGGATTCGAGCAATTTTTGCAGGTAATAACTTAAAGTAAAAATGTAGAACGAAATTCATGACTGTGTTATACGATCAGATATAGCTTTGCGTAGCAAATATCAAAGCTTATCATTGCTTTAATTTTGTATGAAGCTAATTTCTATGAAGCGCTACCGTAGTTTTGATGTTCTGATTTTTGCAAGAACTGTGAATATGCTATACTGTATTTTTAAATTTATTACCAAAACGCGATAAAACAAGGCATACATTTATAAACAAAAAAACAAGGCATACCTAAATAAAAAAACAAAGCATACATAAACAAAAAACAAACAACAACCTGTACGAAATTTTAACGCATTTATGCATGTATTGATTTATCATTCAGGCTAAAGCTAAAGCTCCCCCAAATTTTGCAGTTAAAAGCGCCCATTTTGGGATGTTTTCGCTTTAAAATTATGCGTTGCCAGTTGCCACCCCACTTTTTTAAAATTTGCACCCTTGGATATCTCAAAAGCAATGATTTCGCTGAGCTTCACACGAAGCTGCACCATATGGATCAGAATAATCGTAATTGCTGCGTGATACGTAAGTGAAGTATCGAGGAAATACCCTTATGGATGCGTCTTTTGGTGTTGCAAAAGAAGCTGCTTCAGTTCTTTCAAACAAAATCAAATCTTCATTATACTCGCCGTATTACGCCGAAGCGTGTAACGAGTTGCGGGGCCCATCTCCGCGGCTTAGCGCCTGGGCTACACAGCTCCCAAGAAACGTCGTAACGGTGGCGAGTCGTTGGTGACACTGTGTCGATTTGACCGGCCCGGGAGTCGAACCCCAGACCTCCTGCACCGATAGCGTGCGCTTTGCAACTGAGCTAACGGCCGGTTCTTCCAAACAAAAGATTACAAAATTCAGAAGATTTTAGAAGACATAAACTTCATTCTTCACCTTTCCTATTTGTCAGATACTTTTAAAGCAATGAATCACTGTATGTGTTATCTTCAGGGGCCTGGTAGCAACATCGTTAATTTTGCAATCAAATTGACCACATCAGGGGTGAGCAAAGTGCGACTCGCAAGCCACAAGCGGCTTTTTGACCCTCGAGAGATGGCCCTTCAGTTCTTTGTGAGGAACACCAAAGATCTTTTTTTTGTTTTGCAATTGTACTTACACCTCCCACTTCCAGTTCTTTTGTAATCGAATACTTTTTTTGATCTTTCTACCCCCATTTGCAGTTTCTGTGGAGTTGACTTTTTTTCTTTGACTCACCGTTGGCAACACTTCAGTTGTTCTACTTTTCCGCAAGTGGCTCTTTCAATGAAAATTTCGCCCACCCTTAGGCTACCTTCATCCGAAAGCTCGATTCACAATAATGACTCGCACATAGTGAGACTTCTTCAAAGTTTAAATCTGTGTTGCCCAGATGTTAAGCCGCAGTGTTATTTGCTATGTGCGTCAGCGTAATACCGCGAGTACAACGAACACTGAATTTAATTACATATTCGTTTCTGTATGTAAAGTTAAGCATTTCAGTACAGCTCTTATATGTTGTCATGGTCAAAAAGTATTCATCAAAGGCAGGTGGTACGCAGCTGCAGAAAGGGTTCAGAAGTGGTACGCAGAAAGCAAAAGGTTGGGAACCCCTGTCTTAGAGGCACGGCTGTACGTCAATCAACAGCTCGTCGTTTCGAATTAGCAAAATAAGCATAAATATTAATATGAAATTTGGAGCAATATTATCAAAAATAAATAAAAATCCATCATAATTCTCCAGTAGGGGAAGGACAGGTGGTTTGAGCATTGAGCCAGTGTTTAATTTGAGCCACCCCTCCTAAAAGCTTTTGTGACGTAACAAGTTTAATCGCAATACCAAACACATCATTAGCTGATTAAACTTCGTCACTCTTAATAAGCAACATTTCTGATGAAAAATACAAAAAAATTCATCGTTTTGGTTTTTCGTGTAAGTGTTTGTCAAAAATTCGTAAGGTGTGCTAAAGTTTTAAAACTGGCAAGACGTTGAGCAAATCTTTAGAGAGGAGGGAATGACATGAGATTATGACGAATGATTAACCTTTATTAGGCTCAAATAAACTTAAACGTAAGCTATTATTTCTAAACATAAAAGATAGAAACATAAAATAGTTACACTGCACCTCGTTAAACTGAACATCAATTTAACAGTTCAGCGCTGGATAGAAGAACTGCTCACGTCGTCTTATCTCGACTCATGCAAAGCACTGTGTGGCAAGCAGTTCGAACTAAACGCAAGAAATACAAAATTGTGCAATAGTCTGCAGGCAACAAAATACGACGTGGCAATCACGCCACAGACAAGCAACGCAAATATCGTAATTACGCAATTTTACAACATTCTCCCCCCCCCCCCCCCCGAAAACGAAATCACACATAAGGTACTGCTCCGTATCTATCGACAGCCTTTCTCGTTCGATTAGACCGTCGAGGTTGTTCTGGAGAAGGATTCTTCAAATTTTCAGGCGCAGGGCTAAATAGAGAATTCATTTTCCCGGCTGTTGTCGATCACTTCAGAATCATTTAGATTAACGTCAATGGTACGATCATCATTCACACTAGCGTCTTTATCAGTTACAGGTTCTTCAGAATTACAAGGAGCTATATCACGTAACGATACAGTTGTCTCACGACCACTCGGTAAGCGAACCACAGCATAGTTTGGTGTAGTATGCACAAGATCAACCTCGTCAACCACTGGCTCATATTTACTCGCTCGAACGTGTCTCTTCAGATATGCTGAACCCGGAGCACTGAGCCAAGTAGGCACAGAAGTTTCGAAAGACGATTTCCGCTTATAGATAAATAAACGCTCATGAGGAGTTTGATTTGTGGCAGTACAAAGCAGTGAACGAATAGAGTGGAGAGCATCAGATAGCACTAGTTCCCATTGTCGTATATTGAGTTTGCGAGACCGTATAGCCAGCCTGATGGCAGACCATATAATTCCGTTATACCGCTCGCACTGGCCATTTCCGGGTGCGTTATACACAGAAGTACGGCTACAAGCAATACCACGACGCCGAAAAAAAGACAATAAATCTTGCGATACAAAAGTAGCAGCTCGATCAGTGTGCACATAACTAGGCATTCCGAAAATAGCAAACAGTTGGTTCAAACAAGCAATAACTGTCCTTGCATCTATATTAGAGCAAGGGAAAGCAAATGGGAAGCGTGAAAACTCGTCAACAATCGTTAAGATGTATCGGTTTTTACTGGAAGACGGCAATGGGCCTTTAAAGTCCTGGCTTAGTCGTTCCAATGGTTGTGTGGCTTTAACTAGTTGCGCATTTGGCGGTTTGTAAAAGTTTGGCTTAATCTCGGCGCATATACGACACTTATTTACAACTTTGCGAACATCATCGATGGAATAAGGTAGGTTTTTCATTTGAACAAAATGATAAAACCGGTTAATTCCCGGATGACACAGCGATTTATGAATTTCAGTTAAGTGGTTGTCATACATACTGGCACAATATGCTCGTGATAGGGCATCCGGTGCATTATTAAATTTTCCTGCCCGATATACAATTTCAAAGTCAAACTCACTTAAAAGCATTCGCCAACGCATTATTTTTTCGTTCTTAATTTTGCCGTAACTAGTAGAGCCATACATAAAAGATACTAATTTCTGGTCCGTAATAATTTTGAAGTGACGTCCTGACAAAAAATGTTCCCATTTTTTAACAGCTTCTACAATTGCGCAGGCTTCTTTTTCTATGCTAGAATGATACTTCTCGCTCTTATTAAGCGTTCTGGAATAGAATGCAACTGGGCGATTTTCTTGATTTAAGGTTGCCGAAACAGCATTGTCCGAGGCGTCTGTTTCGATTACGAAAGGCAAATGTTCTTCAATCACATGCAAGGCAGCAGTAGCTAAATCATTCTGAAGCAATTTCTAGCTATATCATTCTGAAGCGTTTTTTTGTTTTCACTGGGCTGCTAACGATCCGCTTCGAATAAGGTGACAAATGGAGTAGGACTTTTATAGTATTTTGCTAACGAAAAACTTTCCTAGGCCTATTATTAAATTTTACTATTACTGCTGAAACACTTGAATTTCTGAAGAAAAATGGATATCAACTCTGCTGAGCTTCGCAGCATAATTAAAGATGTTTTAAAGGATGATGGTCTCCTGGATCAATCGCTGAAAAGTCACATTTTTGGCTCTGGTAATGAACCATCAACTAGCAATACCAAAGCCACTGATACTACTTCTCACATTGTTGATGGCGAGGCGTTGCTTAACGATGAAACTTTTATCACCAAGTTAGTAGAAAAAGTCAGTGAAGCCCCTAGTAGCCAACCCTAAATTTCACGAGCTTTTGGAGTTAACCATTGATAAACATAACAAAGTAGTATTGGAAAAGAAGGCTCAATTGGAGGAAACTATTGAAAGACATGAGCAGTACAGCAGAAGAAACTGTTTGATAATTCATGGGTTACCTGCAAAAAAAAATGAAAATACTGATGAGGAAGTAAAAGATTTTTTGTGGCACATGATGGGAGTTGAAATTAATGATGCTGATCTGGACAGAACACACAGACTACCTTCTAAAATAAAATCTTATAAAAGTGCTGTGAATGCCCCCCCCCCCCCCCCCCCCCACCAATCATCGTCAAGTTTATAAGCCACAATCTGAAGAGTTTTGTTTACTTTTTGAAAAAAAAAATTACGTGGAACAAATTACCTAATCACAGAATCTTTAACGCGCACCAGAGTTGAATTTGTTAAAAAGCTGGAAGAATTAAGAAAAAAAAAAGAAAATTTCATCCTACTGGACCATTGATGGGACAATTTATTACACCAAATTTGACTCTAGCACAAAATTTAAGGTCAATAATATGCATAATCTTGAAAAGGATGACATATAAAATCATCACAATGCCATAAATCATTTTGTACCAGTTCATTCTTTAATATTGTAATCTATGAAGATCATTGATACAAGTGAAGTAAGTACATTATCAGATTTCTCTGGACCTACTTAAGGCATAAATAATGGCTGCAAAAATACCATTATTATTAGTATCAAGTTAGCAATTGCTGTGTCCTTTTTTTTCTTTTTTTTTTATCTTCCTAAAGATTTTATAGCCTGAATTACATAAAGTGATTAGGCTACTTTGATTTGAACATTCCCATTGTAATTAAGTGCCGTACTTGTCTAAAGTATAATTCAGCTCTATTTTTGATAAAAATGTCTGAGTCAAAGCTTAAATGTATCACTTGTAATAGAAAAAGCTTTCAGCAGTCTTTCCTACAGTGTAGCAATTGTCTAGGGTGGCAACATCACAGCTGTTCAAAATTAGAAAAAGCACAAATTTTATCTTACCAGCAATTTAAGGAAACCTTCATTTGTCAAGTGTGCCTAGCTAATATTATTCCTTTTCAAAAAATATGTGATTCTGAATTTAAGAACATGTTTTATCTTCATGAACATTTAGGAGTGACTTCCAAACAAATAAAAGAGATTCTCAATGATCAACCTTGCCTAGACGAATTGATTAAAAATGACTGTAAATATCGTAGTGTTGACTGGTTTAAAAACTGTTTATCATATTCAAAAAAGCATCTTGGTTTAACTATTCTACATTTTAATGTTAGGTCAATACTTAAAAACAAACATACAATAGAAGAATTGATATATGAATTAGACAACCGCCCAGACATATTAGCAATTTCGGAGACTAAATTAGATGATGAGAAAATACTTCGATCGCATATTCCAAATTACAACTTCGTTTCCTCAAATTCAAGCACTAATGCAGGGGGTGTTGCTTTTTATGTTTTAAATACACTACAGTATACTAGAAGACAAGACTTTGAATTCAAATCCTGTGACTCTGAAAATATTTTTATTGAGATAAATTTAACTGATCAAAAAAGCGTCATCTTGGGACTAGTGTATAGGCATCCAGGTAGTAACATTACTGATTTCCAAGATCAATTCACCCAAACCTTAAATAGATTAAATAGTTGTAAGCATGAGTTTGTTATAAGTGGAGATTTTAACATTGATCTTCTCAAACATGACTGTAATCCAAAAATAAGTAATTATGTCAATGCTATGTACGCAGAAGGATGCAGTAATTTAATTAATAAGCCTATCCGCATTACAGAAAGCACTGCGACCCTACTAGACCACCTTTATTCAAATATGACAAATAATATATCCAATCGGGGAGTTCTTACTTACGACATTTCTGACCACCTTCCAACTTTTTGCTGCTTAAGAAAGAAAACAATTAAAAAACTGGACAAAAAATTAGCTCACGATATGAAAAACTTTAATAAAACAAACTTTTTAAATGATATTAATGTATTAGTTTCAACAATAAACAACGTGCAAGATGATGAATTGGATCCAGAAAAAGTAATAGACAAATTCTTAGACGGATTTGCCGAGATAGTAAATTTACATGCACCCTTACGCCCTCAGACTAGAAAGGAAACTCGATTAAGAACTAAACCCTGGATAACCAAAAGCATCTTGAAATCTATTCAGAAAAAAAATGCAATGTTTAAGCAATGCTATAAAAAGAATGACGAATCTTTGATCAAGAACTACAAAAACTACTGTAACTTATTAACTAGTGTAAAGAGAGCTGCTAAACAGAAATATTATACTAATATGATCGAAGTGAATAAAAAAAATCTTTCAAAACAATGGAAGCTAATAAACGAAATCTTGCAAAGAAATCGAAATCAAAAAGATCCAATAAACAAACTTGTCACTGATAATAATGTGATTCTCACTGAGTGCAAAGACATCTGCAACGAATTAAATAATTTTTTTGTTAATATAGGCCCAACCATGGCATCAAAAATTACTTCTAGTGGAACTTCCTCTGAAAAGAACCTTCTTAATTTTATTTCATCATCTGCAGAATCTTTTTTTTCGAACCTTGTACTGAATTTGAAGTTTTTCGCGAATTGATGAATCTAAATGAAAAAAAAGCAATTGGCATTGAAAACATTCCAATTAGGTTTCTAAAAATGATTTCTGAAATTACATCATCACTTCTCTCAAACTTATTTAACAAATGCATTTTGCGAGGGTCATTTCCAAAAAGACTTAGAATTGCTAAAGTGACGCCTTTATACAAAAGTGGGCCTACTCATAAAACTACGAACTATCGGCCGATTTCGATCCTATCACCTTTTTCCAAAATATTTGAAAAAATAATTTATAACCGTTTAAACAATTATTTCTCTACTCACAACGTTTTAGCAAAAGAACAGTTCGGTGTTAGAACCAAACATTCAACTAATCATGTTATTTCAGATGTTACAAATAAGTTACAAAATTTACGTGATAACAATTACAGTACTTGCTTGATATGACTAGATCTGTCAAAAGCGTTTGATACTGTAAATCACAAGATTCTTTTAAACAAGTTAGAAAAATATGGAATTAGAGGTAACTCCTTAACTTTAATTAGAAGCTACTTAACAAATAGGAAACAAACTGTTCATATCAATAATACATATTCCCTTCAACAAACTTTAACCTGTGGTGTACCTCAAGATTCTATTTTAGGTCCATTACTTTTTTCAATTTACATCAACGATTTACCAAAAGCATCAAAATTTGAAACTAGACTCTACGCAGATGACACAGCTTTGATGCTAAGTGAAGTGAAAATCAATGAATTAAATGAAAATGTTAACAGAGAATTGGTAAAAGTAGAACACTGGTTAAATGCAAATAAACTATCATTAAATTACACTAAAACAAAGTATTTGCTTATAAAACCGTTCAAAAATAAATGCGTTGAATCCTTCGATTTTGATGTTAAAATCAAAGGAGTTAAAATCGACAGATGTTACTCAATTAAATATTTAGGAATACTCTTGGACGAAGATTTAAGTTGGAAACCACACATATCTAATTTACGTAAGAAACTATCGCAAGGAGTTGGCATAATAGCGAAAATGAAAAATTACCTAAACAAACAAAATCTTATAGCTTTATATTACACTTTTTTCTATTCACATATTTTATACGGAATTCTTGGTTGGGGCAGCATTTCAGAAACTGAAATTAAACCTATTCAAATTCTTCAAAACAAAGTTCTGCGAATAATTAACAAATCCACATGGAAAGATCGCGTTACTATTAATGCTTTGCATAAAAGCTTGAACATTTTAAAAATTGCTGATATTTCTAACTTCGAATTAAGCAAATTTATGTACTTGTACCACACACAATCTCTTCCCGAAATATTTGACCCTTATTTTTTGCCCATCGAACAAGCTCATCACTATAATACTACAAGTAAATCTAATCAAAATTACTATCTTAATTCCGTAAGAAAAAACAGTGAAAAAAAATCCATAAAATTTCTTGGAGTCAAAATGTGGAATCAGATTCCCCCTACAATCAAATCTTACACATTTTATCGATATAAAAAAGAATGTAGACAGATTCTAATTAACAAGTATGATTAAAAAAAAATAAATATATATATATTAAACCATTTCACGTTACCAGTATGTTTAACCCCTGGGCAATTGCTTTCTGTTCAAACCAAACTTGGGAGTGTATTTTGTATGTATTTTGTATATATTTTTGTGAATAATTTGCTTCAGCGTATAAGTAACCTCATTTTGCTCAATGATTTTGCATTTTGCTTTTTTCGTTTTCGTTGATAATTTTTGAAGATAGCACATTGTGATTTCAAGGTTTGTGGTGGCAGTTGCCTCGCAAACCTTGAAATTGTTCAGCCTCATTACTTAAGGGAAATTCAACAGCATTAATTAAGGGTTTAATTTTGTCCGAAAACTTAGGCAGCCACCGCGCATATTATTATTATTATTAAAGGGCGGTGGTACCAGAGAAGACTGACCAGGTTCAATCCTCACTGGCACATTGTGTAGGCCATTATTTAGGCCCATTACAACTTTCACCGCTTTCTTGTTTATTTAATATTTCAAGGTACTACTAGCCGTATTCAGCAAGTCTTCCGGCCTGCTGTAAGTACTTTGCCAGTAGGTTTATATTTAGTTTTTTGGCCACCGACTTTATTGTGGTTTTTTCTTTACGAAAAACCTTCTTTCGTAGGGCTTGGTAGTAAGTGCATTCTCTAACATGGTGATTTGGAGTTTCTTCTTCCAGGTTACATTTTGGACATGTCGATGATACGTCATGTCCCATGGTGCACCTGTGTTTCTGTAAGTTGCAGTGACCTGTGAGGACTTGCAACACTTCATTTATTCTAGGTCTTTTGAGCCTCAAAAGTCGTTGAGTTAACTGGGGCGAAGCTCATCCTACATTTTCTTTTGTTCTCAAGCAGTCCTTTCGTTCTATCCAAGATGTTTTCCATCTTTTGACACTCCAATCCTTTATTGCAAGCGCCACAACTAGCATATGGGATGAATATGAGAGGTTCAGGCCCCGAGCAGTTTAATGCTAATCCTGATTTAGCTAAGATATCCGCCTTCTCATTTCCTTGGATGCCAGTGTGGCCCGGCGTCCAGGCAATAGTGACGTCATTGTTTTTACCCAATATATTCAGGTTTTTGATGCACGTTAATACTGTGTTAGATTTCACAATATTATTTTGGATTGCCAGAATTGCTGCTTGGCTATCCACTAAAATTATAATTTTTTCATTTACAATTCTATCCATGATCAATTTCTTTGCTACTTCAGCTATAGCAACGACTTCCGCCTGGAAGACAGTACTATATCTTCCCAGATGGAAAAAATTTTGATCTGTTTGAGAGCCTGATGCGTATTCTATGTAAAAACTCGCACCCGCTCTTCCATTTAACTTGGATCCGTCAGTGTAGCATCTGATTATGCTTGGTTCTACAGCATTCTCATACTGCACTGCGTCCTTGCGTTCCACAACGAGGCATTTGTACTGTTTCCCAAATACCTTTGTTTTAGTTATTAGGTCTGCTGGCATACTCAGCAAAGGCAAGATTTCCTTTGCTTCATTGCATACGTCTACATGACTTTTGATTTTTCTTGTTGAACCAATTGTCTTGGCAGGCCAAAAGCTCACACGGGATAACCGATATGATCCTTTTACTGCCTCTGACAATATGAATTCATTAATTGGATGATATTCAGCAGCATCTCTAAAGCTCCTGTGGGGGTGCTGGGAAATGCTGAAGAAATCATAAGACACGCTAGTCTTTGTACTCTTGAAAGTTTTTTCTCTAGATATTTTTTATTTACTCCACCAACCCAGGATGTACACGCGTATGTGATGACGGGTCTTATCATTGCAGTGTATATCCATCGCATGCTAGTTGGATTTAACCCCCACGCTCTGCCCACTATTTGTCTGCATTGTAATAACGCAGCAGTCGCTTTGCGAGCAATTCGTGTTATGTGAGATTTCCAAGTAAGCTTACTATCAAGGGTTACACCTAGTAGTGTTGCTTCTTTGGAAATTTCTAGCTGGCGTCCGTTTAAACACAAGGTTCCGAAATCCGGCTTCCTTTTGTTAGTAAACAGAACTATTTCAGTCTTTTTACTGCTGAATTGAAGCTCTTGATTATGAGCCCAATTACTTGCAATATTTAGCGCTTTTTGAGCCCAACCTTTGATTCACAGCATGTTGGTGCCAGTGACCAAAATTGCTACATCATCGGCGTAGGCTTGTACATGAAAACCCCTGTTGCGTAGGTCTACCAACAAGGAGTTTATTACACCGTTTCATAGAAAAGGGGACAAAATACCACCTTGGGGATTCCCTTTTACTACTTCTCATTTAATCTTTTCACCATTTAGCTCTACTTGAACTGTGCGGTGTCAGTAAATTCTCAATACAATGGACGAGAAAAGGCGACACCTTCAATTCTCGCAGAGCATCGGCAATGCCACTATGTGTGATATTATCAAAAGCACCTACAATATCCAGAAATATTCCTAGTGCTGTTCTTTCCTTTGCCAAGCTTAGTTCTATGCGTCGTACAAATTCGTGCAGTGCAGTTTCATTTGAAACTCCTGCTCTGAATCCATACTGGAGCGTAGAAAACCTTGCTTGCAAATTAGAATCATCATTAAAATGATACAGTACTAACCTTTCCAACCATTTAAGTTGAAAGGAAGTTAAAGTGATCATCCGGAAAGACTTAACTTCATGATAGTTTTCTTTACCGGGTTTAGGGATGAAGATAACAGTCCTTTCCTTCCATACTTTCGGCACATAGCTGTACTTCAAGCACATTTGGAAAATGGTTTGGTATGTATTTCTAATACTATTCCAGCCTTTTTGTAGTAGCACCGGGTAAATACCGTCTGGTCCCGGCGTCTTAAATGGCAGAAATGCCAGTTTTTCTATATCATCTACTGATGATATGCTAACTGGTGTGCTATTCAAATCATGTAACCTGTGATCAAGTTCGTTTGCATACTTATTCCAGCAAGTACGTCTAACGTTCCTGATCATTTTTGTTCTTTTGGTGCCACTTTGAACTCCAAACCTAATATACATGTGATCTGAAAAGGATGGCACATCACTGACATGCCAGTCACTTATACAGTTCTCAGCATTTCGGTTTATTAGAGTCAGATCTAGCACTTCTTCTCTTTTTTTCGTTCTGAAGGTGGGTTTACTGCTCACATTACAGATGTGCAAGTTCGCACTAGCACAGAACATAAGCAAATCCATACCTCTTGTATTGACGTTGGAGGAGCCCCATACTGTGTGATGTGCGTTTGCATCAGTTCCTATAACGGTAGGAATTTTATCTCTGTCACTGAATGACAGCAGCTCTTTCAGAATTACTGGTGGAGCTGGTTCTTCCAAAGCCATGTAAGCCGATACAAAGACAAAGCTATCTCCTTCTCGTCTTACATTTTTAACTCTCACTGCAACCACATCTTCGCTAGAAAATTGTGGTATGAGAGAGCATGTCATATCAGAAGTGATATAAATACATGCTCGGGGACGTTTTTCTTTTTTATTACCTTGAAAAAGTTTCCATCCCCTGAGTTTACTTTTGATTGCACCTCCATAAGTCCAGGGTTCCTGAATTAGGACTATACCTGAACGAATGTTTTTTGTTACTTCACATAAGTTATAGCTAGCGGCCTTACTTCTGTGAAGATTAATCTGCCAGCATTCAAATCCATTCGACTTGGTTTTTCGTGCTGGAATTTGTTTTTGATTACTTGAAGCGTTTGTTGCAGATCTATTACTCATACACGGTATGAATTTTGAAAATACAACAATTTTGCTCTAAGGTGTTAATTGTCAGTCTACTTTAGTTGGAACTGGTTGCCTTCGAACCCTGATCAGGGTTCTGAGGCTCCTCAGCTCCTTCCGAAGCAGCTCTGACGTTCTCGATTGAGTGCTAGAAGACTCCATTGACCTTTTCGTTGATTCAGAGTTGCAGGCAGTTTGAAGATTATCTCCAGGGTTAGTGAGGTTCAAACCCTCCAACCCCTTCCACAACCTTTCTCGCTGCTTCCGCTTCTGATTTCTTTCATAATTTTTTCCTCGACGCCACTCAGACGTGCTACCAACGCCCGGAGACATTGATGGATTCTGAGTGAGCGAACCGGATATTTGAGCGGTATTCGACTTTTCAATCGACAATGCCGCTGAAACTGTTGCCTCTTGATTTGCCAGAGGCTTCTCCTCCAACAGAAGAGAAGTCCAGGCTGAAGGCAATTTTTTCGCACTTGTCTCCACCTCAACCCTTGCAGGAGTAGAGGCTTTGACTAGCTGAGTACTCTCACTGCCGCTGAATAGTTCAAGAAATGTTCGCTGCGACAGTGGTTCTTTCCTTGTTAGGGGAACAAACCGTACTGTTTTCTTTTTTCGTTTGTTTTTCATTCATAAAGTTTTGGTTTTTCTTTATAACTGGGAAAAACCTAACGACCAGATTTGAAAAAAAAAATTGTTATTAGGCCACGTCCAGTCCCGCAGCTGGACCCAGGCAACTACGTGCAATGGACTTGTCATTCTGTGCAGTGGCCTCAGCAATGCCCCCCCAATACAAGTGCAGGCCCCCTCCCAGTCGCCAACTGGAGCTACAATTGCATGGAGATTTCCACAAGCTGACGGAGGCAGCCCCCCCAATTGGCTAGATCAGGGCCGGGCCTCTGAACTATCTTGCGGCCGCGGTACGGAGCGAGTTTTATACCGGTACCCTCTACAACTATGAGATTTCATTGCAATCATCTGAAATCCAGTCACGCAATCCTGACATGTCCCATATAAACAATTTTTGGTGCCTACCACCCGCATCCTCGCTAATGCCAAATCTGCATTATCCACTCCCTCTTTCACAGCTCGACTTCTCATCCGCTAAGAAAAGAAGCCGAAATGCTTCAAGGAGCAAATTCAACAAGTAAGGCCGTTGCTAAGATTAAGTTGGCAAACATAAAAAGTGAAAATGCCAGAGCCTCTTTAGCCAACATTACAATGTTGTTTCCACCGGACACCACGTGGAGGCGAGGTTGGTCTTATGTCCAGCTCCACCGCGCATAATAAGAGAACATACCCACGATACGCTGAAGTTCTTTGGAATTAGTAGGAGCTGGCAGTTCAAGTATTGGTGCTACGCGATCAGGGTCTGGTTGCAAAATCCCATCCGAAATTTGATAATCCAGCAGCTTGACAGAATTCACTGCATAAACGCACTTATCCTCATTTAGTGTGAGGTTACATTCTTCAGCAGCTTTCAAGAATACTTTCAAATTATCGTCGTGTTCTTCACGTGTATGTCCACAAATGGTAATGTCATCTAGATACGCAAAAGTACCTTTACATTCGAACTTAGAAATTATTTCATTTACTATGCGTTGAAAGCAAGGAACTGCATTTTTTAAGCCGAACGGAACTCGTTTGAATTGATAAAGGCGCCCGTCAGCTTCGAACGCAGTATATTTCTTCTCTTCAGGCAAGAGCAATACTTGGTGATAGGCACTTCGCAAATCTAAGGTTGGAAACCACTTGTATTGCGACACTTCATTGATGATGTTCTGTACGTTTGGCAACGGATACGCATCTAAGTACATATACTTGTTAATCGTTTCGCTGTAGTCAATACACATTTGTTTCTTGTGGTGTTCACCTTTTACTACCACCACTTGCGCCCGCCATGGTGACAAACTGGGCTCGATAATGTCATCATCCAAAAATTGTTGCACTTGATTGGAGATAAACGATCTGTCAGCTTTTGAATAATTGCGTCTTTTGGAAGTCACAGGTTTGCAGTTCGGGGTTAGATGTTCAAACAGTCGTGCAGGCTCTTCACCTTTAAGAGGCTTTAATGCACCCAGATTCAATGGTGGCTGGGGCCCGTCAAACATGAACCTTACACTTTTGTGTTTACATAAAAAATCTCGCCCCAGAATAACATCCCACTACAAACCGTCCATTATTGAAAAGTTGACATCTGAATATTCACGGCCTTGCAAATCAACAGATGTTGAGCATACGCCTTGGGTCTTCACAGAAGCGCCTTTAACGGCCAAATCCACTTTCATGATGCTCTCACCTATTACATCAATTTTCGCTCGTTGCCTAAATTTATTGTCTATGTGATTATGCTTGGCCCCGGTATCCAACAGGCAGTTTGCCAGCGTCCCATTAACCAAAACATACATAATTACCTTTTTTTCGTCACCAGTTGACGCAAAAGACAACGTAGCAAGCTGGGAATCGAGATTGTCATCAGCTACCGCTGTTGCAGACCGAAATGTTCCTCGTTGAGTTGAACGACACATTTTGGCATAGTGCCCTTTTCGCCCACATTTGTAGCAAGTGGATTGCTTCGCTGAACAAGTAACTCTTTTGTGTACGAAACCACCACAAAAGAAACAGGACGCTTGCTTCAATACCGAACAGCTTTCGGCGTTGGTTAATTTCTCTTCCTCGGTTAATTTTTCATCCTTATTCGCCTTTAAGGCAGCAGTATTTTCCGCAAGTCTACGACTCTGCTCTATTTCGTATGAGCTGGCATTTCGGCGGGCATCTTCCAGTCGCCGGGCTCTGTCAAATACATCATTTAGACGTAGAACATTGTCTTCCAGTATCCTCTGCCTAATGTGCCCTGATTGTAATCCGGAAATAAAAGCGTCTCGTATCGCTGCTTCTTTAATCTGGGCTGATGTCGAGTCCGTATAAAAATTTCAACCGCTCCAAAAAGTCTTCGAGAGATTCTCGAGGGTTTTGTTGACAGGTGTTAAGACGATGTCTAGCGTAAACTTCATTTACAAGCTTAATGTACGCACTATTTAGCCGAGCCATCGCAGTGTCAAAAGTCTCGCATTCACTGATATAGCCATAAACGGACGTATCCAACAGGCTGATCAAAATGTCCAGCTTATCCTGATCTGTTACTTCATTAATGCGCGCCACATAATTGTCAAACATTTTCTTCCAATGCTTCCACTTTCTGGTACTATTAAAAGCATTAACATCTGTGTCGAAAATTTGGGGCCTTAAGACACTTGCTATCCATTTAAGTTTATTTGATTGACATGAGATTATGGCGAATGATTAACCTTTATTAGGCTCAAATAAACTTAAACTTAAGCTATTATCTCTAAACATAAAAGATAGAAACATAAAATAGTTACACTGCACCTCGTTAAACTGAACATTAATTTAACAGTTCAGCGCTGGATAGAAGAACTGCTCACGTCGTCTTATCTCGACTCATGCAAAGCACTGCGTGGCAAGCAGTTCGAACTAAACGCAAGAAATACAAAATTGTGCAATAGTCTGCAGGCAACAAAACACGACGTGGCAATCACGCCACAGACAAGCAACGCAAATATCGTAATTACGCAATTTTACATCAGGGAATTGACGTTAGCTTGATGTTGCCAAAAAATAGTGGGTGCAGGATGGCAGCGTGGCCGAGTGGCTCGGAGCGTCGTTTTTACAGTGGCCATAATCGCAAGGTTGTTGGTTCAACTCTCACCCAAGCCTCCTTGTTGCGTCCCTGGATAAGATGCTTCACGACAATTGTCTCTGCTTGGTGGAAATCTAACAAGCAGCAAATTGAGGAAGTTAGAAGCAAAATTCAAGCGGAAAACTCGGTAACAAGGGCAACTCCTAAGCGAGTCTGGATTCGTCCTATGCATACCGCCTCCGTCGCTTTCTCGTGACAGGAGGATAAAAATAAAGAAATCAATCAGTGCAGGACAACAGAGTTTTGAGCCCGAGACATTTTTTTTGAATAATGGCGGTTGGGGGCATTTTGAGTCATTAAGCGTATAATGGTATAATGCAGATAAGTTAAGGGAGGTACAAATGCACGTTAGACATGGAAATTCGGTGCGATCATCCGCGAAACTGTTAGGTGTCGATTGCATGACCCTGAAGAGGCTTCATCATGGACAACCCTTAAGCGGAGTCAGTCACATTGAGCTGGCAGCAGCAGAAATGGCGAAAAATAATGGAATACAATTGTTAAAAATAATGGAGCAATATTGCTTAAGTTTTAACTTCAAACCCTATATTTTATGTTAAACCAAAACCAAGGGGGAAAAACAATGTAAAAAAAAACTCTCACAAAATCGGGTTTTGTGTAAACTTTGTATGACTGATTGCTCAATCAAACACCTTGCTGGCCTACATCCAAAAATTTAATTGCGACGCACCAATAACTGCGTATTTTCGTACATGCGATTTCTTTCGTTTCTCGTAGTAAAAATAGAGAACAGGCATGAAAACCCGACACATCATGCATGTGTTACAAGCATTGTTTACATGTGGCTCAATTTACCTGCGTGTCGATCAACATGTCTGACCTAGTGGCTCAAAACCCCGCATGTGGTAGGCAATTTAAGCCATTTTTCAAAAAATCAAAAAATTTTTCATAACTATAACCAATTGAAAGAAACTTTGTTGGAAGCATAGTGAACGAGAGCTAAGTGATACTGACTAATAGGCAACTTTGAAGAAAATTGGATGTCTAGTTTAACTTCCAGAAGATAAATTAAATAATGACACCCCCTCATTGAAGATCAAGAACTCAATAGAATCGATCACTCAAAAGATGTCAAATGCTTAAAATAGCATTGAAAAGGTTGCCTAGGTATCTACTCCAAATTGACTTGAAGGTAGGATCATATATGCCAACTTCCAGGTTACTCAGTCTGCTAAGAGGCTCACATCTAAAGTTACTCAGGTTGACATGAATTGGGCAAACAACTTGGAGAAAAGCCACAAACAAACTGGTTAGAGGATTAATTTGCCTAGGCTAGATCAAAAAAACGGTACTCCACTCTAGCAACCCCCACCTCTAGCACTCACAAGGCCATCTACCCAATTGCAGCAGCAGACGCGTTTCTACCTTTTTAGGTCTCATCAGTGCAGCATAGCAAGAAACCCCCTCAAAAAAATAAATTCCTACTTTCATTCTCCCCAAAATTTCTTGCAACCATTTCTCTGCTAAATCCCCGCTACTGTCTTAATTGCTAAGATCCAAACTAAATCCTTGCCACCATCCCCTCCTCCAATTTTCAGACTAATTTTCTGCAAACATCTTCCCCCCACCTCCCCCCCCCAAAACAACTCTCAATAAAACTAACACTCTGCTAAAATTCCACTGAAAAAAGCCTAGTTATTTCGGTACAAGAGTAAAATCCAACATTTCATGTTTTTGAGGCTCTATGGGGTAAACAGAAGGACAATTCAATTTCACGAAAAGTTACTTCCGGCACAAGGAAAATTTTTTTTGTTGCTTTTCGTTTGCCCAAATCATGTCAACCTGAGTAACTTCAGATGTGAGCCTCTTAGTAGACTGAGTAACCTGGAAGATGGCATATATGATCCTACCTTCAAGTCAATTTGGAGTAGATACCTAGGCAACCTTTTCAATGTTAACTTCCAGAAGATTTTAAAATCTGTCTGACTCACCCCTACTGGTTGTAAGTTACCGTTAAGACCAATACTCAAAAATTGTCTGAAGAGGCCAAGTTAAGATTCGCTAAGTCTTAAAGGAACGATTTAATGAGAGAATCTGAGCAATAACTGCGCGCATAGCTTTCTTCATCCCTACGTGCAATATCAGTTGTTACTGTAAAAGGTTTATTGGTGTTAGTTTCAGGGAGTCGAACCGTTTAAAATATCGCTCCGGTTCCGGTTCAGGTTCAAGAAATTTTATTTTTAGCGGTTCAGTTCCGGTTCAAGTTCAAGACTTTTCAAAAATTTGGGTTCAGGTTCGGTTCGGGTTCAGTTGCACCAAAATTTAAAGGTTCGGGTTCGGTTCGGGTTCATCAAAACCAAATTTTTAAGGTTCAGGTTCGGTTCAGGTTCACTAAATCCAAATTTTAAAGGTTCAGGCTCGGTTCGGGTTCACCGAAAAAAAGCGGTTTTAACCGGTTCGCGGTTCAGGTTCGGGTTCACTTCCAAATCTTTAATTTGGCCAAAAACTAAATCAGGGTCTTATATCATTAAAATAACGAAATATAAATTGCATGCCCGAATCAATTAAGGTTAAAAAAAATGTAAAAATTCATTAAATTTTGAAAAGCAGAAAGAATGTTGCAAAGGTTAGAATAGTTCAGTGCTTTATCGTTCTGATGATGTTGGTCGTCAGTACCAACGAAACGTCAACAAATAAAAAACCTGACTAGATTTAGTTGAGGTTATTGTAAAGTTACCGGAAGAAGGAGAAAAACTCTTAAGTAGAAAGAATGTTACGCATCGCAGCACATGTCTAGTGATTTTTATTAATATTTTTTAAGAATCAGCTCAGGTTCAAACATTGTTACTAAACGATTTCTGTTCAGGTTTATGTCCGCAAAATATTTTAAGTGCGGGTTCACTTGTGTAAAATTTTAAAGATTCGGGTTCGGTTCAGGTTCACATATTTGAAATATTAAAGGTTCGGGTTCGGTTCAGGTTCAATGATCTCAAATTTAAACGGTTCAGGTTCGGTTCGGGTTCACCAAAAAAAGCGGTTTTCACCGGTTCGCGGTTCAGGTTCGGTTCGACTCCCTGGTTAGCTTATTTTGCTTGTTCAACAAAAATCAAACCTTCATTATACTCGCAATATTACGTCGAAGCGGTTAATGAGTTGCGGAGCCCAACTCCGCAATTTAGTACCAGGGCAACACAGTTTGAAGAAACATTGCAGCGGTGGCGAGCCGTTGGCAACACCATGTGCAATTTTATAGAGCCGAGAAGCGAACCCTAAATCTCCTGTTCCAATGGCGATGTCTTTCACCTCTGCGCCGACCGACCGGTTGTATTTTACTGCTTGTGATTATTTTGTAAATTTTAAAAATTGAAAATTTTACGTAAGTTTCATGAGGTCACGTTCTCTTCTGGCTCTTCGTTTTATCATTATGTCTATTTATGTGCTCCGCGAAACCTGTGACAACTTGGCTGGGTCCAGCTCCACAAATTTGGAGCAAGGCGGCATGAATGTAGAACGCTGCAGCGACAATGAAGAAATGGCAACACTGCACTTGTGTTTCTATCCTTCGTGAGGAGTCGGTCATCTATCTGCCACTATAAGCCGAGGGGAATCTTTTTGAATGCTTTACCCAACTAGTGATGTGGCAGCTTATTCTGTGACCTGTTCCTTTAATGCTGAACGTCAAGAAGGAAAGCAGTGTGCATCAATTTTGAGTCTTTGTTTTGAAACTACTCAGAATCGAACCCCAAGTTTTCCACTCAAAAAGCAGGCGCTTCTATTCGGCCATCTGATCAGCTGAAAGTTTTGATAGAAATTAGAAAACATTGGCAAAAACAGATTTCAGCAAAATGAATGCACCTTTCAGCTGAGTGCAGCAGTTGAGGGCTAATAGCCCGAAACAGCGCTGTTCCGCTCTATGGTATAATATTATATTTTAAGGGGAGATTTAAAAATGTGAACATATTTTTGCTGGTTTGGATTTGTCTTAAAATGTTAGGGGTTTGTTGACTATATAAATACTAGAGATCATGTTTTTCAAATTATGTTGAATAGAAAATTAAACAGATTGAAGGAGACTGCCTGACAAGTGAGTTTGCACTTTTCCAGTCAGTAGCCACCCGGAATGCATCGGCTCCAACCGTTAATCGAACTCGTCACGTTGGATCTGTAACCTGCGCGCGGTACCGCTGGCCATTCTCATTCTTTTTTAACTTTCAGAATAAAATTCACACAGCCAATAGCAGCAACGAGGCAGATCACGTGGTTAGAAGAGCTTACTCAACATTTCGACTTCATTTCGAGGAAATTTCGGATGGAATCGATCAAGTAAGAGTAGAAATAAATGCGGAAGTCATTACATTATTTTTAGCTAAGTAACTTGCCTCTTCTTTTGTCCATAAATACAGAAACACTTGGTGGTAAGAAATTCTTGTACACGTGTGTTGACAAGATTTTATCCGAGGCTCGTATTGTAGAATCGAACTCCGAGTTTTCTACGCAAAAGACAAGTTCTTCTATTCAGCCATCTGATCAGCTGAAAGTTTTGCTCGAAAATTAGTAAACCTCCCAGTAGGTTAGCGAGAAATTTAAAAAAAAGAGGGATGGCACAAACTACAAAAACCATAAAAAGAGCCTGGCATATTTCAGTCACTTAGTAAAGTTTGCTCTTTTTTACTGAAAGGTACAGTTAAAAGGGGGTCTATGGCGCAAAGCTACTTCTCCAACTTAAAATCGTCTCAATGAAAATTGTGGAAATTAACTTGTCAAGTTCGAAGCAGTTACTGCCCAATGGTACCCATATACTCCTTTAATAAAATGTATACTATGAAAATTGTTATGCAATTAAATACCTAAGTGCCTCAATAAACTAAAAGTTTGAAAAACTTCTAAAAAGCAGAAGTGGATTTAAAGATTCAATTTATTATTTGCTTGGGGTAAGTCTTTGAGGGACCCTATCTTATGATATATATATTCGTGCTAGAAACTACTGTGTAAACGTCTCCTTAGCAGTGAAGCGTTGAATATCACAAAAGCGGCCAGTAGACATGGCTTTTTGCGGACCGTTAGGTTTGGGTATTCTGGGTACCGTCTGACAGATTAAAATACTGTAAGCCTACTAACTTTAACATAAACCACGTATATGAAAAAGCGCAGCTCTTAGCCTAACCTGAAGAAATGTTTTAATCAAAAATATTTACAAGAACTTTCCTATTTTAGTTTCCTTTCTGGGGGAAATGAGCAGAGAATAAACATTTGTGATTTGAAAAAAAAATTCATTTCTGTTCAATAGTTTGAAAAAAATACGTTAATATTAGCTCTACTTTGACATTCTATCAGAGCATCTGCCTTTGGTCACGGAAGATCGAGATGCTCGGAGGCTCCAACTCGAGCTGTCCCTTCCCCAAACTCCACAGGATAAATAAGCAAGTCTAGAAAAATTGTAAGTACACAAAGGCACGTGAAAGAATTTGAACATTATTCGAGAGCAATGCTTGATGGTCGCAATGAAACGAACATGACATAACAGCTCTTTGACAATTTCTTCTTTCGATGACGTGATAAGTGTCTTTGTCGTCGTTTTGACGTCAAAGTGCAACATCAACTTTTCAACAATGCAAGTTACCAACCTCTACGCGGTGCATCTTAAAAACTGATTTAGACCATCAGGCTAATGGTGATAAACAGAGCCAGTACGTCGCATTCCTGGGGTTGTAAAAGGATAAATCCTCGTCTCCGTGGATTGCCAAACGCATCTACATTGAATGGTAGATACGAAACGTCCTTTTTAGGACGACCAATGCCAGCTCGTATCGAAGACCACCCACCATTCTGCAGCTAAACATTGAAGGCCTTACCGCCAGCAAAATCGGTGTGATTGAACAACTTGTCTCCAAACGCCAGGTCCATGTTACCCTCCTTCAGGAAACTCACTGTCATAAAGCAGAAACATTAGTGCTGGCTGGCTTTGCATTAGCTGGAGCAACTCAACAGGAGGCATGGCATTGCTACATTTGTGCAGGAGAAGCTGTCTTGGAGTCTTTTTGGTCCATCTCCGAATGTTTCGGATATTGGGTGGCTGTGTGTGGACATATGTGGTTTCAAAATCATCATTGTCGACAAGCCCCCACCCTCGCAAATGACTCCCACGTTAATTCCAATGTTCTCCCATCCCTGCCTCTATGCTGAAGATTTCAACAGTTGACACACGAATTGGGGCTTCACCAATACCAATGAAAATGGAAGCTGCTTAGCCACTTGGGTAGCAGGTGGCAACATTACTTATCCCTACTGTACGACCCCAAGGGACCAGCAAGTTTTCTCTCAGGGCGTTGGGGAACGGAGACCAACCCTGACCTTGCATTTGCAAACTTAAGTGATGACGACCATCTTCCCTGCAGACGTGTTCTCGAGAAGTTCCTTAGTTCCCAACGTCGGCCGTCACTCGCAACATCTACCAGACTTGCAAACCCCATCCCAAGCAAGCCTGTGAATCGGTGGAACTTCCGCAAAGCTAACTGGAAACTGTACAGCCGCATTATTGATCAGCTTAGCTCTGACTTACCATCTCCAGACACAACTAAGCGTGAAGCATACCAGGAGTTTTGAGGAGCTTTGCTTTCTGCTGCTAAAGAAACCATCCCACCAGGACGTAGACGCAACTACACCGCATGCTGGGATGAAGAGTGTGAAAGCCTCTACAAAGACTTCACTGCCGCTCCTAGTAGACCAGAGTCTAGGAGGACTGCTTCGGCCTTGTTGCAAAAACACGACGAAGAGAGACGCAGGAGATGGAACGAGCATTATCAACAACCTTACTGACCACTCCAGAAACCCACCTCGTCAATGCCCCATTTCCGCAAATGTCATCGCTTCCCAGCTGATAAGAAATGGGAAGTATATGACGAGAGACCGCGAGACAACTAGACTCGTGAGAGAAGAGACCTCGGAACTCTGGAACATTCCTGCACCTGAAGGCTCTTCTTTGACCACAGAGTTCTCTCCAGCGGAATTTGCTACTGCCCTTCAGGTGCTAAAGTCAGGCAAAGCTCCAGGTCCTGACCAAATATGTCCCGAACTTACGCTCCATGCTGGACCCACCATCAAATCCTGGCTGTGCAAATTTCTCACTTCCTGCCTGTGCCAGCTCAGGGTTCCAAAAGTTTCGAGACGCTCTCTGGTGGTTGTTATTCCCAAGCCGAACAAACCCTTGGACGATGCTAAAAGCTACCGCCCAATCTTTTTGCTTTGCATCCCCTACAAGATCTTCGAAAGGCTCATTTACACCGGCATCGAGCCTATTATTAACCCTCTGCTCCCATGTCAGCAAGCAGGCTTCCGACGCGGAAGATCGGCTGTAGAGCGTAGATCAGATCGCCTTGATGATCCAAGAAATGGAGGACTGTTTCTCGGCTAAGAAGAAGACTGGTGCTGTGTTTGTGGACCACACTGCAGCCTATGACACCGTGTGGTATTGTGGCCTGGCCTGCAAGTTTGTGCGGCTTCTTCCTGACAGACATTTGGTACGAATGATCGTGGAACTCATCCAGAACCGCAGTTTTATCCTTACTGCAGGTAGTGGAAAGCAAAGCATACTCAGACGCTTGAAGAACGGTGTTCCTCAGGGATTTGTACTGGATCCCTTTCTCTTTAATATCTACGTTAGTGACTTACCACCAACCACACTCAGCAAATTTGCTTATGCCAATAATCTTGCACTCGTACATATTGCTGGAGACTGGCGGACTTTGGAGAAGACTCGTAGCCAAGAAATGATAACTCTACAAACGCACCACCAAAAATGAAGACTGAAACTTGGCGAAACAAAAACAGTGTCGTCTGTATTCCATCTTACCAACAGGGAAGCAAAATGTGAGCTTTCGGTGGAGTTGAATGGCAAGCCACTCCCATTCTCTGATACTCCAAAGTGTCTTGGCATAACACTAGATAGATCTCTCACGTACAGGCGACACCTGGAGTCACTTCGCAAGAAACTTAGCACCAGAGTTTCATTAATCATACGACAAGCAGAAACTACCTGGGGCGCTGGTGCCTCAGTCCTGCGCACTGCAACTCTTGCCCTTGTGCACTCAACCGCAAAGTATTGTGTACCTGTCTGGTGTCGCAGTGCCCACATTCGTTTGAATGACCCAATTATTAATAACGCACTACGCGTTGTGACTGGATACCAGCTTCCCACACCAACGGATTACCTAAGGGTTCTCGCTGACATCCCACCTGCAGAGTTTCGTCCCAGACAAGCCACACCAACCTTGTCTCGCCGAGCCTTGAAGCCAAACCATCTCCTCCATCACAAGATTACCAGCTCAGAACTAAAGCAATCTCGACGTTTGAAATCAAGACACCCTTTTGTGCCCGGCGCCAGAGAACTACTTTCTAATCTCAACCGACTGGACATCAGAGCAGCTGACTAGGCGGAACACGCATGAAGCTCGGAGTGGAACAATTGCAACACCCGACTTCACCACTTCATTAGCAACATCGACACCCCTCTTCCAGGTATGAATCTCTTGAGACGTTCCTGGGTGCGGCTAAACCATTTTCGCACAGTTGTTGGACGATTTCGCTCATCCCTGCCCAACTGGGGAATGGTCCCATCTGAGGCATGCGACTGTGAATCCAACGGCAGAGCATATAATGGCTCACTGTCCCCTGTTCCCTCCATCTCATGGGATAACTGGATTTACTCTAACATACCAGAAAAACGCTTTTAAGGAAGCCTTGTTTATTTGATATCTTGGACCATTAATCGGTCTATCTTATAATAAAAAAATCTCAATGCTAACAAAAAGGCCGAGATTTAAAGATATGACTTTATTTGTAGCAGAATATTTCCGCATTGATCTAGGATCTACGCTAGAGAATTACCTCGAAATAAATCCAAACCGCTCAGTAAATGATGACGTGTCTGAACTAACAAGCATTTTCATAAATATTTTAGACAAATATGCCCCCTTGAAACTAGGGTTGTAATTCCGGGAAATCCCGATCCCGAATTCCCGGAATTTGGGGTATTTTTCCAATCCCAATCCCGGGATTATATGTCTAGAAATCCCGGGACTTATTAAATTTACTATACCCCTGATTGACCGTTTTATGTCAGCCTACGGAAGTGAGCATTATGTAATGTAATTAAGTTTTACGTACCCTAGCTCAGCGTTTCTCAAATGGTGCACCGCAAGGGTTAGCTAGGTGCGCCAAACTTGTATTTCGTAAATTTACGACCTGTTATTTGCACTATTCTTTATTTTCGGAATTTATACAATTGGATACGATGACCATCTTGAAGTTGTAAGATATCCGACATTGCAATTATTACAGTCATATTCTTGGCGCAAAACCCTTTTCCTGGCATGCTGCTCTACATGAGTGGAGTCAGAGAGAGACTAAATAAAGTTACTATTTTCTACACTCGATAAAGTTGTTGATGGAAACAGTATGATGTGCTCTAATGCCTCTAATACTTATAGCAGCTAACAGATAGCTCAGCTTCTGCCCAGAGAGATTTTTGTTCTTTCCATACTACTTTTTTTAATCATTTGCTCAATCCCGAATAATCCCGGGATTATAAGTCTAAAATACCGGGAAATCCCGATCCCGGGATTGTGTAAACTGGTCCCAAATTTACAACCCTACTTGAAACCCATGTCAAGAAGAGAAATTAAACTAAATGCAAAACCATGGGTTACAAAAGGAATTTTAATATCGATTAAAACTAGAAATAGATTATTTAAATCCTGCTACCAATACCTAGATCCAGTTAAAATTCAATATTACAAAAAATACCACAACGAATTAACCCACATTAAAGCTCTTGCTAAACAACAGCATTATGACAGCTTATTAAGAAAGAATAGTAATAGTCCTAAAAAATCTTGGTCGGTTATCAGAAAAATCATAGATAATAATAGCACTTCCAACATTAAATTACCACCAACTTTAAGAGTAAATGACAAAGCCTCTGAAACCGACAGTAATGAATTTTTAGATCATGTGAGCAAATATTTTGCAAACATTGGCTCTACATTTGGTAAAAAAGTAAACAAAGCTCATGATTCGAATTTAAAAATAACTTCCAAAAGCTACCTTCATAGTTTTATGACGCATGATGTCACTGAAAATGAGGTATCTATTGCAATTGAAAATTTAAAGTCAAACTCTGCTCCAGGAATTGATTCCTCTTAAATTTGTGAAAATGGCGAAAATGTTTTTGACTACTTTATTAACCAAACTATATGATAAATGTATAATTCAGGAATTTTTTCCTGATGTTTTTAGGGTTATTCAGGTTATACCTATACCTAAAATGCTGCTCCAAAGAACTTGGAGATTTTAGGCTTATTTCTCTTTTGAACATATTTGCTGAAATATTTGAAAAAATTTTGGTAGATAAAATTATGGAATTTCTTGATAACAACAATATATTATTCTCCAATCAATATGGATTCAGAGCAAACAATTCTACTGAACTATCCGTGACGACTATGATGAGTTTCTTGAAAATCTTGATCGTAAATTGTATACACGTGCAATATTTCTCGATACTAAGAAAGCTTTTGATACAATTGATCATCATGTTTTGCTAAAAAAGTTATATCATCATGGTTTTCGCGGGAAAATCTGGAATGTTTTAAATTCTTATTTGAAGAATAGAAAAATTTGCACTAAAATTAATCAAAAAATTTCTTCACTTTGTAAAATTTCCTATGGAATTCCTCAAGGTCCTGTATTAGGCCCACTCCTGTTTTTATTGTTTGTAAATCACCTGCCTAATGCTTCTAAGTTTAAAATCACTTTGTTTCTGATGATGCAAATTTGCATCTTTCTCACCAACAACCAGAATTTCTATAATAAACTGGTAAATGAAGAAATTAAATCAATCGATATCTGGATGAAAATGAACAAACTAACTTTAAATAACGATAAATATAAATACATGATTGTTTGTGGAAAACCAATGGACTCGCCATTATTTGATTTGGCTATAAATAATGTAAAAATTGAACGAACGGAAAGTATTAGATATCTTAAGGTGCAGTTAGATGAGAAACTTTCCCAGAAATTTTATGTAGAGAACCTCAAGAAAAAACTTTCAAGAACATGTAGATTAATAATTTTTAAGCTAAGGCAGTACGTTCCTTTATATACCTGCCGGATTATATATTATTCCATGCTTGACTCAATCATTTTGTACTCTTTAATTAACTGGGGAAGAGCCTCAAATTCTTTATTGCGTAAAATAGAACTCTTACAAAACAAATTTATCAGAGCTTGTTTATTTCAACCTCGCAAAACTCATGTCAACCTTTTATTCTCAAAATTTCAAGCACTTAAATTAAAAGACATGATTAACATGGAGTTCGCCAAGTGCACATGTAAGTACAAAAATCAAATGCTACCATCATCATTTGATAATTATTTTATCAAATTGAAATTAATGCATAATTATAATACCAGACAAAAATATGCAGGTGGATTTTTCTATCGCCCGATTAATAGTGAGTTTGGGAGAAAAAGATTACATGAGGTGCTAATGGTTTTATGTTATTGTTCTCAGATGGAGATCGGCCGGTTAGCTCAGTTGTTAAGCACATGCTATCGGTGTGGGAGGTCTGGGGTTCGAATTCCAGGTCGGTCAAATCAGACGCAGTCGCCAACGGCTCGCCACCGCTGCAACGCTTCTTCGGAGCTGTTGCACAGTCGCTATGCTGCGGAAATGGACCCCGCCACTCGTTACACGAACCGGTGTAATATTCTGAGTATGATGAAAAGTTGATTTTTACTCAGATGGAACAACGTTTCGTCGAAGTGTTAGGAAAAGAATGGAAGAGTGAATACATCTTGCGCAACAATGAGGAACCGAGAAGCGATAAATCAAATTTGAAAGCGAAGAAATAAGTTTGCAACATTGCAATATTACCGAACAGTTTCACATGCATTGTATTTTCGCATTCTTGTTGTTGATAGAATTTCGCGTACTAGTTCACTCATGATTCTGCCAATCAGCTCACTTTTTCTCAGTAATTACCATCACGTGACTTTTTAGCGATACTCAAATTCTGTGGCACAAAAATCTAAAAATCAAACGAAATCATTAACTTCTTGCCATCGATTTGTGTTGAACAAACTTGGAAGTTAACTGCAAGGCTCTCCTGTCGTTGACTTTTTTCGTTTTCGAAGTCAAGTATGCGGTGAGAAAAGTTTAGTAAAACCGCTTAAATACAGCGAGTGGAAAGTTTTTTTTTTAAGAGTTATTGTCACCCATTGTAAATTTTAAGTACACTGTCGCTGTTAATTAAACCTTTCAAATTTTGGTGTAGCGAATAGTATATAATGATCAAAGTTGTGAAAAAACGAAACAACCGTGGTTTTTGCGCCATTACAAACTAAATTTTGCTTGCACTGCTTTGTTTGATTCACTTTCTGCTATATTTGCATTTTCAAAAATGAAAGCATTAATTGATACAGCGGCATAAACTGAATCTTTTACAGCACAAATTGTGCAGTTCCCAGGCTTAAAAGAAACTTGACAAAAGACAGATTGCATCCAATGTAACGATGTTGTAAAGATCGTTAGCGTAAAATTGACTACTTTTCTTAAACATAACTTAAAATAGCATAAAGCATAATCGTAGAGCGGAACAGCGCTGTTTCGGACTATTAACCCTCATCAGCCGCACTTTGGTAAGATACATTCATCTTCCAGAACAAATGATTTTGCCAGGATCACTCATCCCTTCGGATAAATATATCTAAAAGAATTTAACCTTTGTGGTACGTAGCCACTCGTGTGTCTACGTACCACTCGAGTCAAATTCTTTACGTGGCCAGGTGAAAATCAAAACTAAAAAGCAATGTCCTTACTGTTGGTGATGGAGAGCTGGTATAGCCTCCGATCCGACAGGAGGAAGTCGTCCTGACTTCCCGTCCAGTAGGCCAGGAAGGACATTGCTTTTTAGCTTATAAAGCGTAGTGCAAAAATCGTCATGCAGCAGAACGCTGTAACAACTTAAAAATTATTTTATGCTGTTTGTGAGCGAAAAGCATTTGAAAATATTGCGTTTGAGAAATTCAAGTCCAATGCAAAAGGTCTACAAACAACAATAGACGAGGTGCTTTTTATGAAGTTTGTAACCGGTCTAGTCCATACCGTAATGCCCTACAAATAGATCACGATGCAGTCAACCTACGCGTACTGACGTGATATGTAAACAATGATGTTTTTCTTGTTTGACTAATTATCCAAATAAGCCGCTCTTTCCAAGCACCCATGATCCCAATTAAATTGGAGAACGGGCGTTCTATTCCTAGTAAATTAGCAGATTTTAGTGAAAAAGTAGCCTATAACACAGCTTGGCCTATTGATTCATTCATTAGATTAGAACATTCAATAAAAAACATGGCTATGCAATTTTCGAAAAGTGTCCTGTTGAGCACATGGGCGCCCGTAGGGGGGCAGGGAGCACTTGCTCCCCCCCGAATTTTGAGTGAAAAACGCGCAACTGCACAGTAGTTATGGCTCCTCGAAAAGGAAGCCATATTGTTTTTTCTCGGCCATTTCTGCACTTTTTGACACTTCAAGCAGCTGTAGCTGCTAAACGGCCGTTCCAATTCAAAAGTATTTTTATTTTTGCATGTGGTTGAAAATTTATTCTCCTATCACGAGAAAGCGATCAATGCGCTATACGAGCTCGCTTAGGAGTTGCATCATAATCTCTGACCCCAAGTCACGTGACCTGAAAAAGTAATTATGACATCAAATATTTGATTACGAAGCAGAAAGCCAGTGGACTTTTGGCGCGCTTAAATTGGCCATGTGGACAGGGTAAATGTGAACTTGTGTCCAACAACTTTAAGGGGATGACGGTCATGTGATTTGGGGTCAGAGGTCAAAAATACGATTTTTTAAGGTCTAATAACTAGGGCCATTTTTTTTTACCTAAAAAAATATATTTTTGACTTTATTTTAATAAAATTTGGCTTTATTTTGACTTAACCGCTTCCGTGTATTATTTATGTTTTGTTGCACTTTATTAATTAAATATGTTTTATAATCTGCAATTTGCATAAGTTTTTATAGAAAAAGGTAGCCTATTTCGAACATTTTCTCAATTACTCAGTGTTGAAGTTAATGCAACAAAGCGACGCGTGACGTTTTAACGAGCCATTGTGTGTACCGGTATCAATTAGTGTGTAATACAAAAATTGCGTTGCTATCGCAACTGAACTGTACACTAACAATATGTCTATGATTTTTTTAACGAAAGCCACGCAGTATAATTACAAGAACGTTTTATTGTAATACAGCATCATATATTTTTTTGCGTTCTTAACATCAAAATTTCTGTCTTTTCTCAGTAATTTATTGAGCATAGAAAACGACCTCTCAACAGCAGCAGAGGTTGGCTGGTTTTTTTGCAATAGTGCGTAGCTTGTTGGGTCAATTGTCAAGTTGGTACAGTTTATTATTGTTTCTAAATCAGAGTTGGATAGTCGTTTGTTAATGTAGTCTTTAATTGCGCAAGGATCATCATCGAATTGCATCTTCTTCAGCAGTGCGTATGCTTTGGTTATTGTGCAGGCACTTCCTTCTAAGAACTCTACGTTGGCTGCTAGAGTCCGGTATTGATTTATTTTAACCAAGTCCGACATGAACTCTTCCACATTGATAGCGTCTTTTGCTCTGCTGACTAAGAGGCCTGCAATTGTCCAATAGTTGACAATGGTACGAACAGCTGGAAGGTTCTCACTATAATATAAGGCAGCTCTAAGCCAAGTTGCCCATCTTGTAATTACAGGGTCAGGAGGAGATGGCAGACCAGCATCATAAAAATCTTTCTTGCGATCTTTGTTTTTGATTGTTGCTGCCTTGATCGTTGCTATTACTTCATCAATATTTTTAAAATGAGCACGCACACGCATAGCGCAGTTATGTAGTAAGTGCACAACGCAGGTGACATGCATCAAAGAAGGTATAATTCCTTTAGTGTCTTTCCAGCCGAAGACATGTACCGAGCAGCATCAGTCAAGAACAATGAAAAATTCTCGCGTTTTATTTCAAGTTGTCGCAATATGTCATCCACAGTGTGCAGAATTAATACTGCTATTAACATTGCGACCTCTGTCAAGTGGATGGCAATCAACGAGGAATGTCTGATTTGGAGCATCTAAGCTGCCCACAAGCACACTAATATACTTTTGAGTTAGATGAGAAATTTGCAAGGGACAAATTAATGTTTCGACTATAACAAAAGTCTCGTCAACCTTGCTACGCACAGCCAATCCAGGCTAAACTCATTCCAAACTGTAAAGACTCTTTTTTGCATTGCTTTACCTGTACATCTCGACTTCATCTCTTTTCTAGGTTGTGCCCTATTTTCAGCAGGCGACTGGCCCCAAAGAACGATACCCAATGAAAAAGCCTAAAACTACTCCCCCACAACTACGTTACCGGTAGCCTAACTAGCCCACATTACTAAAACCCCCCATGACAACCCACTCATTTGCAGCTGCAGACGCGTTTCGACCTTATTATGGTCTCATCAGTGCAGCATAGCAACCTCCTACCTTCCTGGAAAAGAAATTCTAACCTTCAAAAGAACTGCACCCCCCCAAACTCTAAGCCTCTACTCGTTCGCTCAAGGTAGAACATTTAAAATAAAACCTTCAAGGAATTAGTACATGCTGGATTATGATGTCACAGATTCCCTGTAAACAATCGACAAGAACAGAAATAACCGGTTGGTTTAAACATTATTTTCCGGGTAACCTGAGAAGGAATTTTTTGATTACGGTGTGTAACTATACCAGTTACCAAAACCTACAAAAAAACTCTCTGCCCAACCCGTTCGCCCGTGAAAAAGCGGGGTACAAGGCAGGCACTGTGTCTGCGCATGCAGCCCAGAAAACACAGTGAATGTCAGCGCTTATCGATGGTTTAAACATTAATATCTCGGAACGTTTATTGAACTGCATGTACAGTTAACTGGTTGAGAACCACTGCTCTAGGTCTCGTAATCTGGGTTGAAAGATCAAAATACTTGTAAATTTTATGAAAGCTTGTAAAAACTAAACCAAACAAGTCAAAGTTTTGAAACTTTAAATGCAAGCGTGTCATCATGTGATGATGTAATGATTCACGATTGGGCACTCTAGGTCTCGTGACTTGGGGTTATAGGTCGAAAGACTTGTCAATTTTACGAAAGCTTATGAAAACTGAGCCAATGAAGCTACAGTTCTGAAACTTTAAATGCAACATGTCATCATGTGGTGTTGCACTGTTTCACGATTGGACACTTTAGGCCACGTGATTTGGGATCAAAGGTAAAAAACTTGACAATTTCACGAAAGCTTATAAAAAATAAACCAAAGCAGCTAGGAACTTTAAACTTTCAGGGTAAGCGTGTCATGTTGAGGTGATGCATTGTTTTATGATTGGACAATCTAGGTCCCATGATTTGGGGTCAAAAATCAAAAAATCTGTCGAGTTTAGACAGCTCATAACAATTAAACCTAGAAAGCTAGAGTTTTCAAGTTTCCAATGTAATTGTGTTGCATTGTGGCATTACCCTATTGAATGTTTGGGCCCCTAGAAAGTATTAATGGGGAGCCATGAGTAGTTGTTAGCAACTGCCATCTAGTTTTAACAGATTCCATTTTCGCTGTGATGCGAAACAAATTTTGGTGTAAAGCTAAAGAAATCAGACTAGTACAAACAACACACATAAGCGTCTGTAGAGAGAGGGCAAAATGGTACTTGTGCCTCTCTTTTTAGATGAGAAGTGTGCAATGGCATCATAGTTTTAATGAGTTTTAACTTGGTTATAATGAGCAACAAAATTTGACGTTCGTGTTATTGGAGCTATAGGCTAACAATAGTTCTGCAGCGGGAAAAATTGCAGAAACTTTTGGGTGAAATGACGTGATCTTTACAAACTAGAATGGAATTGTCCATTAGGAAAGGGGTGGGCAAAACTTTTCACGCGAAGGACCACAATTAAAAAAATTTTGAAACCGAGGGTCGCACTGATTGGATGAGCAGAAAAAGAAAGGTCTCCACGTCCTCAGATGTCCTATTTTTTCAACTGAAAATCGGTTAAGAGCAGAAAAAGATCTACCTTCGCAGATTTCTTATTTTTCACTGACGTTCAGCGCGGAACTTAAAAAAAGGTCCAAAGCTTGATTCACGGTAAGAGCAGGCTTATGCATTTTTGCAAGTGCCCGCGGGCCGCATAAAATGGTCTCGCGGGCCGCAGTTTGCCCAGCCCTACTTTAGTGGATTAGGCGGCCAAAATTGCCTGCAACATTTTCTCACAGGCGTTCACACAAAAGCCGTTTATGAATAGATTACCGTCACGACCACAAACGTTATGGTAACCATACACCAAAATTTATTTGTATTGTATGTGGAATGTGGATATTTAGGATATTGTGAATACCAAATTGAAAAGATGATAAATTACGATTCAGCAAATAACAAATCAAGTCATTTTTGTTCGAAAATTATTTCTCGACCGCAATGCAGTTTGCCTATCTACTATAACAAGCAAAAATCGCGTTGCACACTGCTTGGTGTAACATAGCCGATCTTATTTCAGTGATTTAAACCAGGGTTTCTCAAACTTTCTTGTGCCACGGACCCATTTTTGCGAATTAAGTTTATCGCGGGCTCCACTTTCAAGTTGCGTTAATTTTTCACCCAACTGCTATAAAAGCATAAAATGCAACACGAAAATAAATTGTGCTTAATCGTAGTTTCATTTTTACCAACACATATGAATCACATGAATGGGACGGATAGGGTTGCTTCTCACAGCTTTTGTTTCAAATGTTTGTCCATAAATTGTACATTTAGACCGAACGATTGGCGTAGTGTGGTCGGTAACCTGCGGTTCTTTGATCCTCAGGCTGCGGCTTTTGGTGGAGATAAACGAAGACCTTTTTTGGGAGAGGAAGAAACAAAGTTCTTTTTAAATTTTTTGATGCCGTAGTGTTTTTGCTGCTCAAAGTGTGTTTAATATTTTGGGCACTAGCGTAGCCAGGATTTTGCAATGGTAGGGGTTTTGGGAATGATCTCACATTTGACCATACGTTGCATGTAGGAGCGGATCCAGGAAGTTTTGGTGGAAAGGGTGTAATTTTGAAGTAGGTTCAATGTTAACCAAATACAAAGACGCTTAGACCCAGAAACGGGCGTAAATAAACCTTTTGAAAATGTTTTATGTCAGGGGCGTATTCAGAAAATTTTTCAGGGAGAGAGCACCAATTTTCGTCAATTTCTCAAGAGCAGTTTTCTTCGGCAAAGTTAATTTTAAGCAACTTAAGTACCAAAAACGACTCTAGGATGAGGGGCCCTTGGTATGCTACTAAACGTTTGTTTGCTAGTTTTGCAACAGCTATTTTTCGAAAAGTTTGCAGGGACCACCATGGCCAAAAGCATAAATATGGTATGGGGGCCCCACATCGCGCGAGTCAAGACAAAAAATATATTGAATTTTAGAATAGGCCTACTCAAGACACCTTTATCATACGTTGAGTTAATAGTACTACGTACTGACTAGTTACGGGGCCCCCTTTTTGTGCGCCCCTCCCCCCCGGTTGGGGGGTTCTGGGGCGCTAGTTTCGGCACTGACATGACTAAGTATTTTAATAAACACAACCTATTCTCAATTACCAGTTTCTCTAGACCAGTGCTGTTTAACCTTTTTTTCGCCAGGGCACACCTAGAAATTTTGATATGGCTGCGGCACACTACAAGCAAGAACTTTTAGATCATCACAAACTTTGCAATGCAAGCTACGTTACTCAAAACACTTTGTAATTCCAAAGATCATACAATAGTTACGTCGGCTGGAATAGTGTAGTGGTTAACCACATCGCAAGGCCGTTGAAAGGTGGGGGCTGAGGGGGGCTGAAGCCCCCCCATAAATTTTTTCAGCCCTTCTATAGAAAATTTGAGCCCCTCCTTCAGCCCTTGAAATTTAGCACAAAACTTGTGAGTGATGTGTCTTCTGCATACATTTTTGTAAGAGTAAGTAATTTTCAGAGCAATTGTACGCGAGCACTGACGCCGTCGTAACATCACCAGAAGAAAGTACAAAATATAATATATCAACTTAGTGAGGAGCAATATTGTTTGTGTAATTAGTATGAAGGCTTAGTCGAAATTTATGAAGTTCTTTCGTTTAGCTTTTGGCTTCCACGAAGCGAAACTGCATCTCGCAAACTACAAAAACTGCTAAAAGAAAAAATGAACTTGTAATTTTTTTTACTCGTGATGTATATTGCGATATCAAGAAGGGAGGTCTGGGGGGGCTTCGCCCCCCAGACGTTGGTATGGTAACACAAATTTGAGCCCCCCTACTTAAAAGTACTTCCAACGCCACTGCCACATCGCTTCTAGTGCGGGAGGTCTGGGGTAAAATTCCCGGGCCGGTCAAATCGGACACAGCGTTGCCAACGGCTCACCACCGCTGCCACATTCTTTCTGTGTTCCCCCTACGCGAAGTCGCAAAGATGGGCCCCCAACTCATTATACGCTTCGGCGTATTCTCAAGAGTACAATGAAGATTTGATAAACCGGTACAAAAAACAAAACCAAAACAAAATAAATATAGCTGCTAAATATAAAACAAAATAGCTACTATGTTTTTTCCGTTCTGTTTAACTTTCTTATTCAACCTCGAGAAACTTTCATTGTAATGTGATGCAACAATATCGGTAGTCTGACTTTTCCGTTGTGTTTTCATTGAACTACATTTTTCTCATTTATGCTGCTATAAAGTAATTTAAAGTAAGATAGTTTTCTTAAATGACGTATCCTGCATTAACTCCTAAGGTAGTTTCACAGCGAAAAAAAGTAGTTGAAATTTTTTTACCTGTATAATATAAACAACTAAACTTACAATTCCTTAAGTGCAAAAAAAAATCGAAATTGCCTTCCGGCAATCCAGGAAGACCAGACTAGCGAAAAATTAAAGAAGCCGAGAGGCAATGGGGAAAGCAAAATTGTTTTACGTGCCTGTTTCAGCAGCTGGCATGCTACGTCCTCCATGCACCCCGATAATGTGTTTTAAAGTATCTGATGATAATGACGCTGTAATTTTCGCGAAAAATACTTATTACCGGTACGCTTATTTTTTGACCTTAAGCGTACTATTGGGGGATTCCTCTTGCGCGTAACTAATCTTGGATTTGAACAATATTTCGCTAAGAAGGGCAATTTTTTCTTATGCTCCACTTGCTTGGACTTCTTAATACGGAAGAAATTGCCTCCTTCAAAATACGTGCATAATACAAATACGGACAGCGACCGTCCGCGCGACCGCAGCAACAACGCACGCCAACGGCGAAGTCGCTCTGTGACATTGTAGTTACTGCTAATCCAAAGCGATTGAATGACGTTTTTCTTTACCTAAGCGTTAATTTTCGCGGTTCATTCACATTTGTAATATTCCTCAATACTTTTGCCTTCACCCCATTTGAATTTTTTCCAAGAAAATTCATCTAGGCGTTGTTTCACGCGTTTTTGTCGAAAAGTCCTATTTAAACCAATGCATTTTCAGCCGATTTATACCTGCAGCATTGTGACGTCACAGCCCATTGCGATGCGTCGTCGGAATCATGAATAAATTACTGGGACGGCATAGGTAGCGGCAAATCTTTTGAGTATCAGTACAACCCCATTTTTAGACAATGCAGAATTTGCAGTGCTGGTGAGACAACAAAATTTCCCATATTTTAAAACCGGAACCTTAGCTAATGCTTTTTCAGCTATGCACCTAGTCAATACTGAAAAGGATTTTATGAAGTGATTAAAATTGACATGTCGTTTGATGTAGAACAAGAAATTAAAAACAACGTGAGAAGTTCGTTGCATTTTTTCAACTGTTTTGAAGTTTTGCTTTGGCCTGAGCAGGAAAACTTGTGCATAAAATAGCAGTGCATTAACGCACATGAAAATCGAACATTGACAAGAAAAATCAACAAAACAGTAGTTACTGCCAGTATTTTGAGAAGCTGGAGGGGCATCAACGGATTTCGGGCGCTCAGCATTTGAAACAATGCAGGCAATAAAGGCAAATGCTCCATTAAGGTTTCCCTTCATTAACATTAGTATAAAATCGTCCTGGCACGACCAGACATAAAGGCAATCGGGGCTACCCGTGGTATAGTACAAAATCAGATTAAACTACGATTATCGCAGTATAGTAAGAACTACCCCGCAGTATATTACGATTTTGGCCTTCAACAGCCGAGTCTACGAAGGCCTTTGACAGTCTACAACTTTTTATTGCTTTGTATGACTGCTTTGAGACTACTTAACAATTCTATCTGTGCACTTGAAAGTTTCACCTGTGCATTTTTTTGTAATCACGCTCTGAACGCATGTGGTTGCGGCAATTGCATTGGGTGAGGAGAAAGCAAAGAAATTGCAAAATTTGCAGTTTTGGAAGTTTGGAAAGCGTTGTGACTAAGTCGCTTGTGACTTATCTGAAGAGTTTTAGTCGAAGGAAAGAAGAGCTGGCGAACAAGACAAAAACGTCAAAACAAACGGAAATCTTGAGTGTATAGTCATGGTATATATGGCGAGAATTAGGATTGTTATCGAGATGCTCACTCAAAAAACTGCCTATGGAGAAACGAAGTGGATTTCATAATTGGGTAGATATCGATGAAAGAGCGGTAGAATGGGGGTTAAGGTTTGCTTGCACAGAGTAAAAAGCCATCGCAACGTGCTTTGCAAGTCGAAAAAAAATTGAAACTCCGTTACATGTGCGGTAATACGCCGAAGCGTGTAACGGGTGACGGGGTTCATCTCCACGGCTTAGCGCCAGGACAGCACAGGTCTAAAGAAACGCCGAATAGTTGGTCGCCGTTGGCGACGCTGCGTCCAATTTGACTGACTCGGGAATCAAACTCAGACCTCCTACGCCGATAACGATGTCTTAAACCTCTAAGCCAAAACGAAAATGACATTTACCATACCAATGGGAACTAAGGTTTGTTTGCACAGAGTAAAAAGCCATCGCAACGTGCTTTGCAAATCGAAAAAAAAAAAAAATCAAATCTCCGTTACATGTGTGCAGGCGCGGATTAAACATTTTTTTCGGGGGGGGGAGAGGGGGGGCGGAAAATTTAATATGTTAAGGCCTTTTTAGGGAGCTGAAGGAAAAAGTCTATGATTAAAGTACGTTATCTAGCAGTGGCGTGCGCAGGATTTTTCAATGAAGGGAGTTTCCGTAATGTCACACTGTAATGACGCAAGGATACGACAATTGCAGTAGTTCAGAGGTATTAAAGTGCTTCGGATTGTAATGTTTCTAACATAAATTATTACGCAATTGCAGTTGACCATAATTAAGCTATATAATGCCATAACTAAGAAAACAACCAAGATATATTTCATTCACACTTTTGCTTGATGCTTCGCGCTTCAGTAAAGTGGAGAAAAGGCAGGGATGAGAAAAGGTTTCACAGAAACTCATGCTGTTAAGCCGTGGTTGAAAATTTACGGAAAAAATTTTAGTTTACCTCATTTTTGGGCCATAGGAAGGTCAACCGACCAAAGTAGGCCAGCTTTCGCAACTTCGCAAACAGGGTGTAGCCAGGGGGGTAAAACAGTTAATAGCTTCTCTCCAAAATTTTTTTCAAGAACCAACATTGATGTAGGCCTAAACAACGCATATAAATCTTGATATAAATATTTAATATGCACTCATTTTGAAGGGTATGTTTCTCCCATGACTATCTTGAAAAGTGAAGATAGTGAAGCATGCCCTCCCTACCGAAACATTTTTAAGCTAAAATGAATTGCGCGAGAGGAGAATCCCTGATCATGCGATTATGGTCAAAAACAGCGTCGATATTGTTAAGCATTTTTCACCCATATCACAGTGTCGATATCATCACATATTTTTAAACACATAATCGGGATGTCTGAAAAACGGAGCTCTCCAGCTCCTGAGACAGTTATGGTGCGTAAAAACAAGTTTGCTTTCCCCCTTCCCTCGTTCCACCTCTGGGCCTCTTCAAATCTTTTGTTGATCTGATCTTCCTTGGCAGTACTTTTATTTTGTTTTTAGCACCTACGGCAGGGTTAATTTAGTTTTTTATATTTTAATAATTTTTCCACAAACCGGCCGGTTATAGCGTAGTATTAAAGATGTCGCTATCCATGTGGAAAATTTGGGGTTCAATTCCCAGGCCAGTCGAATCGGACGCACTATAGCCAACATCTCGCCACCACTGCAACGTTTCTTCGGAGCTGCGTTGCCCAGGCGCTATAAGCCGCGGGGTCGGGCCCCGACACTCGTTACCGCGCTTTGGTACTTCAGCGAGTGTAATAAAAGAGTATAATAAAGATTTGATTCAATTTTATAAAAAAATGTTTGTGTGCAGTCATAGTTACTGCAGATACAACGCATTTAAGGAAACTCCTACTTATTAAGTGCTTAACGGTAGCATCGATGACAAAAATGCAGTTCAAGCAAAACACATCAGAAAAGTTGGACTTCCGGTATTGTTGCATCGCATCGTAATGAAAGTTTCTCGAGATAATCCTACAAAGTTGAACGAAACAGAAATACATGATAGCAATTGCGGCAAGCTCCGCACGAACAAAAGTTGGTTCGTTTTAAAAATAAAAGTTTTTCATTCTGTAATCGTCAAGGGGGTGGTGGGTGTTGACTGAGGGTGTTGGCTGTTGACAGTAAGTGTAGTCCATGTCAACAGTTTAATTTCATTAGTTTGTTTTTACATCTTGGACTAATTTTTGCCCGCGGAAGGGGGTAACTGCCCTCTTTTGGTTAATGCATGCTAGTTAAAGAAAATAAGGTAGGATCCTAATTGGCAGAAATAGGGCTTGTCGGCTCTAAACACTCGGCTTATAGTATCGTATTATAAGAACGCTACTGAGCTGAACTACAGTTCCTAGATTTCCAAAGCTCAATGGCATATCAGTAGGCTACTTCCAATACCTTACACAGAGCCGGCGGCAAAGCAGTCAACTTGGGGGGGGGGCAAAGTTGAAAATTAAGCACAACAGTCACTGTCTTCAAAAGAGTAAGCTTGTTAGTTGAGGGGGCCAAACATGTCGATTGGGACAGCCAGGCCCCCCCTTAGCGCCGGCCTTGACCTTACAACTAAAATAAGCGAACTCTTTATCAGTATTATGCTTTTCCGCAGTACTGATTCACCGAATAGGCAGTCCAAGCAACCTTTTCATCATGAATTTATTTCTGACTTTCTTATGGATTATGATGTAGGCCTAACAAGTAACAATAGCAGCCTAGCCGTTAATAAGAAAGAACTTTGATCACAGAAAACGCTGCTACTCAAACGACCTTCCTGAATCTTAGTTTAAAGCATTTCAGATTTTAACACTAATTATGAAATTTGCTAACAAGTAAAAATTTATAAAAATTTTGGAAATTTCGGGAGGGGCCGGGCCCCCCCATAAATCCGCGCATGCACGTGTGATAATATGCCGAAGCGTGTAACGGATACGGGGTTGATCTCCGCGGCTTAGCGCCAGTACAGCACAGCTCTAAAGAGGCGCCAAATTGTTAGTCTCCGTTGGCGACGCTGCATCCGATTTGACTGGTTTGGGAATCAAACCCAGGCCTCCCACGCCAATAGCGATATCTTTAACCTCTATGCCAACCGGCTAAAACAATCCAGTGGCGTAGCAAGAAATTTTAAAAGAGGGGGGGGCATAACTTCCACATTTTTTTCAAGTGTACTTTTTTTCGGCAGAACTAATTTGAAGCTGATTGAGAAACAAAAAAGGTTCTAGGGGGGGTCCGGGGGCATGCTCCTCCGGAAAATTTTTGGAAATTTGCATGCTGTGATGGCTATTTTAGTGCTTTTTGAATAATTTTCAGGCAAATTTTGTTTAAAGTTTTTGACCCTAATTCTGAGTGTTTCGCCAAATATGATGCATTTTGTTTGCACATTTGCGATTATGCGTACTGAAGGCGTAAAGCTTATCGCTATCGAAGAGGTTCAAAATTACGGAAAAATTTATGCATCGAAAACATTTTTGAAAATGGCTGGTGGGAGGATGGATACCCCTCATTTTATCCCCCTGGATCCGCTCCTGGCTATAAACCCCAGAAACCATACATATTTCAGTCAAAATTATGCAAAGCACAAGATTCAAATAAATACAAAATTTCAAGAACTTTTCAACATACAACACAACCCTAATAAGCTATCACAGCATCATAGGAATATCTTAGTTGTGAATGCGAATCATAGGAATATTTCAGTCACTTGGCACCATTAATTTTGTTCTTTTTTACTAAAAGGCGTAGTCAAAAGGGGAAGGGTGCATGGCAAATGCTCCCCTCCCCCTAAATACGCTCCTAAAACCATCAAAGCAAAATGGTAAGATTTCCAACGGTTAAAACATTTCCGTCAAAGTCAAAATCGGACAACTTACATTCGACAATAAATCAGACGAAAATGGCATTTGCCGTAACAAACTTTTGGGCCACTTAGCAATCTTGGAAGGCTAAATAATCTATGCGCAGAAATTTTAGGCATGCATTAAAAACAATTAACTCTTCATCAGATGCCAAAAGCGTACGTGTGACGAGTGGAGGGGCCTAGCATCTCCGCGGTTCTGCGCTTGGGCTACACAAAAACGTCGCAGCAATGCGTGCGAGGCGTGGGCAACCGTTTCTGATTCGACCTAATTGGAAATCGAACTCAAGATCTCTGCCACCGACAGCGATGTCTTTAACCATTAAGTCAACCGGTCGGTGACAATTTAATGATACGTGTCGTACGTTATTGCTTTAATACTTTCAGGCCTGCAAAACCGCAAATTAGATATTTTTTCGACCTTTAAAGCCTTCTTCATAAAACACTCGGGATTCGCCGTTGCTTGGGTTCGATTTTGAGTCTCGTCAAATCGGAGACTTTTCGTTGTCGTTACTGGAATCTTTCACTTCTGAACGGTTTTGGGAAAGCGGAACGAAAATTCCTGAACAAGCTCGTTTAGCGCTCTCTCAAATAGAGGGTACAAAACAAAACCCTAATGAAAGAGTCTGAAGAGATGAGTCGTTCCATAGACAATGCAAGCAAGCATGTCTATCTATGGTCAATCAGTCGACTGCGTTCATTAAAAATTGGATAAAATTTAGTACGACGACGAATTGGACGAAAATCGCGTTTAGAGGAAACGAACTTTCAGGCTGCATTAGCGGATGTTGGGTAGCTTAACTCCCCGAAAATTGTAGGCATGTGCCCGATACATGAAAAAAATTAAATCTTTATTATTCTCGCAGCTCGCGGTATTTGTCAAAACCAAAAGCGTGTTACGAGTGGCAAGATCAGTTTCCACGACATAGCGCCTGAGCAACACAGAATCTTCGCAGTGATGGCGACAGTGTTCAATTTTATGGGCTTGGGGATCGAACGAAAAGTCGTCTCACTCCCCGATGTTTTTAACCATTATGTAACCCGGCCGCTGGCGTGCATTTTAATATCACGTTGTTGCTTTGGCATTTTAGTCTCGCAAAACTGCAAAACAAATATTTTCTCAATTCTTAGCCTCCTTCAAAAAACTTCTGGATCATGCGTTCGATTTTGAGTCTGGTCAGAGACTTCGTTTTCTTCCGAGAAATCTTTCACCGCAGAACGGTAAAGAGCAGACGGGGCAGTATTTTTCTAAGCAAGCTCATTTAGCGCTTCCTTTAGTCTTTCAGATAGGTGATAGTAAAGGCGCGGTCACACGGAGCGATTTTGGTCGCTGCGAGTAGAAGCTACGATTACTCGCTAGTCGCTGCGAATGAGTGGTCACACGTAGCGATCAAATTTTTGCGTGGTCGCTGCTACTTAACCTTTGTATATAAGCTGGCAAAAGCTCTGTGATAGCCCTCTTGGAAGTTTGCAGCCATGCCGAAGCATCGACGCATTCGACGGCAAGTTATAAACCGAGTATTACGATTAGCATGCGCTGAAATGCAAAGATATGCTTAAAAAGTTACAAAATCACAGACCTAGAAAGTGGGTAAGGGATTGGGTGAATAGAAGAGATGCATTTGGATCATCCAATACCTTGCTACGAGAGCTGGCAGTGGAAGATCCAGCTGAATATAGAAATGCGTTAAGAATGGAGTCATAAAAGTTCGAAGAACTATTCTCTATGGTAGCATCAAAAGTACGAAAGCAAGACACTGTCATGAGACCGGCTATTTCGAGCAAAACAAAACTTGAAGTAATGCGATACTTAGCAACTGGCGATAGCTTTCGCTCACTTGGCTTGATGTTTCGAATGCCACACAATACAATTTCCAGCTTTTTACCGGATGTTTTGGCAGCAATTTACGATTCTTTGTCTCCGTTTATCAAGGTATGCGTGTATGAGTGTTAAATAAGGTACCGCATGCTAGAATTCTTATTAATGTTTTGTGTAAGTCAGACGAAAAGGTTTTACAAACATAAAAATTAGAACAAACATTTTATTAAACAACGAAATGATAATACAAATACAACGAAATGTAGAAACACAAAATTAGCCTAAAAAACTGTTTAAGCCACAAGCAATGTCAAACGCAGCTCGCTTCGCGACACACTGCAAATTTCACATTCGATAAAACATAGGCTGCAGGGACGCGTCAGATGCTGCAGTGTGTGCGGCTACTTCTTCCTCTACTGTGACTACCAAAAGACGATCCTGTCTTTTGGAAGAGTATGGAGGAGGAACAAACAAGTTTGGAGAAGCTTGATATGAACCTGGAGAAGGATCAACTGTGCATGGTGAAGAAGAACAACTACTGCTTAAACAAAACAGTGTCGTAGTCGTGCTCGGAACCGGTTGAGCAACATATGATAATGGAGACTGGTGTGAAATTTCGATGAAATTAAGTCTTTTTTGCGAGATCAGACGTTGCATTTTCTCTTGCAAGAGTATAAAGCTTCGAATCGGTAACTCGCGGAGCTGCGATGCCACATGGTTTCCAAATTGAGTGTATTGATCTTCTTCGGAATTAGTTAATTCTGCAATCTTTTCCAATTTTGAGACAGCCGTTTCAAAATTGGATGATCTCTTGCGTAGAGGAATTTTCCTCTTTAATGACTTTTTCGCAAAATTCGCTGGCTTATCACACGTCCTCGCTTGTTTAAACATTCCTTCGTTCAAAGGGTTCTTTGAAGCTGTGGTTCTTTCTTTTTGTAGTGATGGCATTCTTGTTTCAATTGAAGCATTCTCCATCTCATCACGCTGCACCGGAGACAATTGTTCAAACAACGTAGTTTCATTACTTTCGCCGTCTTTATTGTTTGTCATTGACGAAAGGTCCTGTAACAATAAGCACATCGTTCGCTAAGTTGGTTTAAGTTGGGTACATTTCCTAATATCTTATCGTCATCGCTCATATTTGTAATTAGACTTAGCCTATGTTTCCTCTACTTTGTTAAATATTAGCTTTAGGTCCCAGACAAATTGGAAGAATGGAAAGAGATTCAAAACTTTTTTAACTCAAGATTTTTTTAACTTTCCTTACTGTTGTGGCGCGCTTGACGGGAAGCACATTCAAATTATTCGTCCACCCAACAGTACAGCAGCTTACTACAATTATAAAGGAACCTACAGCATCATTTTATTTGCGCTGATTGATGCAAGCTACTGCTTCAGATACATTGATGTTGGGAAAGATGGTAGAGCTTCTGACAGTACTATATTTAGGAATTTGTGGCGATTACGTGATAAATTTCTGTTCTTTTCCGTTTACTTTGCAGCTAAATTTCTAAGTCAAGCAATATTGCAGAACGCCTTGCAGCTTTCAATCGTGTCTAGCCAAATTATTGCCAATAATCTTAATTCTGTGTTCCCATAATATTTCCTGTTCCCAACATTGCAATTCTATGTTTGCTTATTTTACCTACTTGCGCTTATTAGAAACGCTATCTTCCTTCGCTTGCTAGAAATCTCACAGTTATTGAATTATTTGTTACGTTTCATATGAGAACCAAATTGAGCTAAATTCTGCTTGGGTTTGCATAAATTGGTGTCGCCAAAACCTAATCTGTGCCTTTTTTGTGTAATCGTTTAAATATGCTTGCTCTCGCTGAAATAAAGCTCCTCTGCTTCTGGTTTCGATATGTCCTGACCTTGAGATTGAGACTCGCAATCCCCAGCGCTTTCTCGACCTCAAACAATGAACTCACAACAAATTCATCATTGAATATAGCATTAGATCAGAAGCTGCTAAATTGGCCGGAAAATGGAGTTTGTGTCGGCGATGATGCGTTTCCACTTAGAAAAAACTTGTTGAAGCCATTCAGTAAGAGGAAGCTTTCCCTAGAAGAAAAAGTTTTAACTACCGTCTGTGAAGAGCAAGGCGTGTAGTCGAAAATGCCTTTGGCATTTTGGCTTTGAGATTTCGCATTTTCTTAAAGCCTATCAATTTGAATGTTGACACAACAGAAGCTCTCGTAAAAGCTGCTTGTGCCATCCATAACTGGCTTCGCATGACTTCGCCGAGGAAGTATTTTCCATTTGGATGTGTCGACAAAGACATGAATAATAGTGATATGAATCTAGGAACATGGCGTCGAGAGTTGGTTCGGCCTCTTCAGTCTGCAAGCCGTGAGGGTGTGGGATACTTATCAAATCACTTCACTAAGGACGCTGAACGACTTCGAAGGGAGTATGCAAGAGGTTTCAACGCAACCTTAATGGTTCCATGGCAATTGGAAAGACTGCATTTGTAAATTATGCGAATTTACTAATACTTTCAGTCATGTTATGTCGTTTTTAAAATGGTGTTGCTACATAGTAGCCTAATGGTTCGATTGTGCCATGAAGTGCTTATGTATGGAAATATCAATTTTTCACCAGTTTAGTAGTTTTTTTCAAAAACAAACCTTATTGAGCCTAGACAAACCAGAACCAAGACCTTGTAAATTTTTCAAGACCAAGACCGTCTTTGTCAAGACCAAGACCTTTGATTTTTTTCAAGATCAAGATTATAAAAATGGGATGAATATTAACAGTTTATCACCTATCGCTATTTTTTTATAAGAGCAAAAAAAAAAAACGGGCAAAATATCTGCAGTACATTGAAAGAAATACACGCTGTTAGATACTTTTTCTAACTGTTGAATACTTTTTTTAGCTGTGCAGGATCACTTAAATTTTTACTAGATGCTTTTTAGTTCTTTCGGATTTGAGACCAAACTAAAATGCAAAACCCAAGACCGCAAGTAGTCAAGACCGAGACCGTCTTGGCCAAGACCAAGACCTTAAAAAATGGTCTTAAGACCAAGACCGGTCATAAGACCTTCATCACTGCAATATTGTATAAAATATTTCACAACTTTCATGCTCCTTTCAGGAGAATGCTGAGGAGTGTCAACACAGAATAAATCCAAACTCGAACAGGAAATGTAGCCTAAAATTTACAACCAAATCTGCCAAACAGAGCGGATTATCTAAAGTATTAGAGAAAACTTTTTATTATCACGCGTTAACTTACTCCATCACGCTGCTCTCCTCGCTTTTAATGCGTTTCTAATTCTTCTTGAGCCAAATCCAATAGGTCCATATGGCTACGTGATCTCACCAGTAGGCCTACTGGCACATACAAAATTAGAAGATGATTCTCTCCCAGCCATTACATTTCTCATAAACAAATCCGCCTTCGAAAACCACACAAGTTTTGGTGTGTAGATGTCATCTGCACCTGCCCCACTTTTTTTAGATCTTTTAATTTTGTTATGGCTTCCCGAAAAGGGAATCCATATTGTTTTTACTTGGCCATCTCTGCACTTTTTGACACTTCCAGCAGCTGTAGCTGCTAAACTACTGTTCCAATTCAAAAGTGACCTAGAGTTCAAATGTGTGTCCCATCTAGGTCTACACCTTGGTCGCCCTAACTTTCCCCGACAGCCCCCCAGTTTCTAGAAAAAAAACATCTTGTTTCCAAAAAATTCTTTTTTTTTTTTTTTTTTTCAACATCACATTTTGTGCAGCCTAAGGCTTTTGAACGGCTGATGCTAGAGACTTGAAATTGTCAGGGATGGTCGATCTTATTGGGAACTTGTGCCTAGCAACTTTTGGGGGGTGGCGGTCATCAGGTTAAAGGTCAGAGATCAAAAAAACAAATTTACCAAAACCTAATAACTTTTGAATGACATTAGGTAGGACCTTCAAATTTCCACAGTGTATGCATATCAATGTGGGAAACAACACTATGCACAACAATGACCTGTTTGTGACGTCACTTAGGGTCAAAGGTCAAATCAACGAATCTCAACAGATTGTTGTGCAGCCTAAGGCTTTTGAACCGCTGATGCTAGAGACTTGAAATTGTCAGGGATGATAGACCTCCATGTGAACTTGTGCCTAACAACTTTTGGGGGGTGGCGGTTGTCAGGTTAAAGGTCAAACGTTAAACGTCAATCAAGTGAAATGAAAAGAAAATCGATCAAACGCTAATAACTTGTGAATGGCAACTGGTAGAACCTTCAAATTTACGGAGGAGATGCATCTCAATAAAGGTATAAAAGGACAAACAGTGATTGGTTTTGTGTGACGTCACTTGGGGTCAAAAATCAAATAAACAAATATGTTGTTTGACTTATAACTATTGATTACAATCACATAAGAACCTGAAATTGATAAGGTTTGTGTGTCTTAATATGCACTTGCAGTGTACCAACTATAAACGCTCTATGTCACGTGACTCGGGGTCAAAGGTCAAAAAACCGATAAATGTTGACAATATTGAGCAGTCTGAGGGTTTTGAACCGCTGATGCTAGAGACTTGGAATTGTCAGGGATGATAGACCTCGACGTAAACTTGTGTCTCACGACTTTTGGGAGGTGGCGGTCAAGCGGTTTCAGGTCAAAGGTCAATAATAGGAAAATATTCACAAGTTCATAACTGTTAAATGGCAACAGCTAGGACCTTCAAATTATCGGAGAATATTAACCTCAATCTGGGTAACAAAAATATCAATATAATCAAAGGTTACCCCAGAGCACCTGACTTGGAGTCAAACGTGAAAAACGTGAAATTTCAGGAAACCTCATAAAATTCAAGCAAATTGTTTTAATCCGTTAGAGGGCAGTAGGATAACTTGTTTTTGAGCTATTTTGGCTTCAAACTTTTTCATTCGTGAGTGAGCCGCATGAGTTTGTGATTAAACTGACGTTTTAAGCAGCAATAAGGGGCACACGGGAGTTGGCCAAGTGGTTGGTGCATTGGACTCATGACTTAGCTTTGCGGATTCCTCGCATTGAAATTGTGTTCGCATTGCGGCGAAGAGTTTGTTAAAGTAATTGCTAGCATAGTCCGCTATCACATCATCAGGCTTGTGGTTTTGCGAAGTTCGTTGTAATCAGCACTTGTTTGCTTTAGTTCATTCACGCCTTATGTGATTGGATAACTGGACAAAATCAAAACTGTTTGGCTGTAACTTGATGAGTGTCAAAGTTTTCGTTGAAGTAGTCACAGCACTTTTACTTAATGCGAGCAATGTTGGTTTATCAGTCGTTTTAGTTTTTAAGTTTTTGGAAAATTGCCATTAAGAAGTTTGTCGTTGGTTTAATAAGTATCTATTTTGCTAAACCATTTCGATCACTGTATTACAGAAATGCAAGAAGTCGTTACAATATTATTAAGTTTATGGAACACAGGTTACGGGAATTTAAACTTACTTTATGTGTGCTAATGCCCACCTATACTTTGCTGCGATTTTATTTTATTTTTTTAATTTGCAAAAAGCGAAGTCACTCTACTGTTCCCTTAGACCAGGGGTTCTTCACTTTTTTTGTATTTTTTACCCCTTGCCGATTGAAAAGAGTGTAATTTACCCTCAGTGCAACACTTTCACTTTTTTAATACTGAAAATTGAAATTTGTTTTAGTTTATACTTCAGAAAATTTACCCCCTCGGTGTGCAAAATTTACCCCCAGGGGATAAATTTACTCCCGGTTAAGAACCCCTGCCTTAGACGTTTCGGTTCCTAGTTTTATTGAGATTTCGATCACTGTATTACAGAAATGTAAAAAGTCGTCACAATATTAAGTTTATGGAGCACAGGCTACAGGAATTTAAACTTACTTCATGCGTGATAATGCCCACCTATATTTTGCACGATTTTGTTATTTTTTTAGTTGTAAAAGCGAAGTCACTCTACTGTTGACTTAGACGTTTGGGTTCCTAGAAAGCTTGATTGGGAAGCCATAAGCGGGTGCTTGCAGCTGCCATCTTTTTTTTTTCTTTTTTTATGGCTTCCCGAAAAGGAAAGCCATATTGTTTTTACTTGGCCATTTCTGCACTTTTTGACACTTCCAGCAGCTGTAGCTGCTAAACTACTGTTCCAATTCAAAAGTGACCTAGAGTTCAAATGTGTGTCCCATCTAGGTCTACACCTTGGTCGCCCTAACTTTCCCCGACAGCCCCCCAGTTTCTAGAAAAAAAACATCTTGTTTCCAAAAAATTCTTTTTTTTTTTTTTTTTTTTTTCAACATTACATTTTGTGCAGCCTAAGGCTTTTGAACGGCTGATGCTAGAGACTTGAAATTGTCAGGGATGGTCGATCTTATTGGGAACTTGTGCCTAGCAACTTTTGGGGGGTGGCGGTCATCAGGTTAAAGGTCAGAGATCAAAAAAACAAATTTACCAAAACCTAATAACTTTTGAATGACATTAGGTAGGACCTTCAAATTTCCACAGTGTATGCATATCAATGTGGGAAACAACACTATGCACAACAATGACCTGTTTGTGACGTCACTTAGGGTCAAAGGTCAAATCAGCGAATCTCAACAGATTGTTGTGCAGCCTAAGGCTTTTGAACCGCTGATGCTAGAGACTTGAAATTGTCAGGGATGATAGACCTCCATGTGAACTTGTGCCTAACAACTTTTGGGGGGTGGCGGTTGTCAGGTTAAAGGTCAGAGATCAAAAAAACAAATTTACCAAAACCTAATAACTTTTGAATGACATTAGGTAGGACCTTCAAATTTCCACAGTGTATGCATATCAATGTGGGAAACAACACTATGCACAACAATGACCTGTTTGTGACGTCACTTAGGGTCAAAGGTCAAATCAACGAATCTCAACAGATTGTTGTGCAGCCTAAGGCTTTCGAACCGCTGATGTTAGAGACTTGAAATTGTCAGGGATGATAGACCTCCATGTGAACTTGTGCCTAACAACTTTTGGGGGGTGGAGGTCAACAGGTTAAACGTCAATCAAATAAAAGGAAATGAAAATCGATCAAATGCTAATAACTTGTGAATGGCAACTGGTAGGACCTTCAAATTTACAGAGGAGATGCATCTCAATTAAAGTAAAATAGGACAAACAGTGATTGGTTTTGTGTGACGTCACTTGGGGTCAAATGTCAAATAAGCAAACATGTTGTTTAGTTTATAACTACTGATTGAAGACACAGATAAACTTGAAATTTATAGGGTTTGTGTGTCTTGGTATGTCCTTGCAATGTACCAACTATAAACGCTCTATGTCACGTGACTCGGGGTCAAAGGTCAAAAAACCGATAAATTTTGCCAATCTTGCGCAGTCTAGGGCATTTGAACTGCTGATGCTAAAGACTTGAAATGTGCAGGGATGATAGACCTCGACGTAAACTTGTGTCTCACAAGTTTTGGGGGGTGACGGTCAAGCGGTTTGGGTTCAAAGGTCAAAAACAGGAAAATATTCACAAGCTCATGAAACAGACAGTTGACTGAGCAAAACCATTGCATTCACAACACATCACAAGTATCTGTAAGTAGCATACTCAGCAATCATGAGAAAATGCGCAACCCCGCTGCCTATCCCAAGTACACTACGAACTAGAGTGCACGATAAAGAATGACCCGTTAACCTTTATTTCGACCTATTTAAATGGCAACAGCTAGGACCTTCAAATTATCGGAGGATATTAACCTCAATCTGGGTAACAAAAATATCAATATAATCAAAGGTTACCCCAGAGCACCTGACTTGGAGTCAAACGTGAAAAACGTGAAATTTCAGGAAACCTCATAAAATTCAAGCAAATTGTTTTAATCCGTTAGAGGGCAGTAGGATAACTTGTTTTTGAGCTATTTTGGCTTCAAACTTTTTCATTTGTGAATGAGCCCTATGAGTTTGTGATTAAACTGACGTTTTAAGCAGCAATAAGGGGCACACGGGAGTTGGCCAAGTGGTTGGTGCATTGGACTCATGACTTAGCTTTGCGGATTCCTCGCATTGAAACTGTGTTCGCATTGCGGCGAAGAGTTTGTTAGAATAATTGCTAGCATAGTCCGCTATCACATCATCAGGCTTGTGGTTTTGCGAAGTTCGTTGTAATCAGCACTTGTTTGCTTTAGTTCATTCACGCCTTACGTAATTGGGTAACTGGACAAAATCAACACTGTTTGGCTGTAACTTGATGAGTGTCAAAGTTTTCGTTGAAGTAGTCACAGCACTTTTACTTAATGCGAGCAATGTTGGTTTATCAGTCGCTTTACTTTTTAAGTTGCTAGAAAATTGCCATTAAGAAGTATGTATTGAGTTTAATAAGTATCTATTTTGCTAAACCATTTCGATCACTGTATCACAGAAATGTAAGAAGTCGTTACAATATTATTAAGTTTATGGAACACAGGCTACGGGAATTTAAACTTACTTTATGTGTGCTAATGCCCACCTATACTTTGCTGCGATTTTATTTTATTTTTTTAAGTTGAAAAAGCGAAGTCACTGTACTGTTCCCTTAGACGTTTCGGCTCCTAGTTTTATTGAGATTTCGATCACTGTATTACAGAAATGTAAAAAGTTGTCACAATGTTAACTTTATGGAGCACACGCTACAGGAATTTAAACTTACTTCTTTGTTTTTATGGCTTCCCGAAAAAAGAAGCCATATTGTTTTTACTTGGCCATTTCTGCACTTTTTGACACTTCCAGCAGCTGTAGCTGCTAAACTACTGTTCCAATTCAAAAGTGACCTAGAGTTCAAATGTGTGTCCCTTCTAGATCTACACCTTGGTCGCCCTAACTTTCACCGACAGCCACCCAGTTTCTAGAAAAAAAACATCTTGTTTCCAAAAAATTCTTTTTTTTTTTTTCAACACCACATTTTGTGAAGCCTAAGGCTTTTGAACGGCTGATGCTAGAGACTTGAAATTGTCAGGGATGGTCGATCTTATTGGGAACTTGTGCCTAACAACTTTTGGGGGGGTGGCGGTCGTTAGGTTAAAGGTCAAAAAACCAAATTTACCAAAACCTAATAACTTTTGAATGACATTAGGTAGGACCTTCAAATTTTTACAGTATATGCATATCAATATGGAGAACAACACTATGCACAACAATGACCTGTTTGTGACGTCACTTAGGGTCAAAGGTCAAATCAACGAATCTTAACAGATTGTTGTGCAGCCTAAGGCTTTTGAACCGCTGATGTTAGAGACTTGAAATTGTCAGGGATGATAGACCTCCATGTGAACTTGTGCCTAACAACTTTTGGGGGGTGGAGGTCAACAGGTTAAAGGTCAAACGTCAATCAAATGAAATGATAAAAAATTTGATCAAACGCTAATAACTTGTGAATGGCAACTGGTAGGACCTTCAAATTGTCGGAGTTTAGCGTCGCTTATAGCTATCCTGTAACTCAACACGTTGTTTGTCTTTCGACTTGTTTACTGGAATGAAACAGAAAATAGAAACATCGCATGCGAGTAAAACATACGCGCTTATGATGTCACAGAAAAGGATTGTTCGCTTTGATGATTATATACAGCGGCAGTTAGATGTGAATGAAGAGAGCCGCTACAGAAGGATATTAACCTCAATGTGAGTAACAAAAATATCAATATAATCAAAAGTTACCCCAGAGCACCTGACTTGGAGTCAAACGTGAAAAACGTGAAATTTCAGGAAACCTCATAAAATTCAAGCAAATTGTTTTAATCCGTTAGAGGGCAGTAGGATAACTTGTTTTTGAGCTATTTTGGCTTCAAACTTTTTCATTCGTGAGTGAGCCGCATGAGTTTGTGTTTAAGCTGACGTTTTAAGCAGCAATAAGGGGCACACGGGAGTTGGCCAAGTGGTTGGTGCATTGGACTCATGACTTAGCTTTGCGGATTCCTCGCATTGAAATTGTGTTCGCATTGCGGCGAAGAGTTTGTTAAAGTAATTGCTCGCATAGTCCGCTATCACATCATCAGGCTTGTGGTTTTGCGAAGTTCGTTGTAATCAGCACTTGTTTGCTTTAGTTCATTCACGCCTTACGTATATGGGTAACTGGACAAAATCAACACTGTTTGGCTGTAACTTGATGAGGGTCAAAGTTTTCGTTGAAGTAGTCACAGCACTTTTACTTAATGCGAGCAATGTTGGTTTATCAGTCGCTTTACTTTTTGAGTTGCTAAAAAGTTGCTATTAATGAATATTTATTGAGTTGTAACTTCTAAGTTTCAACTTATCAACAAGTGGTACCTTATTGACTTCAATTGATTTATCTGCAATACCTTGGGCGAAGTGTTATGCGAAATATTGCAGCCATTAATTTTAGCGCAGATTGTTAAGCACTGTAATCGCTGCTTTAACAGTGAGTTTTATGCCGCGATTTCTTGCCCTTAGAATCGAACGCAAGCTCGATGATTTAATTTCGTTTTGTGTGAGTGCAGTCGTATTTGCAGCTGCACAAATCCTTCAAGAATCATGGCGTTTTTTGTTCGAATTTACTGCAAGATTTGCCAGCTTGTTTGAAATGTCAGAGAAACAAGATGATTTTGGTGCAGACTTGTGTAGCATTGTGCCGGCCGATTAGCTCAGTTGCTAAGCCCACCCTATCGGTGCGATAGGTCTGAGGTTCGATTGCCGGGTCGGCCAAATCGTCACAGTGTCGCCAACGGCTCGCCATCGTGGCGACGTTTGTTCGGAGCTGCGTGGCTCAGACGCTGAGCCGCGGAAATGGGCCTCACTGCTCGTTACACGCTTCGGTGTAATACATGGAGCATGATGAAGATTTGATTTTTTGTGCAGCATTATCACTGTACACGTGAAGAAATTTAAGAATAACAGTTTTATTGAGATTTCGAACACTGTATCACAGAAATGCAAGAAGTCGTTGCAATATTAAGTTTATGGAGCACAGGCTACAAGAATTCAAACTTAGTTCATGCATGACAATGCCCATCTATATTTTTCACGATTTTGTTATAAATTTTTTTAAGTTGTAAAAGCGAAGTCACTCTACTGTTACCTTAGACGTTTGAGTCCCTAGTAAGGTTGGTCGGGAAGCCATAAGCGGGTGCTTGCAGCTGCCATCTAGTCTTTTTATGGCTTCCCGAAAAGGGAATCCATATTGTTTTTACTTGGCCATTTGTGCACTTTCTGACACTTCCAGCAGCTGTAGCTGCTAAACTACTGTTCCAATTCAAAATTGACCTAGAGTTCAAATGTGTGTCCCACTTAGGTCTACACCTTGATCACCCTAACTTTCCCCGACAACCCCCCAGTTTCTACATAAAAATAATCTTGTTTCCGAAAAATTCTTTTTTTATGGCTTCCCGAAAAGGAAAGCCATATTGTTTTTACTTGGCCATTTCTGCACTTTTTGACACTTCCAGCAGCTGTAGCTGCTAAACTACTGTTCCAATTCAAAAGTGACCTAGAGTTCAAATGTGTGTCCCACCTAGATCTACACCTTGGTCGCCCTAACTTTCCCCGACAGCCACCCAGTTTCTAGAAAAAAAACATCTTGTTTCCGAAAAATTCTTTTTTTTTTTTTTTTCAACATCAAATTTTGTGCAGCCTAAGGCTTTTGAACGGCTGATGCTAGAGACTTGAAATTGTCAGGGATGGTCGATCTTATTGGGAACTTGTGCCTAACAACTTTTGGGGGGGTGGCGGTCGTCAGGTTAAAGGTCAAAAAACCAAATTTACCAAAACCTAATAACTTTTGAATGACATTAGATAGGACCTTCAAATTTCCACAGTGTATGCATATCAATGTGGGAAACAACACTATGCACAACAATGACCTGTTTGTGACGTCACTTAGGGTCAAAGGTCAAATCAACGAATCTCAACAGATTGTTGTGCAGCCTAAGGCTTTTGAACCGCTGATGCTAGAGACTTGAAATTCGCAGGGATGATAGACCTCCATGTGAACTTGTGCCTAACAACTTTTGGGGGGTGGCGGTCAACAGGTTAAAGGTCACATGTCAATCAAGTAAAATGATAAAAAATTTAATCAAACGCTAATAACTTGTGAATGGCAACTGGAAAGACCTTCAAGTTTATGGAACAAATGCATCTCCACGAGGGTGCAAAAGCACCAACAGTGATTAGTTTTGCGTGACGTCACTTGGGGTCAAAAATCAAACAAGAATATATAAACAACTAAAAAAAAAAAAAAGCAGTGTCCTTCCTGGCCTACCGGACGGGAAGTCATGACGACTTCCTCTTGTTGGGTCAGAGGCTATAACAGCACTCCATCACCAACAGTGCAAAGCACTCCAGTAAATCGTACCGTAGAGCGAGACTGTTTGACTGGAATGGTGACGTAGCCACACGAGTGGATATGCGTACCACAAAGGTTAAAATGTTGAAGAAATATTTATCCAAAGAGATGAGTGATCATGGCAAGATCATTCGTCCTGGAAGATGAATGTTTTTTACTTGAGGGCGGCTGATGAAGGCTAATAGCCAGAAACAGCGCTGTCTCGCTCTACAGTACTACACAAGAATATATGTTGTTTGGCGTATAACTATTGCTTGAAACCACATAACAACTTGAAAATTATAGGGTTGGTGTGTCTTGGTATGTCCTTGCAGTGTACCAACTATAAACGCTCTATGTCACGTGACTCGAGGTCAAAGGTCAAAAAAACGAAAAGTGTTGCCAATATTGCGCAGCCTGAGGCTTTTGAACCGCTGATGCTAGAGGCTTGAAATTGTCAGGTATGGTCGATCTTATTGGGAACTTGAGCCTAACGACTTTTGGGGGGTGGTGGTTGTCAGGTTAAAGGTCAAACGTCAAAAAACCAAGTTTACCAAAACCTAATAACTTTTGAATGACATTAGGTAGGACCTTCAAATTTTTACAGTATATGCATATCAATGTGGGAAACAAAAATATGCACAACAATGACCTGTTTGTGACGTCACTTAGGGTCAAAGGTCAAATCAACGAATCTCAACAGATTGTTGTGCAGCCTAAGGCTTTTGAACCGCTGATGTTAGAGACTTGAAATTGTCAGGGATGATAGACCTCCATGTGAACTCGTGCCTAACAACTTTTGGGGGTGGCGGTCAACAGGTTAAACGTCAAACGTCAATCAAATAAAATGATAAAAAATCTGATCAAACGCTAATAACTTGTGAATGGCAACTGGTAGGACCTTCAAGTTTATGGAGGAGATGCATCTCAACCAGGGTGCAAAAGCACCAACAGTGATTAGTTTTGCGTGACGTCACTTGGGGTCAAATAAGCAAATATGTTGTTTGGCGTATAACTATTGATGGAAAGCACATAACAACTTGAAAATTATAGGGTTGGTGTGTCTTGGTATGTCCTTGCAGTGTACCAACTATAAACGCTCTATGTCACATGACTCGGGGTCAAAGGTCAAAAAAACGAAAAGTGTTGCCGATATTGAGCGGCCTGAGGGTTTTGAACCGCTGATGCTAGAGACTGGAAATGTTTAGGGATAGTAAATATCAATGTGAACTTGTGCCTAACAACTTTTGGGGGGTGGCGGTCGTCAGGTTAAAGGTCAAAAAACCAAATTTACCAAAACCTAATAACTTTTGAATGACATTAGATAGGACCTTCAATATTTTACAGTATAAGCATATCAATGTGGGAAACAAAAATATGCACAACAATGACCTGTTTGTGACGTCACTTAGGGTCAAAGGTCAATCGAACGAATCTCAACAGATTGTTGTGCAGCCTAAGGCTTTTGAATCGCTGACGCTAGAGACTTAAAACTCTCAGGGATGATAGACCTCCATGTGAACTCGTGCCTAACAACTTTTGGGGGGTGAAGGTCAACAGGTTAAACGTCAAACGTCAATCAAATGAAATGATAAAAAATCTGATCAAACGCTAATAACTTGTGAATGGCAACTGGTAGAACCTTCAAATTTATGTAGCAGATGCATCTCAACCAGGGTACAAAAGCACCAACAGTGATTAGTTTTGCATGACGTCACTTGGGGTCAAAAGTCAATTAAGCAAATATGTTGTTTGGCATATAACCAATGCTTGAAAGCACATAAGAACTCGAAATCAATAGAGTTGGTGTGTCTTGGTAGGCTCTTGCAGTGTACCAACTATAAACGTTCTATGTCACGTGACTCGAGGTCAAAGGTCAAAAAACCAAAAATTGTTGCTAATCTTGCGCAGCCTAAGGTTTTTGAACCGCTGATGCTAAAGGCTTGAAGTGTTCAGGGATGATAGACCTCGACGTAAACTTGTGTCTCACAACTTTCGGGGGGTGGCAATCATGTGGTTTGGGGTCAAAGGTCAATAATAGGAAAATATTCACAAGTTCATAACTGTTAAATGGCAACAGCTAGGACCTTCAAATTATCGAAGGATATTAACCTCAATCTGGGTAACAAAAATATCAATATAATCAAAAGTTACCCCAGAGCACCTGACTTGGAGTCAAATGTAAAAAACGTGAAATTTCAGGAAACCTCATAAAATTCAAGCAAATTGTTTTAATCCGTTAGAGGGCAGTAGGATAACATGTTTTTGAGCTATTTTGGCTTCAAACTTTTTCATTCGTGAGTGAGCCACATGAGTTTGTGTTTAAGCTGACGTTTTAAACAGCAATAAGGGGCGCATGGGAGTTGGCCAAGTGGTTGGTGCATTGGACTCATGACTTAGCTTTGCGGCGAAGAGTTTGTTAAAGTAGTTGCTCGCATAGTCCGCTACCAGATCATCAGGCTTGTGGTTTTGCGAAGTTCGTTGTAATCAGCACTTGTTTGCTTTAGTTCATTCACGCCTTATGCAATTGAGTAACTGGACAAAATCAACACTGTTTGGCTGTAACTTGATGAGGGTCAAAGTTTTCGTTGAAGTAGTCACAGCACTTTTACTTAATGCGAGCAATGTTGGTTTATCAGTCGTTTTACTTTTTAAGTTGCTAAAAAGTTGCCATTCATAAGTAAGTATTAAGTTGTAACTTCTAAGTTTCAGCTTATCGACTAGTGTGACTTCAATTGATTTATCTGCAATATCTTGAGCGAAGTGTTATGCGAAATATTGCAGCCATTAATTTTAGCGCAGATTGTTAAGCACTGTAATCGCTGCTTTAACAGTGAGTTTTATGCCGCGATTTCTTGCCCTTAGAATCGAACACAAGCTCGATGATTTAATTTCGTTTTGTGGGAGTGCAGTCGTATTTGCAGCTGCACAAATCCTTCAAGAATTATGGCGTTTAATGTTCGAATTTACTGCAAGATTTGCCAGCTTGTTGGAAATGTCAGACAAGCGAGATGATTTTGCTGCAGACTTGTGTAGCATTGTGCCGGCCGATTAGCTCAGTCGCTAAGCCCACCCTATCGGTGCGGGAGGTGTGAGGTTCGATTGCCGGGTCGGTCAAATCGTCACAGTGTCGCCAACGGCTCGCCACCGTTGCGATGTTTGTTCGGAGCTGTGTGGCCCAAGCGCCGCGCCGCGGAGGTGGGCTCCGCCACTCGTTACACGCTTGGGCGTAATATGGCGAGTATAATGAAGATTTGATTTTTTGTGCAGCATTATCACTGTACACGTGAAGAAATTTAAGGATAACAGTTTTATCGAGATTTCGATGACTGTATTACAGAAATGTAAGAAGTCGTTACAATATTATTAAGTTTATGGAGCACAGGCTGCAGAAAATTAAAATTACATCATGCGTGATAATGCCTACCTGTACTTTGCTCGGATTTGTTGTTGTTTTAAGTTGTAAAAGCGAAGTCACTCTGCTGTTGCGTTAGACGTTGGGTCCCTAGTAAGGTTGGTCGGGAAGCCATAAGCGGGTGCTTGCAGCTGCCATCTAGTTTTTATGGCTTCCCAAAAAGGGAATCCATATTGTTTTTACTTGGCCATTTGTGCACTTTTTGACACTTCCAGCAGCTGTAGCTGCTAAACTACTGTTCCAATTCAAAAGTGACCTAGAGTTCAAATGTGTGTCCCACTTAGGTCTACACCTTGGTCGCCCTAACTTTCCCCGACAGCCACCCAGTTTCTAGAAAAAAAATATTTTGTTTCCGAGAAATTCTTTTTTTTTTTTTTTTTTTCAACATCACATTTTGTGCAGCCTAAGGCTTTTGAACCGCTGATGCTAGAGACTTGAAATTTTCAGGGATGGTCGATCTTATTGGGAACTTGTGCCTAACGACTTTTGGGGGGTGGCGGTTGTCAGGTTAAAGGTCAGACGTCAAAAGACCAATTTTACCAAAACTTAATAACTTTTGAATGACATTAGGTAGGACCTTCAAATTTTTACAGTATATGCATATCAATGTGGGAAACAAAAATATGCACAACAATGACCTGTTTGTGACGTCACTTAGAGTCAAAGGTCAAATCAACGAATCTCAACAGATTGTTGTGCAGCCTAAGGCTTTTGAACCGCTGATGTTAGAGACTTGAAATTGTCAGAGATGATAGACCTCCATGTGAACTTGTGCCTAACAACTTTTGGGGGGGTGGCGGTCAACAGGTTAAAGGTCAAACGTCAATCAAATAAAATGATCAAAATTCTGATCAAACCCTAATAACTTGTGAATGGCAACTGGTAAGACCTTCAAGTTTACGGAGCAGATGCATCTCAACGAGGGTGCAAAAGGAACAACAATGATTAGTTTTGCGTGACATCACTTGGGGTCAAAAGTCAAATAAGCAAATATGTTGTTTGGCGTATAACTATTGATGGAAAACACATAAGCACTTGAAATTAATAGAGTTGGTGTGTCTTGGTATGTCCTTGCAGTGTACCAACTATAAACGTTCTATGTCACGTGACTCGAGGTCAAAGGTCAAAAAACCGATAAATGTTGCCAATCTTGCACAGTCTGAGGGTTTTGAACCGCTGATGCTACAGACTTGAAGTGTTCAGGGATGATAGACCTCGACGTAAACTTGTGTCTCACAACTTTCGGGGGGTGGCGGTCAAGCGGTTTCGGGTTAAAGGTCAATAATAGGAAAATATTCACAAGTTCATAACTGTTAAATGGCAACAGCTAGGACCTTCAAATTATCGGAGGATATTAATCTCAATCTGGGTAACAAAAATATCAATATAATGAAGAGTTACCCCAGCGCACCTGACTTGGAGTCAAACGTGAAAAACGTGAAATTTCAGGAAACCTCATAAAATTCAAGCAAATTGTTTTAATCCGTTAGAGGGCAGTAGGATAACTTGTTTTTGAGCTATTTTGGCTTCAAACTTTTTCATTCGTGAGTGAGCGGTATGAGTTTGTGATTAAACTGACGTTTTAAGCAGCAATAAGGGGCACATGGGAGTTGGCTAAGTGGTTGGTGCATTGGACTCATGACTTAGCTTTGCGGATTCCTCGCATTGACATTGTGTTCGCATTGCGGCGAAGAGTTTGTTAAAATAATTGCTCGCATAGTCCGCTATCACATCATCAGGCTTGTGGTTTTGCGAAATTCGTTGTAATCGGCACTTGTTTGCTTTAGTTCATTCACGCCTTATGCAATTGAGTAACTGGACAAAATCAACACTGTTTGGCTGTAACTTGATGAGGGTCAAAGTTTTCGTTGAAGTAGTCACAGCACTTTTACTTAATGCGAGCAATGTTGGTTTATCAGTCGCTTTACTTTTTAAGTTGCTAAAAAGTTGCCATTCATAAGTAAGTATTAAGTTGTAACTTCTAAGTTTCAACTTATCAACAAGTGGTACCTTATTGACTCCAATTGATTTATCTGCAATACCTTGAGCGAAATGTTATGCGAAATATTGCAGCCATTAATTTTAGCGCAGATTGTTAAGCACTGTAATCGCTGCTTTAACAGTGAGTTTTATGCCGCGATTTCTTGCCCTTAGAATCGAACGCAAGCTCGATGATTTAATTTCGTTTTGTGTGAGTGCAGTCGTATTTGCAGCTGCACAAATCCTTCAAGAATCATGGCGTTTTTTGTTCGAATTTACTGCAAGATTTGCCAGCTTGTTTGAAATGTCAGACAAGCGAGATGATTTTGCTGCAGACTTGTGTAGCATTGTGCCGGCCGAATAGCTCAGTTGCTAAGCCCACCCTATCGGTGCGGGAGGTGTGAGGTTCGATTGCCGGGTCGGTCAAATCGTCACAGTGTCACCAACGGCTCGCCACCGTTGCGACGTTTGTTCGGAGCTGTGTAGCCCAAGCATTGCGCCGCGGAGATGGGCCCCGCCACTCGTTACACGCTTCGACGTATTACGGCGAGTATAATGAAGATTTGATTTTTTGTGCAGCATTATCACTGTACACGTGAAGAAATTTAAGGATAACAGTTTTATTGAGATTTCGAACACTGTATCACAGAAATGCAAGAAGTCGTTACAATATTATTAAGTTTATGGAGCACAGGCTGCAGAAAATTAAAATTACATCATGCGTGATAATGCTCATCTATATTTTGCACGATTTTATTAATTTTTTAAGTTGTAAAAGCGAAGTCACTCTACTGTTACCTTAGACGTTTGGGTCCCTACAAAGCTTGATTGGGAAGCCATAAGCGAGTGCTTGCAGCTGCTATCTAGTTTTTTCTTTTTTTTTTTCAACACCAAATTTTGTGCAGCCTAAGGCTTTTGAACCGCTGATGCTAGAGACTTGAAATTGTCAGGGGTGGTAGATCTCAATGGGAACTTGTGCCTAACGACTTTTGGGGGTGGCGGTCATCAGGTTAAAGGTCAGAGATCAAAAAAACAAATTTACCAAAATCTAATAACTTTTGAATGACATTAGGTAGGACCTTCAAATTTCCACAGTGTATGCATATCAATGTGTTAAACAAAAATATGCACAACAATTATCCATTTTTGACGTCACTTAGGGTCAAAGGTCAAATCAACGAATCTCAACAGTTTGTTGTGCAGCCTAAGGCTTTTGAACCGCTGATGCTGGAAACTTGAAATTCGCAGGGATGATAGACCTCCATGTGAACTCGTGCCTAACAACTTTTGGGGGGTGGCGATCAACAGGTTAAACGTCAAACGTTAATCAAGTAAAATGATAAAAAATCTGATCAAACGCTAATGACTTGTGAATGGCAGCTGATAGGACCTTTAAGTTTATGTAGCAGATGCATCTCAACCAGGGTGCAAAAGGAACAACAGTGATTAGTTTTGCGTGACATCACTTGGGGTCAAAAGTCAAATAAGCAAATATGTTGTTTGGCGTATAACTATTGCTTGAAACCACATAACAACTTCAAAATTGTAGGGTTGGTGTGTCTTGGTATGTCCTTGCAGTGTACCAACTATAAACGTTCTATGTCACGTGACTCGAGGTCAAAGGTCAAAAAACCGATAAATGTTGCCAATCTTGCACAGTCTGAGGGTTTTGAACCGCTGATGCTACAGACTTGAAGTGTTCAGGGATGATAGACCTCGACGTAAACTTGTGTCTCACAACTTTCGGGGGGTGGCGGTCAAGCGGTTTCGGGTCAAAGGTCAATAATAGGAAAATATTCACAAGTTCATAACTGTTAAATGGCAACAGCTAGGACCTTCAAATTATCGGAGAATATTAACCTCAATCTGGGTAACAAAAATATCAATATGATGAAGAGTTACCCCAGAGCACCTGACTTGGAGTCAAACGTGAAAAACGTGAAATTTCAGGAAACCTCATAAAATTCAAGCAAATTGTTTTAATCCGTTAGAGGGCAGTAGGATAACTTGTTTTTGAGCTATTTTGGCTTCAAACTTTTTCATTCGTGAGTGAGCGGTATGAGTTTGTGATTAAACTGACGTTTTAAGCAGCAATAAGGGGCACATGGGAGTTGGCTAAGTGGTTGGTGCATTGGACTCATGACTTAGCTTTGCGGATTCCTCGCATTGACATTGTGTTCGCATTGCGGCGAAGAGTTTGTTAAAATAATTGCTCGCATAGTCCGCTATCACATCATCAGGCTTGTGGTTTTGCGAAATTCGTTGTAATCGGCACTTGTTTGCTTTAGTTCATTCACGCCTTATGCAATTGAGTAACTGGACAAAATCAACACTGTTTGGCTGTAACTTGATGAGGGTCAAAGTTTTCGTTGAAGTAGTCACAGCACTTTTACTTAATGCGAGCAATGTTGGTTTATCAGTCGCTTTACTTTTTAAGTTGCTAAAAAGTTGCCATTCATAAGTAAGTATTAAGTTGTAACTTCTAAGTTTCAACTTATCAACAAGTGGTACCTTATTGACTTCAATTGATTTATCTGCAATACCTTGAGCGAAATGTTATGCGAAATATTGCAGCCATTAATTTTAGCGCAGATTGTTAAGCACTGTAATCGCTGCTTTAACAGTGAGTTTTATGCCGCGATTTCTTGCCCTTAGAATCGAACGCAAGCTCGATGATTTAATTTCGTTTTGTGTGAGTGCAGTCGTATTTGCAGCTGCACAAATCCTTCAAGAATCATGGCGTTTTTTGTTCGAATTTACTGCAAGATTTGCCAGCTTGTTTGAAATGTCAGACAAGCGAGATGATTTTGCTGCAGACTTGTGTAGCATTGTGCCGGCCGAATAGCTCAGTTGCTAAGCCCACCCTATCGGTGCGGGAGGTGTGAGGTTCGATTGCCGGGTCGGTCAAATCGTCACAGTGTCGCCAACGGCTCGCCACCGTTGCGACGTTTGTTCGGAGCTGTGTAGCTCAAGCGCTGCGCCGCGGAGATGGGCCCCGCCATTCGTTACACGCTTCGACGTATTACGGCGAGTATAATGAAGATTTGATTTTTTGTGCAGCGTCATCACTGTACACGTGAAGAAATTTAAGGATAATAGTTTTATTGAGATTTCGATGACTGTATTACAGAAATGTAAGAAGTCGTTACAATATTATTAAGTTTATGGAGCACAGGCTGCAGAAAATTAAAATTATTTCCAGCGTGATAACGCTCATCTATATTTTGCACGATTTTATTAATTTTTTAAGTTGTAAAAGCGAAGTCACTCTACTGTTACCTTAGACGTTTGGGTCCCTACAAAGCTTGATCGGGAAGCCATAAGCGGGTGCTTGCAGCTGCCATCTAGTTTAATTCATTTCTGTAGCAATCTTTCAAATAATTAATTTTTTTTTTTAATGAATCTTCGTCGTTATCAACATGCAGACTTGCAGCAGCAACTTCTTGCTGTTCATACTATGTTCACGAGCATTTTTTTCATAAAATTTTCATTTTTTCATTTGCAGTATCCCATAAAGTTTCAAAATTTCTGTATAAATCCAAAAATGTGAGTATATCCTCTCCAGACCATCTTAAATTCCGTCTTTTCGCCATATTTCTTGATATGTTATCAAAAATTTGTCATTAACTTACAGCCCCACGTGTCAACAATCACAAATGCGTGGTCAGACAATGCTGTTTGACGTCACGATTAGATTACGTAATTATCAAATCGCTAGCGAGTAGCGAGTAAAATTGAACATGTTTAACTTAAACAATTCCAGTCTCGTTACCAACCTATTCTACCTGGTTATACTTTTGTTGCTAATTCGAGGTCTACGCATAGAGAGGAGGTGTCGGTTTCTTTGTTCAAAACAACGTACGATTCTCAATTCGCTCACATTTAAACATAATGCTTGAAAAAGTTTTTGCGTCATTATTTATCGATGTTGAAATTGGCACTAAAACTTTGACTTGGGAACAATTTATAGATCCCCAAGTGGAAACCCTGACTCACATTCTACTTTCATACGTTCATTGACTTCTACGTTGACCAAAGTTAAACAGAGTAGGGACTGCTTTTTATTTGGTGATTTCAACTATAATATATTAAATACTGAAGATAATTTTACCTCAGAATTCGTTGATTTAATGTTTGAATATGCCTATTTTCCTTTAGTTAAGAAACCAACTAGAATTACTAGTACTAATGCTACTCTTCTGGATCGCATTTGGACTAATGTCATTTCGTCTGAAAGCATCAAATTAGGGATTCTTACTTACGAGATATCAGACCACCTTTCTATACTATTGTCTCTTGAATTAAGTAATCCTTCCCAGACTCCTGATTTTAAGTACAAAAGGTGTTTCTCAGATACAAATATATCTAAATTTAATTTATTGATTGAGTCTTTAGATATTGCCGCAGTATTAAGTGAAAATGACCCTAATCTCAGCTCTAAATTGTTCATGAATTTGTATAACGATGAATTCAATAGGTACTTTCCTCTTGTTCGTGTGAAAGAAAATAAAAAAGTTGCTCCTTGGTTTGATACTGAGTTGCAAACTCTGCTCTCGAAAATAGAAAAACTGTTTAAGGTCTACACTCTACAAACATCAAAAGACCACCCACACAAAAGAAGCCTATACAAAAATCAGAAATCATTATTTCCGCTCTGTAAAAATTAAAAAGCAAGAATACTTCAAAATCAAATTTGCTAAGTATAAATCAGAGATCAGATCAACTTGGCGTTCCACTGATTTCCTTCACGGCAAAGTTAAATCAAGTGAATGCAGCTCCTTGAAAATTCAAGATAGTTTGATCAATGACCCTGTTGCAATTGCTAACAACTTTAATAACCACTTTGCAACTGCTGCTACAAAATTAGCCCGCTCTTTTTCTTCCTCCAACTCTCACTTCAGTAATTACTTGGGTCCCCGTAGCAAAGATTTAATGTTTGTGTGGCCAACTTCTCCGTTCGAGATTAAAGGCATTCTTAAAGACCTCAAACCTAAATTAAGTGCTGGTTTTCATGAAATTCTCTCTAAAATACTAAAATCTTCCCAGATTCTGTATAAGTGGCTTTATCTCATATTTTCAACCTTTCTCTGAGCACTGGAAAATTCATTGATGAGTTCAAGCTGGCGAAAGTTTTTCCAGTGTTAAAAAAAGGCGACCCTCATGTAATGAATAATTATCGACCAATAAGTTTGCTTTTTTGAGTTTCAAAAATTCTTGAAAAAATTATGTACAGAAGATTATTTTGCACCAGACGGGATACGTTTCGACTATTAAATTAAGTCTCTTCAGTGGTGCTATGAGCTTCAAATCCATGAAGTACATCCATCAACCTACAATGCATTCTTCCAGATAACCTTTATTCTACCTAATACCTATAAATGTTAATTCGCGTTTCTTGTTTCTCGATTTCATTGGGAGACATGATGTTAATGGTCCTGCATGGCAATGACGGTGTGCATACACACTACAGAGGTAGCAAAGACATATTAGGTGCTACTACACCCCCGTGATGACTATAAAGTATGGGACTGCTCTCAAGTCTAAGACTGACTATAAGCTTGATCTGATGGCTAGGACTGACTATGAGTCTTAAGTCTAGGACTAAAGTCTAGGACTGACTATAAGCTAGATCTGATGGCCTATGGTCAAACTTAGAAAATGAAATTACCTCGCGGGGAAATAGCAACTCCACACCATAAAAACCCTTTTGACCCAACCTATAGCTAATCTCCCAACCAGTTTCTGTACTTTAACTAACCCATTTTTTTGCAGCTGCAGACGCGTTTCGACCTTATTAGGTCTCATCAGTGCAGCATAGCATCCCCCATCCCTAAATAAAACTCAGAAAAATCGCTAAATCTCCAGCTTTACACCTCTATAGAACAATATATCTCAAAGCTAACCTTCTCCTTGACATACTCAAGGCTTAAAAGAAATTTTGAATACGGGTAAAAAACAGACAGAATTGTTGCCAATTGTTAGCACATAGAGGTATTGTGATTACATAAGATGTCTTCTATTTTTATGGATCCTCGATAAATATATTCCTTCTTAATGTAAAAACCGGATAGTCTCTAACAAGCATAGTGTAAGCGCCTATGACGATGGCTGGCTTTGCAAGTGCCTGTCTTGGTCCACATGCCTATCCACAAAAGGATTACGTCATAATTGAACAACAATCACTTCATCTCTCAGACGTCGTAAATTCAAGCGTATATGTTCATTTTTTCACTGCTTGTTAGAGACCATCCGGTTTTTACATT
>OZ023239.1:26366973-26549496 GCA_964006365.1 Trididemnum miniatum
TGCTGCTGTAGTTTCTCAGGGACAATGTGCCTCTGTTGCATTTAATTCCGCCCATCAAGATAAATTTCAAAGCACTGGTACCGGTACTTCTGGTGTTTCTGGTATCAATAAAGATGAAGAGTGGAAAACTACTAAGCGGCAAAAACCAAAGCCTAAACATATTTCTTGATGCGGCCAGTAAATGTTAAGAACAGTTAATTTGCTAATCTGGCGCTAAAAACACTGATAAAAAACCAACGTTTCGACAGTATGAACTACCTGCCTTCGATCAGGGTACAAAAAAGCAATAAAGACGAGTCAGCACTTTAAATACAGCAAAGTCACGTGTTTAGAACAAAAATAAAGTCCTGTAATTAAATTTAAATGCACCAATTGAAACATCAAAACCAAGTAGATCAGCAGGACATCGCTGCGTCCAAGCAATGCCAGAAACCAAATTAATTAACAACGCAACTATGAAGCTTCTCATGCAGAACTGGAACGAACAATTGGAGCGAACAAATTTTGATATACATCAGGAAACGCTACAGAATCTCTGTCATTTAAACAATTATTTTGCGAGTTAATAAAATATGATTCGATAAATTTTCGTTTAGCATAATCATTTTCAAGGTCAAGAATTTCAGAATTTTCCCAGTCAATTTCATGTTCCGATTGTATGGCGTGTTTTGATAATGCTGTTGAGTCCCGTTTCATAAGTCTGACGTCACGCATATGTTCTTTTTTCCTGGTGACAAACCAACGCTTGGTTTCTCCAATATAACATTGGTTGCAATCTGCGCATTTGATTTTATACACTGCGCCCTGGCGATGTTCGACGTCAACCATGTCCTTGTGGGAAGAAAGCAAATTACCAATCTGTTGCGGGGGTTTGAAAACAGTCTTGATTCCATGGGACTTTAGTACAAATTTTATCGATTCCGATAATTTAGGAATATACGGTAAGGTTGCCAAGCCACGCACATCTGTTTGACTTTGTTGCTGATTAACCTTTTTAATTTCCAATTTAGCTTTATTCAACTTTTGATTTAAAAACCGAGCAGGATAACCGTTAAAATTCAGAGCCTTATAGATGTGCTTCATTTCGAGTTCTTTGTCGCTTTCATTCGAAATTAAACAATTTCCTCTGTGTGCAAGGGCATTGACCACCGCCGACTTGTGTTCAATAGGATGGTTAGAACGAAAGTTCAGATATGTGAAAATTCGCGTAGAATTTTCACCATTCTGAGTAAAACATTGCACGCTAACGAGATAAAAGAGATTGAGGATAATTTGAATGATTCTTTGAAGACGCTAAGAAACCATATGAAAGAAAATCATATGAGGCAGATTAATGCTATGAAACCTAAGCCGAAACAAGTCACCCAAAATCAACTGCATAAGAAATGGGTAGTGAACTTATCGGACATTGCCCTTACAGAAAGCCAAAATCAAGTTTTACAACTAGGTTTGAACTTTGCGTTAGCGCCTAAAAGGCCCCCCATTCCAAAAATCATTGCATCAGTGGAACAAAGTTTACGTAAAATTGCCCCAGCAGAAGCCACTCACATCAGAAGCAAAGTAGTTTCGATTATTAGAAATCACACTCCAGAATCTTGCGCTTTGAAACCGGATGAAATGCGTGCCCTTAAGGAACTACGCAACCATCTCGATATTGTGGTGCTTAAAGCAGACAAAGGAAATGTTACGGTGGTAATGAACAAGCAGGCATACGACAACCAAATTTTGGACATGTTGAATGATACTACCACTTACGAGCCACTAAGAACCGATCCCACGAATAAAACGGAAAAAACGGTAAATCAATTCGTATCTGGCCTAAGAAAAAAAGAGAAAATTTCTGTTCAAGATTGGTTTAAACTGAAAAGTTCGGATAGCCGTGCACCCAGATTGTATGGTTTACCCAAGATACATAAAACGAATGTACCTCTCAGGCCCATAGTTTCGTTTATTGAATCTCTCACTTATGGTCTCTCAAAAAAGTTAGCCGATATATTATCTCATTTCGTGGGGAAAAGTGACCGCAATGTCAAAAACTCATATGAGTTTGTTGAATTTCTAAGCGGGCTGACTATTGAAAGCAATGAAATAATGGTCTCCTTTGATGTTGTGTCTCTGTTTACCAAGATACCAGTGAACTTAGCGTTACAAATTGTTGAGGACCGACTACAAGCGTGTCAGAATTTGGAAGAAATTACGAACTGGACGGTGAATGATATTTGCACGGGTCTAAGAATCTGCTTGGAAGCCACGTACTTACATTTCAGAGGCAAATACTTCCAGCAAATATTTGGAACTGCCATGGGATCTCCGGTTTCCGTGGTAGTAGCAGATTTGATCATGGAAGATGTGGAGGAACGGGCCATGAAATGTTTTGGACAGCCTCCTCGAGTATGGAAAAGATATGTCGACGACACTTTTGTTGTCCTGGATAAGTCCATCCTAGATCCATTTTTTGCACACATAAATGAAATTGAACCTTCAATCAAATTCACTATGGAGAAAGAAAAAGACGGCTCTATATGCTTCCTTGACGTTGCTCTTACTCGCAGTCACACCGGAGTGATTTCAACCAATATTTACCGCAAACCGACTCACAGTGATCGATATCTGAACTTTCGTTCTAACCATCCTATTGAACACAAGTCGGCGGTGGTCAATGCCCTTGCACACAGAGGAAATTGTTTAATTTCGAATGAAAGCGACAAAGAACTCGAAATGAAGCACATCTATAAGGCTCTGAATTTTAACGGTTATCCTGCTCGGTTTTTAAATCAAAAGTTGAATAAAGCTAAATTGGAAATTAAAAAGGTTAATCAGCAACAAAGTCAAACAGATGTGCGTGGCTTGGCAACCTTACCGTATATTCCTAAATTATCGGAATCGATAAAATTTGTACTAAAGTCCCATGGAATCAAGACTGTTTTCAAACCCCCGCAACAGATTGGTAATTTGCTTTCTTCCCACAAGGACATGGTTGACGTCGAACATCGCCAGGGCGCAGTGTATAAAATCAAATGCGCAGATTGCAACCAATGTTATATTGGAGAAACCAAGCGTTGGTTTGTCACCAGGAAAAAAGAACATATGCGTGACGTCAGACTTATGAAACGGGACTCAACAGCATTATCAAAACACGCCATACAATCGGAACATGAAATTGACTGGGAAAATTCTGAAATTCTTGACCTTGAAAATGATTATGCTAAACGAAAATTTATCGAATCATATTTTATTAACTCGCAAAATAATTGTTTAAATGACAGAGATTCTGTAGCGTTTCCTGATGTATATCAAAATTTGTTCGCTCCAATTGTTCGTTCCAGTTCTGCATGAGAAGCTTCATAGTTGCGTTGTTAATTAATTTGGTTTCTGGCATTGCTTGGACGCAGCGATGTCCTGCTGATCTACTTGGTTTTGATGTTTCAATTGGTGCATTTAAATTTAATTACAGGACTTTATTTTTGTTCTAAACACGTGACTTTGCTGTATTTAAAGTGCTGACTCGTCTTTATTGCTTTTTTGTATCCTGATCGAAGGCAGGTAGTTCATACTGTCGAAACGTTGGTTTTTTATCAGTGTTTTTAGCGCCAAATTAGCAAATTAACTGTTTGTTTGCTACTCGGTTTCATCCAGAAACAAGTGAAGATGAAATCACTTCTTTTGTGGCTTCTCAATTTTCTGGTGCGAAAGACATCAAATGCAAAAAGCTGAAGACAAAATTTGACTTTTACTCTTCATTTAGAATTTCAATATCTGGTATCTCATTCAAGGATTCCCTTGATGTAGAAAATTGGCCAGAAGGCATATTTGTGAAAAGATATTATTTTGTCCCTGGTAATACTGGTCCTCGTGGTAATTCTACTGATGTTGGTACTTTTTCTGAAACTTCCTCTCAAAAACATTCTCCTTGAACGAAATAAATGTTGTGTCTTACAACTGTAGAGGATTAGTTTCCTCCTTGCGAGATGTACAAGATCTTTGTAAAAAGTTCCACATTATTGCTCTGCAAGAAACATGGCTTCCTAAACAAAGATTATCTTATCTGTCCTCTATCTGCACCTCCCACCATGCTTTTGGTATATCATCTGTTGACTTTGAATCTGGTTTAATTGCTGGTAGACCATTTGGTGGCACAGCAATTTTGTGGGATAAGTCTCTCCCCGCATGTTCTTGGTCCAATCTTGATAATTCCATTCGGGGTCTAAAATTGAAAATGAAAAATATCTCGATTAATTTTATTAATGTGTACTTACCGTATTGCAGTCATGCCAGCATTGACAAGTATTTGGCGTACTTGAGCAAGCTTAACACTGTGTGTGAAACTGCTGATGATTCTTGCTTGTGTGTACTTGGTGACTTCAATGCAGGTGATAACAATATGTTTGGACAAGTATTACATGATTTTTGCACAGAGTATGACTTCATAATATCGGATAAATTATTACTGCCAAATGATACTTTTACATACGTAAGTGATTCTCATGGTTCAACCTCTTGGATTGCTCATTGTTTATCATCTGCTGCTTTTCATCAGGCCATCAAATGCATTTCAGTCTTGCATGATATAATTACCTCTGACCACAGGCCCTTGGCTTTTACTATCGATTGTCCTAATCTCCCCGTCTTCGAAGACACTGGTATAGAATTAGCTACAAAGGTTAATTGGAAGAAAGTCACACCTGCACAAAAATACAAAAAATTACTGTCTGAGATAAAATTACCAACTGAAGCCATGGAATGCATAAATTCCCTTTGTAACTGTGATGCTCATCTAAATATGATTGATAACTTTTATCATAATGTGATTTCTGCTATTCAGATTGCTTCCAAAAAGCATTCGTGTGTTAATACAACTACAACCAAAAGAAGAAATATTCCAGGCTGGAATAGGCATGTGAAAGCAGCTCATGAAGAGACTAGAACTGTCTATCTAAACTGGATAAGATTGGGAAAGCCTAGCACGGGGTATTGTTATGAGCTCATGAAAAATAAACGCAAGATTTTCAAATCAGTCCTGCGGCAATGTAGGTTTGAACAAGATCGACATGAGGCTAATGCGCTTGCAGCAGCCTTAAGCTCTGATAACTCGGGAAAGCTCTTCTGGGGCAAAGTGAATAAACCAAACAAATCTTGTTAAGTCTCTTCAGTGGTGCTATGAGCTTCAAATCCATGAAGTACATCCATCAACCTACAATGCATTCTTCCAGATAACCTTTATTCTACCTAATACCTATAAAGGTTAATTCGCGTTTCTTGTTTCTCGATTTCATTGAAGAGACATGATGTTAATGGTCCTGCATGGCAATGACGGTGTGCATACACACAACAGAGGTAGCAAAGACATATTAGGTGCTACTACACACTACACCCCCGTGATGACTATAAAGTATGGGACTGCTCTCAAGTCTAAGACTGACTATAAGCTTGATCTGATGGCTAGGACTGACTAGGAGTCTAAAGTCTAGGACTAGTCTAGGACTGACTATAAGCTTGATCTGATGGCCTATGGTCAAACTTAGAAAATGAAATTACTCCGCGGGGAGATAGCAACTCCACACCATGAAAACCCTTTTGACCCAACTTATAGCTAATCTCCCAACCAGTTTCTGTACTTTAACTAACCCGTTTTTTTGCAGCTGCAGACGCGTTTCGACCTTATTAGGTCTCATCAGTGCAGCATAGCATCCCTCACCCCCTAAATAAAACTCAGAATAATTGCTAAATCTCCAGCTGTACACCTCTATAGAACAATAAATCTTAAAGCTAACCGGCTCCTTGACATACTCAAGGCTTAAAAGAAATTTTGAATACGGGTAAAAAACAGACAGAATTGTTGCCAATTGTTTTTTTTTATTTAGTTGCATGTTTATCCTCCTATCACGAGAAAGCGATCAATGCGCTATACGAGCTCGCTTAGGAGTTGCCGGCCATCTGTCTACCACACCAAGATGGGGGAATCCCGCTAAGTGCCTTTCCCAACGGCACAACAAGTAAACTTGCCGGCTTTTTCTCCACATTGTCCCTTTAATGCTGAGCGTCAAGCAGGGAAGCTGTGAATACCAATTTTAAAGTCATTGGTTTGACCCGACTCGGAATCAAACCCGAGTCTGCAGCTCAAGAGACAGACGCTCCATACCACTCGGCCATCTGAGCTATAACCAACTTATAGCTAATCTCCTTATAGCTAATTGTTATCAACTTATAGCTAATTGTTAGCGCATAGAGGTATTGTGATTACATAAGCTGTCTTCTATTTTTATGCATCCTCAATAATTATATTCTTTCTTAATGTAAAAACCAGATGGTCCCTAACAAGCAGTGAAAAAATCAACATATACGCTTGAATTTACGACGTCTGCGAGATGAAGTGATTGTTGTTCAATTATGACGTAATCCTTTTGTGGATAGGCATGTGGACCAAGACAGGCACTTGCAAAGCCAGCCATCGTCATAGGCGCTTACACTATGCTTTCTCCAAATTGGATGTCATTTCTTCATTATCTCGGCATTATATTTCAGCGTTTGTGGGTGGTGCTAAGGGGTCTAAAGCTATCACTGAAATGTGGCGCAGTCACTACTCAACTTTATTGAATTCTGCCTAAAAATCTTCCGCTGATAACGAATTTTTGTTGAAGCAGTTGCAGTGCGGTGCGTTAATTGATGATTTTTCTACGCTCCAATGCTCTGTTGATGTGATAGGTCCATTGCTATGTAAATTAAAATTGAATTGTGCTGCTGGCAATGACGAAATAACTGCTGAACATCTTTGTTATTGTGATGATAGTATTAAATTTTATTTAAGTATCTTGTTTAATTTGTGTTTGCGTCATGGTTTTATTCCGCATGCTTGTATTGACACTGTGTTGGTGCCAATAGTCAAAAACAAAAATAAAAATGTCCAGGATATTGATAACTATAGACCAATTGCCCTAGCTACGGTTATCTCTAAATTGTTTGAGCGTTTTATCTTGTATCACATTTCGTCCTTTATGTAAACTAGTTCAAATCAGTTTGGCTTTAAACCCAAACATAGTACGGATATGAGTGTTTTTTTGTTTAAGCTAACTGTCTCATCGTATATGAATCAAAATACGCAAGTATTTTCTGCTTTTTTAGATGCTACCAAAGCTTTCGACAAAATTAATCACCAAATTTTATTCAAAAAACTAGTACTGCGAGGTGTGCCTATTTATTTTGTTCGGTTGCTATGGTACTGGTATAAATCACAAAGTATGCAAGTGTCTTGGGGTGGTCAAATGTCGTCTTCTTTTTCTGTCTCTCATGGTGTTCGACAAGGAGGTGTCCTTAGTCCATTCCTGTTTTCAGTGTATATTGATGACCTATCTAGGCTGCTAAATAATGTCAGAGCTGGTTGCTATGTGGGCAATTCTTGCATAAATCATATTTTTTTTGCGTGTGACATTTGTTTGATGAGTCCTAGTTTGGCAGGACTACAGGGTCTAATAGATGTTTGCAGTGCATATGCTAAAGTTAATGATATTGTTTTTAATTGCGACAAGTCTTATGCTACGCTGTGTGCTCCGAGGTATTTTAGTTTATCCTGCATGCCTGTTCTTAGGCTAGGTAGTGATGCTACCATCAGTTTTGTAAATTCAGTAAGGTATTTAGGGGTACAACTTAACAGCAATTTGTTTGATGACGACGACATTCTTAGACAAGTTAGATTTCTCTATGGTACTGGCAACAAATTGAAATATCGCTTTTCAAAATGCTCTTCCGTTGTTAAAAATACTTTGTTCCGTTCGTATTGTACAAGTTTTTATGCGAGTAACTTATGGTGTAATTATCGTTCTGATACTTTCAGAAAGTTGCGTGTTGCTTATAATGACTCGTATAGAATTTTGCATAATTTGCCTCGTTACGTCAGTGATCGGGAGTGCCAAGTTTCTGCCCATGTACCTACTTTCTCTGCTTTAATCAGAAAATCCTTGTTTTCATTTGTTTCTCGGTGCTTTCATTCTGAGAATAAGTTAATATCTGCGTTGATGACTTCTGATGTGTTTTTCCGCTCTGGTTATTATAGTCATTATCTCGATACCGGTATGGTCTATATAGCAAATGACTAATTGTTACGGTATCTGTTTTGTGTATGTAAATTTTTGTGCTTTCTTTTTGATATGATTTCGTCACTAAGGACCCTGTGGTCTGAAATAAATACATAAATAAATAAATAAGCTAGCTGGGTTGCTAGCAAGATTAACAGAACAATGCAATACACACATAAAGTGTAACTAGTAGGAGTTTTTGAAGCTACTGTACTAACCTACACCTGCTCACACAACTTCACTGGTCTATCACCTAGCACAGACCAAATTGTTGGTGTTAACTGTAAATTTAGCAGGGTAGGGTCTTAAAAATACTAGTCAGTTTTTAGGAATTTGTGAAAGCCATTAGACCCATTAAAAAGAAATTGCTTGCCGCAACTAGACTAGTAGTTGTTTCTCAGTTTATTACCAGTCAAGCAGCTAGCTAATAAGTAACCTAAGGTAATAGATTAGATTTTTTTGCTATTTTATGTCTCTGTTCATAAAATACCCTAGAATAGGTGTTTACAAAATCTAACCTAGGTCACTTTTGTGCAGTGGTGTACGCAGAATTTTTCAATGAGGGGGTTTCAGTGACGTCACATCGTGATAACGTAGAATACGTACGGTATATGTGACGTCACTTACGTCATCACGATGTGACGTCACTGGCAGTGTCAATTTAGAATTTTAACGTTTATAATAATTTTTCATCAAACCGGGCTGTTATAGCGTAGTTTTAAAGATGTCGCTATCCATGCGGAAGATTTAGGGTTCAATTCCCAGGCCGGTCAAATCGGACATAGTGTAGCCAACGGCTCCTACCGCTGTGGTGTTTCTTCGGACCTGTGTTGCTCAAGCGCTAAAACGCTGTGTCGGACCCCGCCACTCGCTACAGAGATGGAACCAGTCAAGATTTTTTCGACCCGACCGGTAAAATTTGAAATCTACGCCGGTTGACCGGTCACTGACCGGCCCGGTCGACCGGTGTTTTTTACTGAAGGTTTACGTTCAGTGTTCAATGAACATAATAACAAACTGTAGTTTACACTAACTTTGTCACTACATGTATATTGAACGCGTAAAATTTCATCTAATAAAAAGAGAATTTGAATGAAAAGAAACAGAAAACAAACTTTTGTTTTTAGGAGTGGTTTGTTAATGCCGTTTTTCATAAACTATTTAAAAGCACATATCGGTATGTATATTTCAATTGGTGTTTAGGAGTATTTTAGTTGCAAAAAAGAATTTGACCGGATTTTTGATCGGCCGGTCAAAGAATCTCAACCCGACCGGTGACCCGATCGGTGCCGGTCGACCCGACCGGTTTCCATCTCTGACTCGCTACCACGCTTCGGTACCACAGCGAGTTTAATGAAACGAGTACAGTAAAGATTTATTTTAATTTTTGAGAAAAAAAATTTGTGTGCAGCCATAGCTACTGCAGAGACACCGTGTTTATGGAAACTCCTACTTACCAACTGCTTCACAGCAAGCATCAATGACAAATATGCAGTTCAAGCAAAACGCATCAAAAAAGCTGAACTACCGGTATTGTTGCATATCGCATCTGCCGCATCGTAATAAAAGTTTCTCGAGGTTAAATTAGAAAGTTGGACAGAACAGAAAAAACATAGCAACTTCCGCAAGCTCCGCACGAAGAAAAGTCGGTTTGTTTTAAAATTAAGAAAGGTTTCATTTTTTCCGCAATCGCGAAGGGGGGTTGACTCCCGGCCCCCTCCCTTGCATACACCAGTGGGGCCCATCTCCGCGACTTAGGGCCTGGTGAACACAGAAATGTTGCAGTGGTGGCGAGTCGTTGCAGATACTGTGCCGATTTGATCGGCTCGGGAATCAAGCCCCAAACCTTCCGCACCGATAGTCTGTGCGCTTAACCACTAAGCTTATGGCCGGTACCGGCCCAGAAATTGAACCCCAAACCTTCCGCACCGATAGCGATGTCTATGGTTAACCTCTACTGGCTGGTTTGGTTAACTCAAAATTATGACGTCGCAAGCGAAACATCTGCCTGCGTTGCATTCATTCTGTTCTAAGAATATTTTCTGCGCTGGAACGTTGTGTTGTCCAGCCATGATAACTCTGGAGAACAATGGCTTTATGACATCACAACACGACTCCAGCTTTGACAATATCAATTGACTTTGTCCGGGCTTGCTTTTTGAGTTAGTCTTTGGTTCAAGCGCAGCCCACCAGAAAAGTTTGACTACCGGAATTATTGCATCACAATGAAGGTTTCTCGAGATTAATGTAAGCATGTTCGATAGCACAGAAACATTAACAGCAATTTCGGCAATCTCTGTATAAAAAAAGGCGGATCATTCCAAAAAGAGTGGTTTTTACTTTTTTCAATCGTCAATGGGGGGATTTTGACCCCCGAACCCCCCCCCCCCGTGCGTACGCCACTGCTTTTGTGGCTTAGCCAAACGACGAGCTAACGACGCCCGACAAAGTAGAAAATTTTCTACTCTGTCGTTTCGTCGGTAGACACGGTTCGTCACGTCGTTTCGTCGAGTGAAAATGATCGTTATCGTGGTCAGAGCAGCGGTGGACATTGAACGTCGTAAATAGGCGTGGGCGTCGCGTCGTAAGCTGCTAACGACGCGATAACGACGGCAGTGGACATCCCGCTTTACTCATACTCCCGAATCCATTTAAGTAAAAGGAAGTCTCATATCAGTACTGCATTTATATTTTGACCATATAGTGGAATTGCACCAACTGAAAACAACAAACATGAATTCAGCCGAAAGTAACGTTATGCAGCGTAGGTGGGTACATCATTAACATGTTGACTTTAGGTGATTGCTTTAGTTTGTCTTAAAATTCTGGTACCCGAAAATGTATACTAGATCGCAAACAAGTGGTAACCGAAGAGGAGATTTAGAAAGGACTAGCTCTTTAAGTTTTTCGGTTACCAGTGTAAGAATTTTGGCTTGCAGTTCCAAACAAGAAATCCTTGGTAGATTGGACATTTTTTCAGCGATGCTTTTACGAAACAGCCGCTATGCTGGATTCATAATCATCTACAAGCAAAAAATTGTGATTATTGTAAAGCATAGAGAGGTTATCAAGCTTAGACGGTAAATTGCATCCAACTAATCTATATAAAATCTTTATTAAATATACTCGCGGTATTACGCCGAAGCGTATAACGAGTGGCGGGGCCTATCTCCGCGGCTTAGTGCCTGGGCTACACAGCTACGAAGAAACGTCGCAGCGGTGGCAAGCCGTTGGCGACACTGTGCCGATTTGACCGGCCCGGGATTTGAACCACAGACCTCCAGCGCCGATAGCGTGATAAGCGCGTGCGCTAAGCAACTGAGCTAACGGCCGGTTAGCTCAGTTGCTAAGCGCACGCTATCGGTGTGGGAAATTTAGGGTTCGATTTTCGGGCCGGTCAAATTGGAACAGTGTCGCCAATGGCTTGCCATTGTTGCGACGTTTTTTCGGAGCTGTGTAGCCCAGGCACTAAGGCGCGGAGATAGGCCCCGCCACTCGTTATACGCTTCGGCGTAATACGGCGAGTATAATGAAGATTTTGATTTGATTTTTAATCTATAGCCTATAAAGCAATTGCGAAGTCAGAATCTTTTGAGTGGTAAAATTCTACCGATAATAACTGCGAAAATGACTGTTTGAAAATTTTATGTTATTTTATTGGCTACCCAGACTTTACAAACATTTTAATGGCTTCTTTTGGAGTGCTAATTACATGGTATTACATACATGCAATCAGACTTGTAAAGCAAGAGATAACAATGGAATAAATGAACACCAAAAATTAAGAAGTGCCTTTGCTACCGGCGAAGCCAGACATTTTATGCCTCTGCAACAATGGAACTGTTAATGCTCAAGTATTAATTAAGGTATACTTTTTTTAGTAACTGAGCTCAGATTTCTCCGGAAGTAACCAAAAATCGTACGCTTTGTTTCTCGCTGCTTTTCTGCACGCGTGCTGATACTACTGAATGCCCCACTGCGCTGATACGACTGACTGCCCCACGCTGCGTTTATCGCAGTTGCAGGTGTAATGTTTAGTGTAAACATGGCTTTCATCGCTGACGTCAACATACTCGAGCAGTGCTCTCAGACTGCAGTTGTCAATCGCACCCCGTGAAAACGAATCGTCGGCAGTGTAGCCGAGTGATTTGGAGCGTCGTTTTTACGACGGCCATAATCGCAAGGTTGATGGTGCAACTCCCACCCTAACCTCGTTGTCGTCGTCTTCGTCGTGTGGTTGGGCATCTTCCGACGGTTCAGATGTTGACGGCGTTGATTTTAAGCCAGCGTCGGGTGTCATCATGCAGGACCAACAGACCTTGTATTCCTTTTGGTGCACGATGTAGGGGGCATGTAAAAATGATGTGGTCTGCAGTTTGCTCAGAGGCACCACACTCACAATTCGGTGAAGGAGCAACACCCCATTTGTACATGGATGAATGGAATCGCCCTACGCCAGTCCGCAGGCGATTCAGTTTTACCCAAGATGTTCTGGGCAAACCCATTCCAAGAGGCTTAGGACTGGCACCGGGAATAAAAGCATGAAGCCTTGATGCACTTTTCAAGTACTCCATGTTCCATACATAATCCATCCATTGCGCTGCGCGAATGTCTGATTCGGTCAGACTATCCAGTAGTTTCTTTGCAGCGGGTACAAACGGGCGTCTTGATTTAAGCCTTCCCTGGTGCGCATTTTGTTTCCCGACCAGCTGCTCATGTAGAATATGATCAGGGTTAAGGGTGGCGCGGTTAACCAGGGAGAGTGTCGCTCCTCGACGGCGAAGCTCAGCTGGCTGGATGCCTGCGAGGATTGGCAAGTAGTCCGTTGGAGTAGGTCGCAGACATCCAGTGACAATGCGCAAGGCGTGATTTAAAACACTGTCGATTAGCCGAGTGTGAGCACTACGACACCAAACAGGTGCGCAGTACTCAGCTGTGGAGTAAACCAGGGACAAGGCGGCTGTTCGCAATGTTTTGGCTCCTGCACCCCATCCCGAGCCTGCAAGTCGCCTCAACAGTGTGACGCGAGTGGAAAGTTTCTTGCGCAATGCCTCTAGGTGATGACGGAAAGTGAGCGACCTGTCCAGCTTTACACTAAGATAGGTTGGAGTTGGACAATATGGCAATAGTTTGCCGTTGTTGAAGATTTTGAGCTCACGTTTCGCCTCTCGGTTGTTTAAATGAAAGGCTGTCGTCACCGTCTTAGTGTGGCTGAGCTTCAGCCTCCAAGTCTGGAGATACGCTGAAAGTGTTGTCATGTCTAAACTTGGAATGCCCTTCAAAGTCTTCCAGTCTTTCGAGGTATGCATAAATGCCAGGTCGTCGGCATACGCATACTTCTGGGAAATTGTGGAAGGCAGATCGTATGTGTAGATGTTGAAAAGGAGGGGAGCCAAGACTGATCTCTGTGGGAGGCCATTTCGCAAACGTCGTAACCTGCTTTGCTTGCTGTCACCGATGGAAAGGGTGAAACTTCTATTCCGGATAAGTTTCATAATCATTTGGACCATGTGTTTATCAGGAAGGAGTCTCAGCAGCTTACAGGTGAGGCCACGATGCCAGACAGTGTCATAAACAGCTGTCCGATCGACAAAAACAGCACCGGCCTTCTTCTTGGTCTCAAATGAGTCCTCGATGTGTTGGGTTAGTAGAACAGTTTGGTCTGCTGCGGACCTCCCCTGTCGGAACCCAGCTTGCTCCCGAGGAAGAAGCGGGTCGACAATGGGCTAGATATGGGTGTAAATGAGCCTCTCGAGGATCTTGTAGGGGACACAGAGCAAAGAGATGGGGCGATAGCTCTTGGGGTCCTCTTTTTTGCATCTTTAATCGATGAAAAGTTTGGGACCTGCCTTCTGTACAGCTTCAGTGGATCAACTACTGGAACACACTAGAACATAATATCAAACAATCTAAATCTCTAAAATCATCACTCAATCACATAGTTACCTACTCTACACTGAGCTGCTGCATTATTATGGTACGCTTGTACCTACACCAGTGCATTGCGAAGCAACAGCAAACAGGATGTAATTAAAAAAGATGGAACACACTAGAACATGATATCAAACAATCTAAATCTCTAAAATTATCGCTCAATCACATAGCTACCTAGTCTACACTGAGTTGCTGCATATGCTACGCTTGTACCTACACCAGCGCATTGCGAAGCAACAGCAAACAGGATGTAATTAAAAAGAGCTTGGTATGCTTGTACTTACACCAGTGCATTGCGAAGCAACAGCAAACAGAATGCAAATTAAAAAGAGCTAAGAACGCAGTATGTAGAAATCGTGCTTTTCTCGAGTTGATCAGCCATTTCGGTATACGTCTAAATTTTTTGTTTGAATGAAGTTTCAAAATATCAGCTCTTTTTATACACCTTTTTTTTCTTTGTTTTTGACATGTCAGAACTTATCTGTCGTCAAAAAAAAAAAAAATCCCACCCATCAAAAAAATCCCACCTATCCAAAAAATCCCACCAATCAAAAAAATCCCATTTATCAAAAAAATTCCACCTATCAAAAAAATCCTACTTATCAAAAAAATCCCACCTACCAAAAAAAATTCCACCTGTTACAAAAATCCCACCTACCAAAAAAATCCCACCTGCCAAAAAAATCCCACCTGTCCACTTGCCTCCATCTGTCCATCTGTTGCGGCTTCGATCCCGCACAGTATACTACTAACGATTTTTTGACAGTGATCAAAGTTAGTGAGTTAATTGGCGCTTTGAAAAAAATGCACGGTGTCTTGCTGCAATTTAAAAAAATCTCACTGTGTTTTGTTTATTGCCACGGCAGAGTTCATAAACTGGTCTCTTTTCTAGAAAAATCTAGAAAAACGTATTTGCAATAATTTACAGAAAAAAACTTCGTTTAACATATTGAAAATTTACCGCAACATTTATCGAAAAAATTTATCGATTACCAATATCGCTGTAAGAAATTGAGATTTATCGGTATCGCCAAGGGTTTTTTGAAATTATCGATTTATCATTATCGCTTTAGTGCAGAAAAGTTTATCGTGCCCATCACTGTTAATAAACCATCGTCACATTTCAATTTCGCCGCGGAGGCTGTGACGCTAGATGGTTAAGATTTTTATTTTATTTTTGCATGCAAGACCTCTATTCCAGGGGGTTCAAAACGGCTTATAGATTTTTATCTTGTAATAAGAGTGTTTTTATTTTCGGTTGCTCAGTGTCAATTTTTCAGCGCTGTTACGTTCTAGTAATACGTAATTCGCAAACGTCTAAGTGGCGTAAAACCCTTAATCTCTTTGTGGTTGGTTAAAATCAAACTCTGAAAACAAAATGCGTCTGATTCAGCAAAAGAGTAGTAACTGGTTTAACTATTCTATACCTTGCATTAGCGACACTTTCAAAAAGGCTAAAAACTCTAAAATTGATAGCTCCGCTGGGGGAGCTTACAGCGTTGTCTCAAACTCCTCAGCTGAATAGCTGCTGGGCTTTTGACGCAAAGTCATTACAGGAAAATGTTTAAGGTCAATAACACACATGAATTCATTTCAGCCCCTACCATTACGAACTTTTGGTTTGCGTGGCTGATTGCAGTCGCATATTTTGTGAGGGGTGCAAGAACATATGAAAAATTTCATATGAAAATAATTGGCAGTATGAAAATGGTTGGGAACCGCTCTATTATGAAAATGGTTGGGAACCGCTCTATCATGAAAATGGTTGGGAATCGCTCTACAATAAGATAATACAAAAGAAAAAGAGAGTTCCTAAAATGCTTGAATGTGAACTCTTGTGATCAAATAAATTTTATGAAGTTACTTATAACAATCGACGGACAATAATTAATTACCAGATCCTGACTTTCACGTTAAAAAATCATTCGTACTCCAACTAAAATCTCAGTTAGTGATTCAACTTTATTGCAACTTTTTACTTGTCAAAAGTTGCCCCCCCCCATTTTATAAATTCTAAATACGCCACTGCATAGCGGTGTTGGAGCTGTCGTCTCTCCAGTGTTTTTTTATATCTCGCTGTCATATGTTTACTTTTTGTTCTTTCTTACCCTATTTTAGTTTAATCGAGTGTTGCGACCATGCCTACTAATCCCCTCATCTGCAAGTTTCATTCTCGCTAGCATGTTACAACGTTGATCGCTTTGTTGCTTCTTCCTTTTTTTTGTCCGTTTGTATTTGAAATCCTATATTGCTATGTTCTATCTATTTTGACGGTGCAGAAATGCATGACACTAGCCTACTACTACTACTACTACTACTAATCAAAGGTGGAAAGTGAACTGGCAATAACATGCACCGTTGGAAAATGTGCTTTGCGTGATTTGTCCCATCTTTTTGTGGTAAACAGGTGGCAGCTTAACTCCGAGCGAAAGTTCCTTCGATGTTTTCTGGCCCTGTTTGGAGTAACTTGGCAAATAAATAAATTCAAATCAAACTTAACCAAATTATTATCTACAGGTCATTTGCCTGCATCCCCACAGAAACTGAAACGCGGAATGTCGTTGCTATGTCAAGCAATAAACGTATTTTGCAATTTAGAAAAAGATATGTAAGTATTTTTGAACAAAACCTAACATAAAACAAACAGTTTTGTAATAGGCGACACTGATTTCCTGCGCTACTTAAATCTCAGCTGCGCTACGTGAAAAAGGCGTGTAAACAGGACCTTTGGCTCAGCTCAGCTAAGCTCATTTCAATTTTAGTGTAAACCAGCCTTTAAACTGCACAAAAATGGTGTAGAATAAAAAAAAAACTAGATGGCAGCGAAAAAAGTCAAAAGCAAAAGAAAAGAAAAAAATATGCTCCAAGAAAAAGGGATACAGATTGTTTCAAAGTGGGACAAAAACTTGCAAGAACTATATTAAAAAGATGCTGTATGAGCGAACAAGTTCCGGCTAATCAGGGCCAAGGCTCTGGTTCAGCCATTAAAAAGGACCCTACCAGTACCGTATTCAAAGTTTCCTTGCTCGAGTTCAGAACAGCGTTTTCCATGATTTTCCTATCAAAGATAACTGAATATGTAAACGTATCCTACCTTACCCCACAAAACATTGGTAGAATGGTATATAATCCAACAACTATTACATCGGTGGCTAATTCTGCTCTGACTCAATTTTCGGAAGAAAATGACCAGCACGTGACGGTAAAAGGAATGGAATAAAAAGAGACATGTTTATCCTCCTTTTACGAGAAAGCGATCTAAGCGCTATCACGAGCACACGCGAACAATGTGCACGAGCGAGCACATACAATTTTGTCATGCAAAATTCTGATTTTTGCGTCACAGTAGCTTTACCTGGCGTCAGGCGATGTTCTAGGTGAGCATCGAACCCGCGAAGCTAGGTTAAGAGTCCAATGCACCAACCACTTGGCCAACTCCATGCGCCCCTTATTGCTGCTTAAAACTTCACTTTAAACATAAGTTCATACCTCCCACTCACGGATGAAAAAGTTTTAAGCTGAAATAGCTAAAAAAGATGTTTTCCTACTGCCCTCTAACGGATTAAAAATTTTGTTTGAATTTTATGAGGTTTCCTGAATTTTCACGTTTTTTGCCTTTGATTCCAAGTCAGGTGCTCTGGGGTAACCCTTCATCATATTATTCTTTTTGTTATCCACACTGAGGTTAATATCCTCCAATAATTTGAAGGTGCTAGCTGTTGCCATTCAAAAGTTATGAGCTTCTGAATATTTTTCTATTTTTGACCTTTGATCCCAAATCACTTGACCGCAACTCCCAAAACTTGTAAGACACACGTTTACGTCAAGGTCTATCATCCCTGAAAATTTCAAATCTCTAGCATCAGCGGTTCAAAAGCCGAGCGACGCGAAGCTAAAGGCGGCTGCACACAGAGCTCGTTGCGATGCGCCACGACCATTGCGATCACGTTTGCGTCAACTGCTGCGACTGCCAATGCACACAGCTGCGATTTTCTTACGCAAAAATCGTGCGACTCGTGCGATGCGATTCCAGCGACCAATCGCGCTAACTACGCACACAGAATGCGACTGAAGCGAGTGCGGTCATCGCAAGTGAAAAGAAGTGCGTTCTACGATTCCTGCGACGAAGTAGAAAATTTTCTACTTTGTCGTAGGAATCGCAAGCAAAGTAGGTTGTGAAAGCAGTAGATACAATAGGCTGTAGGCCACGTTTGCAAAAGAAACTAATTTTATGTTCAGTTTTCCGCCTGATCTTTTTTAATTTTAGCTCTTAGCAGAGTATGCTGGCAGTCTAGTCTAGTATAGGTAGTTTTAAAAGTTAAAATATGTTATCTAAGCTTTAAACAAAATAGATTTAGCAAATTAGCTTATTTCGCTACTCTTCCAATTTTGTAAGTGGTTCAAAAGCAAATCATCGAAAGAAAAACTCTTGATATCAATTTGTTATCAGCAAGCTTTACATTTTAACTCGACCTGTTGCTAAATAAATAAGCAAAGCTTTTACCAACGGCCAAACAAAAGCTTCAAAGCTAGAACTGCGATTTGTCAAACCACGGGTGGGAGTCAAACCGTACAGTAAAAGCGTTGTGATCGTAAATTAATCATCAAAACATAGAAAGCGGCGAAAAGGTAATTTTAAAATAAGATTACATCATAAAGACAAGATACATACGTTTACAAAATATCCTTCAGAACACTACCTGTTTTTGAACAGGGCTACAGCAGCAAAATTTTTTAAGCTGCACGGCGGTAACCAGAAGCATCATACATAACAGTACTACTTGATTTTCTACCTTAGTTTTTGTTGAACACAGAAGACGAAAGTTTGCATTTTTGCCATTGCCTAGCCTGGCGCGTGACGCAAAAGTTGTTGAAACATAAATCCAAGCCAAGCTCATTTTTCCCAGATGTAGTAGCATTCATTTCGACGCGGCGTCGTTGCTATCACAACAGTCGCAGCAGATCGCAGCGGTCGCAACGCAAGCGCTCGCGCGCAGTGTGCATAGTTGCTTGATTTTGCCGCTGAAATCGTAGACGCAGGTCGTTTGAACCTTGGGGATTTCCAATCGCAGTCGCAATCGCTAGCCTGTGTGCAGCCGCCTTAAGCGACGCGATGCGACGCGCTGCCGCCCAAAGCGTCTCTGTCTACACTATGTTTTTACCTGCGCCGCTGAGCGAGGCTTTGCGTTGAAGTGACGTAGAAAGTAGCAAAATTTTTCGCGTTCGATTCGCACCCAGGTTAACAAGATGAATTAATTTCGGCAAAATGATCTTTTCTGCTCATGCATCTTTTTCGTCTAACTTTTATTCAAAATAAAAGCAGCAACAAACTTACAAAATAGATCATTGGTTGAATTTGCAGTCTGGTTAACACTTAACAGGATCATTTTTAAAAGTCAAAATATTCCATTCAGCTGATGCAATAAAATTTTTGCTTGTCCAATTTTATTAAATTTGCGAGACAAAAGATATTTAAAAAACATATTATCAGGGTAGGCCCTATTACCTACAGCACGCTATGTGGCAGCTTGGCAGGTGAATGCATGAGCAGCTACAGGGTGTATTCTCGCACAAAACTGCAACCTCATAGATCAGGAGTTGGCAAACTTTTCACACGTAAAGCCACATTTAAAAAAAAATTGAAGCCGAGGGCAGTAGTGATTGGAAGAGCAAAAAAATAAGCCTACACGCCTTCAGATGTCCTGTTTTCTACGGAGAATCAGTCTAGAGCATAAAAGGCCTTGATTTACGGTAGGAATTTTTTATATTTCTGTCTGCGGGCCGCACAAAATGGTCTAGCGGGCTGTAGTTTGCCCAGCCCTGCCCTGAACTCATTGTAGTTTCGCCTTCGTGGAATTAGCTACCGGTAGGTCTCTGAAATTGATACGTTTTTGCTAGAACTTAGTCAACATTTTATGTAGGGACGCCGAAATTATTTTTGGAGTGGGTGCTTAAAATGAATTTTACGGCTGAAATTACAGGACATAATGCCACATTGTTTCGCAGTAACCCTGTAGGCACCGGTCATAAGAATATGAACCAAATTCAAGTCGTATTAAATTAATCGTATTAACCTGATTAAAAACACTCTTTTACACCGGCAAGAACCAATTTTTATGCGTGAAGCAAATTTTAGCCCTGTAAAAATCGTAACTTAGCGTGATGGTTTTTATAGTTTCGTTAAACTATTTTTCTGTCTCAAAATAATTAACGGAGATTCATGCACTCGAAGCTACTTTTTGGTAAAACCTCAGCCGATTCGTTCGTGAAACTACGCAAATTCTTATCTTTGGTTATTTTATCTCTAGATCCAGGTGCTCTAATTGTCATGTCTCGCTACCTCTCACGAAAATATTCGGATCAACACGACTAAATTCAATGCAAAAATTTTTTGTTCAAGCGTTTTCGCCATTATTTCCTCGCAAAATTTGGTATTTTCTGCAAATAGACACTAGATGCATGATCAGTAGTCTGCCTGTTAGCAGCCTCAAAAAAACACTTGATGCAATTCTTCAGCGTTTAAAAAGAGTTTCTAGGGGCAATTGTTAAAAGGATAGGCCTAAAAGTTTTCCATTAACAGAACTACGTATTGTGTAGGCTAAAGTAAAAATATAACTTAGCAATGGTACACATCAAAAGCACATCTAAAAAAAAAATAACACAAACGTTATGGTGAGAAGCACATAATCATTTCGACTGCTGTCAAGCTGGCGTGCGGACGTGTTTAGCTTTGTGAGTGAGACGTGCTAGTTCCAGAAATGTCTGCTTCGAAAATTGATCAAGTCTTGCAGAAACTAGATACTTTGCTGGCCAGAGTTAATACAATGGATACCAGTATCAATAAATTCAACGAACGACTGAGCGAAGTAGAAAATAAAATTGAAAATTTTGATTATGACCTAGCAAAGTTGAAGGAAGAAAAAACCGCTACTGCAAGACAACTGAATGACCTGACGATTAACGTTCACAACCTTATTGAAGATTTAGAGAAGCGATTGAAGGACTGCCAAAAACAAATTCTAGAAAGCCGAATTGAAAACAGGAAAGAATCGCTAAGAAATGAAATGTATAGCAAAAGAATTAATACATTGATTCATGGCCTTGAGGAAAATACGAGTGCATGGGATGGGAAACCAAAGAAACAACTGAAAAAATGGTGTACAACTTTTTGAATGAAGCTTTAGGAATTGACAACCCCAAAACAATAAAATTTGCAGATGTTCACTGCCTGCCTCAACACCCAGTCTACAGAGCTGGTAAGAAAATGAATCGGCCAGTAATCATCAAATTAACCAACTCTTTCGATAAACATTTAATTTTTAAATCTCTAAAAAATCTGAAATTGTATAATGATAATCGGAATCTGAAGCCAAAATCCCAACATTACACTTATATTACCAAACATCTGCCTCGGGAACTTCAATTACAAAAGAAACGCTTCCTTTGTACAAGAAAGCGAGGCAAGAAGGAAAAAAGGCAACTTGGAAAATTATGGGCGATGAGTATCAACTTTACATTGATGGCGTAAAGCATTAGACAATAACTTTAATTTCTGACTTACATAGATTATTTATTATTGTATTTTCATTATCTTCCTAATCGTATCGTTTTACTATTTTCACTGAGGTATAGTGCAAGACTTATCTGCTCTTAATTTTGGAACTGGCCTGTCTCATTGTTATTTGTTTGCTTAATTGAATTGCTTGTCCTGACTGAGTTTCAAACTAAACTATTGGTACCATACTTTTTAGAAGTGACAATTCTAGCATGTGTGATGGAATCTCAAGCAGGGAAATAATGGATGATAGGGAGCTTTTGACTATATTAGATAACAGAACAGATGACCATATGCCTGACAATCAGAACCCTCTAAACTACTGTCTGCATAATTCTTTTACTAGTAAATTTAAAACTTGCCAATTGTATGAGCCTAACACTCAACTTCCAATCACTGCTGAAAACAAGAACCTATTTTTGTTACATGTCAATATAAGATCAGTGAACAAAAATTTAGATAAACTAAACCATGATCTCTTGCAATTGCTTCACTACCTGCCTGATGTTATTTGTCTCTCTGAGACTAAAATTAAAAACCTACCAACCACTAATATTACCCTTAACGATTACCACCCTATCATGCACGCAAATTCGTCATCTAATTCTGGTGGTGTCGGAGTTTTCGTCGCAGACAATTATGCAGTAAACATTATCGGAAAAAATGATCTGAATTCCAACTGCGAAGACATTTGGATGCAAATTATAAATAATATAACAAAGAATACTTTTATACTGGGTGTGGTGTATCGCCATCCAGGGGGCGATGTTAACAGCTTTATAACCTCATTCAATGAAAAATTATTACTGCTTAACTTTACGAGTAGATCTAGGTTTTATATTGTTGGAGATTTTAACATTCATGCTAACCCTAACAATATATCAGATAGTTCTAACAATTATCTTAATATGCTTTCTAGCTATGGAGCTTATATGCTTATCGATATACCCACACGTGTAAGTGGTGAGTCGAAAACTACTATTGATCACGTAATAACTAATGATATTCACAATGTAATTTATCCTTGCGTATTCTCAAGTGATATTAGTGATCATTTACCTGTGGCTTGCCTTGTGGCTAGCGCTTCCAAAAGCAGTACCGGTATGCCTAAAAATAACAATACGAAAGAAAGTTACATGTACAGAGATACTAGTCATTTCGATCCTGATCAATTTAAGATGACTCTAAGTAATCAATTCGAGTGTTTTTTTCGCTCGCTACAACTTGATACTGCTAATGATGTAGACACGTGTTTCTCCAAATTTATTGATGTCGTAAAAGTAAATATTGACAAGCACGCGCCCCTTAAAAAGGCAACCCGCAAAAAACGCAAATTAATGAACAAACCTTGGATAACTAAAGGAATTTTAATATCTATTAAGAAAAAACAAAAACTCTATGCGAAATGTTATAAAAGTGGATCTGAATTTGAAAAATGGTTGTACAAAACTTATGCGAATAAATTGACTAAAGTCAAACGTTTGTCAAAAAAACTTTACTTGCAACAAGAAATTGTCAACTCGAGACATGACATGCGCAAATTTTGGGGAATTATGAAAACCTTACTGCCAAACAACCAAAAATTGAACTCGCTTGACTTTGTGAACGTTGATGGTACAAAGGTCACCGATAAGAATGAAATAGCTGACTGTTTCAACAATCAATTTTGCAGCATAGGCCAGTCGTTGGCTGATAAAATTGTTTCTTCTAGCACTACTTCCTTTTGTAATTACTTACAAAACCGTGTCAATTCTTCAATGTTCTTACGTCCTACTTCTCCCACTGAAATTTATAATGTGATTTTTCAACTAAATTCAAACAAGAGTTGTGGATTTGATGGCATTAATGCTAAGTTTGTTATTACTGCTTTCGAAGTTTTGTCACCTATATTATCTATATTAATTAATGCATGTTTCGACCTTGATGTGTTTCCGAGTATCCTCAAAATTGCAAAAGTGATACCAGTCTTTAAAGCAGGTGATAAGGGTAAAGTTTCTAATTATAGGCCTATATCTCTACTCTCTGTGTTTTCTAAAATTTTAGAAAAACTACTTTATACTAGAACTGTTGACTTCCTAAATCTCATTCTGTTCTAGTTCCAACTCAGTATGGGTTTAGACCACAATTTTCTACCATTCATGCAGTCTTGGATATTATTACATCTCGTTATGACAATATGGCCATTAATATGTATACTGGACTTGCTTTGCTTGATCTAGCTAAAGCATTCGATACTGTTAACCACGATATACTGCTTAAGAAACTAGATCATTATGGAATAAGAGGAATTGCAAATGATTTCTTTAGATCTTACTTAACTAACCGAAGGCAAATTGTTTCGATAAACAACTCAAACTCTTCTTTGAAATTTATTAATATAGGAGTCCCGCAAGGTTCGCACCTTGGACCCTTACTCTTTCTTCTTTTCATCAACGACTTGCCTAATTGTCTAGAAAGCGTACCACGTTTATTTGCTGATGACACGTGTCTACAAGTTTGTGCACCATCCGTAGAACAACTAGAACTAAAACTTAACTCGGAATTAACTAAAATCTGTAAATGGATGTCTGCTCATAAACTAACGCTAAACGCCTCGAAATCTCAAGCTCTTATAATTTCTCCGAAACTTAGATGTTCGCCAGTATATCTAAACTTACAATGCCCTGCTGGTACAATTAAAGTCAGTAAACAATGCAAAATACTTGGGTATAACTTTGGATAATCGCTTAAACTTTCATGAACACATCAAAATTACTGAAACCAAAGTTGCTCGCTCAGTTGGAATTTCGAGTAAACTAAAATATTATCTTCCTGAATCTGCTATGTTGCAACTTTATTATTCTCTTGTGCATTCGCAACTTACATATGGAGTAGCTCCACCAAAAACTGCTCCCCTCTACCAAAAACTAAATATTTTATCTCTCTTAAAATTGAACGAATTTGAAATCGCTAAATTTATATTCAATTATAGCAGTAAATGTTTACCCACAACTTTTGATCAATATTTTATTCTTGCCAAAACATCCCATTCTCAATCTACCAGATACTCAGCATCAGGTTCGAATTTAGGTCCCATTCTTTTCTCGATATACGTCAATGACTTTTTCAATACTTATGACTCTGCGCCAGTTCTATATGCTGATGACACGTGTATAAAAGTGGAAGCTGAAACAACTAATGATTTAGAACTTTTGTTAAATCAGGCAATTGAAAAAGCCAGCAACTGGATGAAAGCTAACAAATTCTAATTAATGCGGCAAAATCAAATATTATGATGATTAATTCAACTACAAAAAACGAAACTCAATACCTTGATGTCAGGCATGAAGCACAATTTATAGAACAAACTCAAAATGTCAAATACCTTGGACTATGGATTGACGACAAATTAAAATTTAATGTACATATAAAAAATATCGAAAGAAAAATTGCTTGCGCTGTTGGCATACTTTATAAGCTAAGTTCCTTTTTTCCTACGGAAGTACTTTTGCAACTCTACCATGCTCTAATATATCCTCATTTACTGTATGCTATTCCGATATGGGGATCAACATATAATACTTATCTCCACAAAATCGTTGCTCTACAAAATAAGGCTGTAAAACTCATATCTCAAGTGAAATGGGAGACTAGTGCAATACCTTGTTACGAAACTCTTGATACCTTAAAGTTAGACGAATTGTATAATTTTGAAGTTGCTAAAATTATGTATCATATTTATCACAAAGCTCATCCTCCCAATCTTACCCGTGATTTTATTAAAGTTAACCAACGGCACTCTCTAGTTACCCGCAGATCCAACTCTCATATGTTTACCACACCGCTTCTTAAAACGACCAGGTTACAACAATCGTTTCTGTTCCTGGGGGTAAAAGTATGGAATTCCATTCCGCAAGACATTAAAAAATGTTCTTTTAGAAAATTTAAATCAAATTATAAAAAATTTCTTTTAAGTAAAGTTTAAGATAGGGGGGCAAGGGTGGTTTTAAAAGTCGAAAATAAAATACACTTCTGTTATTTCTACTGTCTATTCTTTTTGTTAATTTTATTTCCGTTGTCACTGTTCAATTCCATACAGTACAAAATGCACTCGATTTACCTTGCAAATTCGGGTTGCTCTTTGTTGAGCTGCCTGAATAACCGTTGGGGGCTGCTTGACCAGAAGACTGTAATAGTCCCTTCGCAGCCTCCAGTCGAAGTACCGTATAATTGTTTAAAATGCTTTATTTGTTTACTTCGTAATATAGCTAGCGACGAATAATAAATGAACTGAACTGAACTACCAGATACTCAGCATCAGACCACTCGAAAATCCCCTTATATAAAACCAATCGATTGCAACGATCCATTAAATTTGTTGGTCCTAAAATTTGGAATTCAATTCCCTTAAAAGTTCGAAAAACCTCGTATACAAAATTTAAAAAAGAATACAAAACTCATTTACTAAACACAACTGAATAGTCATCTAGTTCCATAATTATTATGTTAATTTGTTTAATTCCATTCCTACTCCATCCCTTCCATCCCATTTGCTGCCTTCAGTGTGTGTTGCTACTTGATTTTTTATTTTCTTTAGAAGCCGGTTTATTTAAATTGCCATTAATTATCTGATATTATGACAATTGTTGATTTAATTAAATTTAAGTTCAGGAAGGCTGCTTGACTCAAAGACCTTACGGTCCCTTCGCAGCCTTCCTGTTGCTGTTTTCTGATTATTTTTTGTTTTTCTGTGGATGTAAAATTGTTATTTGCAGCAACGAAATAAACAAGCTTGATCGATTGATTGATTGATTTATTCAGGTCAACAGTATGGTAGTAGTTTTTCAATATAATACAAGCTACAGCACATCATTTAAAATTACATCGGCATCTCGTTATGGACACAAAATTCGTATGTTGCAATAAATATCTGTAGAACAGATTACACCTGAATAAAGTCACTGTAAAATCTTGAAGCCACTACAGCCTGTTTCCCCGTTGTCGGCTCTTCCGGGGGCATAATGTATCTCATTCAAAGAGGAGATGTTTTGCGGTTTTTATTCAAATACAATACAAGCTCTAGCTAGCCATAGTTATTGAGCACTCTGCCAGAGAAGATTGAGCCCTACTCAGACTTGTAGAGCAGATTAAAAGCAAATTGTTGAAAATAAAATGTCCTCGTTATTATGTTCTTGATCACAATTTTGGCTCGAATTGTATCAAAGCATTTTGGCAAAATTTGGAATTTAAGGCATGAACAATTGTAGGCTACATCTATGCAACGCTTAAAAATCTTGGCATGGTAAACATTGGACAACACTGCAGAATAAGCATTTTACATTCAAAATAATGATCTTATTATGTCCACGATAGGTATAAAGTATTGTTTATGATTTGAGATATTAGCTTCATGTTGAGTCGGTTTGTCGAAAACGCAGCTCTGGAATCTGTAGCACAAGAACTTATCCTGCAAGCTCACATGATGGTGAATGAGAAACATTTCAACGCTTTACATCTAAAAATAAAAATCCAAATTGTAGTTCAATGTTCGATTAGAAACGAAAACCGTTGTTTTATTATTTAGTCGCATTTTTATCCTCCTATCACGAGAAAGCTGCTGAGCGCTTGTACTAGCTTGCTTTGGAGTTGCCGGTCATATATACAAGTGCTTTTCCCCACAGCAAAAAAGCTCGCTTTGGAGTTGCCGGCCATATGTCTATCGCACCAAGATGAAGGAATCCCGTTATGTGCCTTTCCTAACAGCTAAACAAGCGAACTAGCCATCTTGCTCCACACTGTCCAGCAGGGAAGCTGCAAATACAAATTTTTAAGTCATCGGTTCGACTCGACTCGGAATCGAACCCCGAGTCCACCGAACAAGAACCAGACGCTCTATCCCACTTGGCCATCTGATCAGTATAAATACCGTAACACTTTAAAATAGAGTAACTTGTAGGTCAACTGTAATATCACAGCACAATAATCAGCAGAGCAACCAACAGTGAAAAATACTGACTTGTAAAAAATGCCTTTAATGTCTTGTTGTTCATAGATAATTTCCATTTCGCTTTCAAAACTGGACATAAACAATGCCAAGGTGATAAGGGTTATAAAAGACTCCAGCACCTAAATAAAACAGTGTTAGCTAACCATACTAGTAGCACAGTAACACTACAGGTCTTAACCCTGCATAGTGCATATGACTAACACCGGCAGGCAATCTATAGCAAACATGCCACTTTACGATAGTAAGGAAAGCTGAAAACGATAAAAATTGTTCACAGTGTGAAAATGATGAACTATAATAGCTTATATTCAGAACAGTGACCAAAACTTTAGTTTACAAAAAAGCTGCATTATATCGACTTTGTTAAATATTTTTCTCAATTACCACATTGAAACAATGTGCTTGTGCGTCATAATTCACATTTTAGCCAAGAAAATCTTGTATAAGCATTATCTTTCGCAAGATTTTTATACAATTCACTATTGCATAAAAGCAATATTGCGCACAATTCACTACTTCAACCCAACAAAAAAAACTAGCGCCTCTTGAACTCCCCGACCGGGGGGGCGAACAAAAAAGGAGCCCCGTAAATAGTCAGTACGTAGTAATATTAACTCAACGTATGATAAAGGTTTCTCAAATAGGCCTATTGTAAGATTCAATATATTTTTTGTCTCAACTCGCGCAATGTGAGACCCCCATACCATATTTATGCTTTTGGCCATTGGGGGGGCCTGCAAATTGCTTTTCGAAAAATGCTTTTCGAAAAATAGCAGTCGCGAAACTAGCAAACAAACGTTTCGTGACATACTAAGGGCCCCTCATCCTCATGTGAAAAGCGCAAAAATAAGCCTTAAAAACGTTTTTTCGTCGCATTGGTAGCGAAATGTTAGAGTATAGGGTTTGCTTGCAGCATTATTTTAGTGGGTTTGGGAAGGGACCTAGTAAAACAGACTAATAAACCTTGTTAAAACTGAGGAATTTTAAAGGCTCAAAAATAAAGTCAAATTCCGCAAAATTTTCTGGTGGGGCATGCCCCCAGATCCACCTAGCTTGGCATTGCCTCTCTGGGGCTCGCTCTTTTGTATCCCCACCCAAGAAAAATTTTTAGGGGGCCCCGAAAGATGATTACCGGGGGGGGGCGCATTGCCTAGTTTCGGCCCTGCCTCTTTCTCCCCACTAAGTAATTAGCATTATACTGGGGGCACACAAACTGAGCTTATGGCACAATAAATCACAAAACAAAATGCAGTAATCCAATCACTACTGAATGCATATCCAACTAACTAGGCAATGATTTGTAAAAAAAATTAACTGTTTGAAGTTAAGGCTTCTTTGACAAAGCAAAATCAAATCTTCAAAACCAATCACTAACAATTCTTGTGCCATCATATCAAACACTAATGTGGGCAGCGGGATTTCATGCAACTCGTTATACAGTGACTATTCACAACATACCATACATGCGAAGGACTATTTTTTGTTGCAAAAGTTTTCATATGTGATAGTTCAGCATAACTTTGCGTCGTGCAAAAACAACTTTCGCCTTACTTTTGAAATTGATAAAGCCGAAAGAAAAGTCATTAATCTTCGACTGCACTCATTATCATCACTGAGCAGAATATACTGCATTCATCACAATCCATAAACCAAAATTGCATATTTTAACAGCAAACCATTTAAATAAAATTGGATTTAAATAAGCTGACAAATAATTAGCGTTGTGATCTGCAAAAATTATAACATGACCTGTATTTTTATAAAGTAAGATATTATGTATGTATTTAGCAAACCAATTATTACCACCAGTAGCACAGTAACATACTACCGGTAGGCCCGTATTAACTAGTCAATATAATTTTACGATACACAGCTCATACCGGTTATGTGGTGGAAGTAAACTTATCTGCACAAAACTTTATCATAGCAGCAGACACATCCTGTATAGACAGCACAATACTAGCAAATCATGCATCTTATAAAAATATTGATTGCACACTTCGCTGGTTGCATAAAACAATACCTTAATGTAGGCTCTATCAGAAAAAACAGCTGGTGACCGCTGCTGTAAATTTTGTCACAGAAGTAGAAACAATATGGTGTGTTTTGCATAGCATCATAATGGGCTTCCACTTTCACTACCGGTATTGCACTGTAGTCAGTTTTTAAGACATTTACCACTACTGCTAGTATGATTAATGTTTAGTTGGTCATTAAATTGTGCACCAGATAATTACCTAATAATTGATAAAAAAATGTTGAAAAGATGCAGTATTTTTACACAGTACATATGAAGCAGTGAAATCCATATATTTTTAGTGTAGTCTATATTACCGGTATGCGTCTCGATAATTACACACTGCACTGTGTAATACTATTATTACACTGCACTGTGTATTACACACTGCACTGTGTAATTACCATAATAATTTATAACTGAAAACTTACTTTATCAGTGACCAGCAGAATCATGAAAATAAACAACTTCAGTCCAGACCTTCTTTGAGCTAGAAATGTAGCTTTCATTTTTTAACTTTTCATAACCGGAAAGTACCTAACCAGAAAATGATTGCTGGATTGATAAACTACTGGTACCCTACTCGTACCTCTGAATTACTAAAAACTTATTATGGTTTGCATAATACAGTAATACTTCAAAAATCTAGCAGCCTGTCGATAATAAAACATACGATTTGACCTCAGCAAAACTAACGAGAAAATTACAAGGTGATGTCAAAACTGTCAAGTATCAACAGCACTGTGCAAGTGCAGCTAGCTGAGAATCCGAGACACACACCAGCAACCTCCCCATTACCAGCAGTCTAGACTGGCTGACTGATAAAATCTCGTAGTAGCCTTGATCCAGGCTAGACTTTTAGTGGTAGTCTACTTTCTCACACTTTCTAGTGACTAAGTTTACAATTGATGGCAAGAAACTGCAGTTTGGGGGACCGTGGTCAAAAAGTTATCGCTGCTAACACTTTATTTCTTTCTACATACTTTCTAACACTTACCGGTATTTCACCAACGAACAAGTTAATATTTTGTCAAAATTAGTTTTACAAAGCTTTTATACATCTCACAAAAACATTTTGTCTTACCCTGTGACGCTAGCCTATACGAGACCTGAAAAAAATGGAGCACGGTGGAGCAACATTCTTGCGCTACTTGCTCCACGAATCGCTACGGAGCAATACCAAGCTCCACGAAGCATCAGCTCCACCATGCTCCACGGGGCGATGCGATGCGCGATGCAGCTTGATTGCGTCACAATGAAACAACTAAAAGTTGGAGCATGGCGACGCTTTGTGTTGCTCTAGTGTAGACAAGGCCTTAGGCTGCACAAAAAAAATGAAAAAAAAATTTTTTGGGGAGTACAAAATAATTTATTTCTAGAAAGTGGGGGGCTGTCCGGGAAAGTTAAGGTGGCCAAGTTGTAGACCTAGGTGAGACTCACATTTGAACTCGTGGTCAGCTTTGAATTGGAGCAGCCAGTTAGAAGTTATGACCGCTCGAAAATTGAAAATTCGAATAACTAGCCAAGTTTAAACAATATGGAAAGTTTAAACAATATGATTAAACAATATTTAAACATAAAAATAATGACGTCTAACAAATTATTATATATAAATTTAGAGGTTTAGGCCCAAGCAAAACTAGTACTGCAAGCAGCTGCATTGTCTTGGTTATAGACTAGCCGACGGCAGAAGGTAGGCCAATACCTCAAAACTAATGCTTTCCAGCATTGTTTTAAGAAACAAATCCTTTCATAACACGCAATGTAACTTTGATTTACAGATCTACAGGGTGGCCCAAAAGTAGGTATACAGTTATTAAAAGTAGGGTTTGGGTCCAAAAGTAGATTTGTGGTTCTCATTTAGGCACTTTTACTCTTTTACTTACTTTTTTACGCATACTTACATATACAAATTATAAAATTATCATATATAAATGACTCACATATTTACGCACTTTACTCACTTTTATCTGTATCCCTACTTTTGGGCCACCCTGTATACAACGTCACTGAAAAACACAAGTTGTGCAACCGATGAAATTGGCCGCCATTTTCGTGCCCAAATGACTCGCTCGCATAATGACATGCATTGAGTATAGTGGCAGGCTAGCAGTTTTAGACTGTGTTTATGTGGTCTAAATAGTGGTCTGCAGTGAAATTTATTCAAAAATTAAGTTTGCAAAGGATTAAAATATATTTTATTAGTCCAATTTGTAGCTATGCTGGCATAATAGAGACGGCAGATTAGAGCAAAGTTCTATATGCTGGCAAAATCAGAAATTTACCAACTAGGCTTATTCAATGCTTAAACTAGGAGTATTTGGGCTTTGTTTACAGCACAGTTTTATTTAGTATAAACTAAGTCAAGAAAGATTTGAATTTTTTTTACATTTTTCATCTACCAGAGCACGAAATTGGTTTGAATTTCAAGTTTAGGTCAGCCCCGTGGTGGTACAGCACAGACTTGGACAACTAGATAATTCTAGTTTTCTAATTACACTAATTGGAGCGAAATGCCGCTAATCTAATTCTAATCTAATTTGCGAAATGTTTCTATGCTCTAATTCTAATTCTAATCTAATTTCCGGTTTTGCCGAAAATGCTAGTTTGTCCAACGGCGTTTTTCAACAAGTTATGCAAGAATATCCCTTGTGCAAGGAAAACCAGTGCCAAGCCGCCATCGCATTGCTTAGTTATACTAATTGTGACGAATAGTAGCCATAGTGACATAATAACTATTTTATACTGTAGTAACTTGTAGTGTAGTAAGTTAGGATATAGAATCTAGATACGTAGTGTAGAGTAGGCTGGCAAAGCGTCTATGCATGGAAAATTACTAGGCCTACGCCTTTTCGATACACACACAGTGTTTCTGGAAGTTAGTTTTAGAACTAAATGTTTTGCATAGCCTAGCGGCGTGCATTAGCAACAATCTTCATTATCATTGCATCATGACAAGAAACTGTTCAAGATTGCTGTAGTAACGATAGTGCTAGAATAAAAACTTTTGTTCGAAGATTGTTTCAGCACCACAAGTTGGAATAAACAATAGTAGGCCTGATAGTACTTGTATGTTGTTTTACATGCTATACTAGGCTGCTATATCAGCACTAAACTACATCACTTATAACCTAAAGTTAGAAAAATTACTGTCCTTTTACTTTTTAGCCGTAGAGACAATCGCTGCATAGTGCATATCACATCACTGATTGTCTGCACAGATATCTAATGATGAGGCTCTTCTCGAACAAACGTGAAGGCCTCATTACTGTACCTACTCAATTACTATAAATAATGTGCAGCATTGGGTGGCGTTAAAAAAACAGAAAACATTTCTAGTTTTCCGTGTTCTTATCCTTCAGTTTTCGAAAGAGTAGGCGTAAGCAGCGTTCATCAATACTGATGTGTACGAATAGGTGTCAAAAACTAAGCGTTCATGTACTATAAACCTTTATCAGCCCAAAGGCAGCGAGAATTCTTTCGTGTAGTACCGCCACTTCGCGGTTTTTCACTTATCGCAGTGGTGTTTGGACCGCATTAACCGCGATAAACGAGGGTTTACTGTATGCCTATTTCTTATTCGTTCTAATTTTAATTCGAAAGTTGATTTCATTTCCAAGTTTTTGCGAATTCACTAATTCTAGTTCTAATCTAATTTGGAAAAACTGTGTAGCTCTAATTCTAATTCTAATCTAATTTGGAAAAACTGTGTAGCTCTAATTCTAATCCTAATCTAATTTGGAAAAGCCGAAATTTTTCTAGTTGTCCAAGTCTGGGCTACAGCACTGCTGGTCACCATGTAATTATAGCCTCAGCTGGTGTTAAAACTTGCAAGATGAGTTAGTTTGGAATCTGGGCTACTGAACTGCAGGCTTGGGCTATTGGTTGCAGCTACTAGCAGCGTTTGCTACCGGTATAGCCCAACGTCACTGAAAAACACAGGTTATGCAACCGATGAAATTGGCCGCCATTTTCAAGCACAATTGACTAGCTCGCATAATGGCAAGCATTGAGTATAGTGGCAGGCTAGCAGTTTCAGACTGTTTCTATATGGATTAAAAAGTGTTATGCAGTGAAGTTTATTCTAAAATTTAAGTTTGCAAAGAATAAAATGGATGTCATTTCTCCAATTTAACTGAATTTGTTGCAAGAATCATAGGTTAGATAAACAAGTCAGAGCAAAGTTTTGGATTGTTATGGGGTGGGCAATATTTGATAAATGAATAGAAATGTTGGTGAAGTCAAAAAATACAGGGAAAGTAATCAGTTCAGTTTAGAGTGTTGGTTGACAGAACTTCTGAAGATCTTCGGAAAAAAGAAATGAATTTATTTCTGGAATTATAACCGTTCTTTTCAGAGCCACCCCTACAAATGAAAAGATGTGTGTACCATCGCAAGCTCTAATGAAATAATCAAGAAGCACGCAAACAGCTTAATTAGGGCAATGACGACTACGCCTATACGAATCAGTCGCGTAGCTAGAGATTCTGCCGCCCGGGGCGGTTCAGGAAATTGCCGCCCCCAAATGCAGTGGTGTACCCAGGATTCGGCCAAAGGGGGGAACATAACCGAAGATCTGAGGGCGAACCCCCCAGCTGCCGGAGGCATAGGGGGTCTGGGGACGTAGCCTCCAGCCGCCAACGAATTTTTGCGGTTTTCACATAAAAAACACTCTTTTTAACAAACTTTTATATCGAGAAAAGGCATGCAGTGAGTGCAGTCACCACTAGCGTGGCCAGGATTTTGCAATGAGGGGGGGTTGAGAATGACATAGCATTTGATTATACGTTGTTTACAGGAGTGGATCCAGAACGTTTTGGTGGGGTACATGAAATTTTGAATTAGGTTGAATGTTAACTAAATGCAAAGACGTTTGAACTCGGAAACGGGCGTAAATAGGCCTTTTGAAAATGTTTCATGTTAGGGGTGTATTCAGTAATTTTTTGAGGGAAGGAGCATCAATTTTCGTCACTTTTTTCAAGCGTATTTTTTCCGGAAAAGTTATTTTTAAGCATCTTAAGTGCCAAAAACGACTCTAGGGGGGTCCGGGGGCATGCTCCCCTGGAAAATTTCTGAAAATTTGCATAATGCAATGGGCATTTTAGTGCTTTTTGAACAATTTTTAAGGAAAGTTTGTCATATTTTTGGCCCTTAACTTTAATTGCTTCACCAATGATGCGTTTTGTTCGCACAGTTTCGATTATGTATGACGTCATTTGAGGCTCAATGAGGAAGAGGTTGTAACCCCCGCCCCCCCCCCCCCCCCCCCCCCCCGTGGCTACGCCATTGGCAGTCACTATAGACAATGCAAAAACATTTTTGGAGTTTCTGTCTAAAAGCAGAAGCTTGGCTAAAATAAGTGAAAGGAGGCTGCAACCGTTATTAGTTTGAGAAATTATAGACTGAATGGCACCGTGGCCCCCCTGCGTGCGCCCATGTCACTTGCGTAGTACTGCCTAGTGCCTATACTGCATTCGCACGCTGAGTGTGAGCGATTCAAATGATGCAAATACGAAGAAGAAAACAGTGCGCAATTGTGACATAATACACATTAAAATCAAATCTTTTTTATACTCGCGGGAATACACCAAAGCGTAAACGAGATGGCGGGGCCCACTTCCGTAACTTTGCGCCTGGGCACTGGGCAACTCAGTAAGATGATTTACGATTAGCAAATAAGCGATATAGCCAAGTAATAGTTGGTCAAAATAATTAAGACAAATAATTACATAAAGCTTACTAGTGCTTGGCGGCCATGAATTAGTTTTAATTAATTAGTTATATCTTTATTTACTTACGCGCAATTGTTTTTTTGTGACTTTTTATCTATTGAACCCACAAATAGGGTTTAATGATACCTTAAATATGCGAAAACTGCATTACTTTGTAGTTTAATACAGTCGGCGATATTGCAATTGGGCACGAAAATGGCGGCCTTGTGACGCAACAACGTGACCAATGCGCTGCATAACTTGTGTTTTTCAGTGACGTTGCCTGTATATACCTGCCACGTGTTCAATATTGTGTTTTTACTAAAACACTGATTCTCGGCAAAGCAAAACGCATTTGCCAAACTGCTGCAATTGTTATGCTTATGGGAGTGCAGTGATGCGTGAGCGGGACGAAACAAAATTGCTACGCATTATAATAAAGAAACAAAGGAGAAAAGAGCAGTTTCCGTTCATCTAGTTTATGTCATTGGTCCGATGAATGACGACTAGCTGAATAGTCGGATGCGGTGACACGTGGGCTGGAATGACGAGAAGATGATGGTGAAAAGTTATTAGCAGTTGGACTCGGGTCTGAGGTAAATAAATTGACTGCTTGTTGAATGGAGTCCAGACGTGACTCCAAGATCTCGTCAATTGACCGTTGATTTAGCACAGCGTATTGACGTTGAGGCGTCGGCGAACAATGATGGACACAATAAATCTTTCTGAACGAAAGTTTTACGATAATCGATAATTTTGAAAATGCCCTGGGCGATACCGATAATCGATAAATCTCACTTTCTTGAAGCGATATCGGTAGTAGATAAATTATCGCCGATAAGTTTTTCCCATAAATATTACAGTAAATTTTCAATGTGCTTGACGAAGTTTTTTTTTAAATCAAATTGCAAAAAATGTTTTCATAGGTTCATAAATTGTAGTCAGCATTTCTTAAAGTTTCTTCACCTCGTGTAGTTTACCTCTACGTGTGCACCATTAGCCGTACAAAGCATATCAAAGTTCTTTCGGAATTTAGTACGCTTTTATATGTGCACCATTAATTGCATTTCGGGATTACGTCCCTCATCAGTGATAACAATTAGGGAGGACCGCATTGAAAACCACACAACAAAATTACTCAGTCTGGTGTATGGGCATTCAATACAGTGAAACGGACAGCAGTTGCGAATACTTGAAATCCTCACAATAAAACTGACTTTGAAAAAATTGAAGTATTCGCGAGATACCGGCTGAATAAATTCAATTTTTTTTCTCTTTTCTTTTACCAAGCCATAAACCAATACCTTTTTTGAATAGAATTTTCAATGAGCATTACTATCTATCGCATTGGCAGTATGCAATTGCAGAATTGCCACATTTGTGATTATTTTTGGGCGCTTGTCCGATGTCCCTTCTCGGATTTAGCCTATCACCTCGAAGCAGTGTTTCCCTTTAAGGTGCGCAATTGCGCAGTACCATCAGACCATTTGCGCAGTGAAATCTCTCTTTAGCGCACTAAAAACATTTCAAATTCAAAAGTAAACGACGTTACATTTGTTTGGGATCGATCTAACAGAAAGCGCAATTTGTGCATTTTCTATCGTGACTTGAATTATTATTCTTTCACTGCTATCAAAAACCCATGGACATGAAAGAGATATTCTAAATCAGTGTTTCTCAACCGCCGGTGTCTACTTTAAGTACCTTTTCGCCAGTCCGGTGAAATAAATTCCAATACTATATCTCAATTCGAAATTGCGCTATTTATTTTAACCCATATAGGCTTCTCGCGCGCACAACACTTTTTCCGTCAGCCACCAGACTAGTTCGTGCAGTATGCACTGCCGATTCATTTATTTTTTGCCTTTCTTATAAAAACAACGTTGGAAGTGAGATGAAGCTTGCGCATAACCGCTCATTTAGGACAAGTTGTTGTAGTAATATATAAAATCTAAGAACATTATTATTTAACTAAAATTCAGTAGTATGACAACCGGAAGTTGGTTAAAGCTGTTAGAAACAATATGCTTTGTTAGCCAGAGGTTATCATAATCTTCAAAATAGATTTTCAATATGAAATAACTAAAAATTGATAATGAATTAATACGTGAAATGAAATAATTCCCAAAGTTATTGAATCGGTAAATATATAACAAAAGTGTAAAATATTGATCAGTAATAAATTAATACGTGAAATGAAATAATTCCCAAAGTTACTGAATCGGTAAATATAACAAAAGTGTAAAATATTGATCAAAATGCAGCAATAATTTTAAAATTACTAAGTGTTGAATCGATATTTCTTTTATAAGAACTATTTTTGCTTCACGGCCGGCTCAAACGAGCAATCCGCTGCCATCACCAGCGGCCCAAATGAGCCATTCGCCGGCTCCACCGCCGGCTCCATTCTCCACAGCCAGCTCTACCGCCGGCTCCGTCACTTTTGATTCCGTAACTACTACTGAGACGGAACTTTCGAAATGTCGACTGGGAGCTCTATAGTCTCGTCACAAATAAGCTCTCTCAGGACCTTCCATCCCCTGATTCTAGCAGCACTGACGAGGCTTATCATGACTTCTGCAACACTATCATCACTGCAGCAAGACAATCAAGTCCACGCGGTCGTATAAAGAACTACACACTGTGTTGGGATGCAAAGTGTGACCACCTCTACCAGGCGTTTCTTGACGCACCGCAGGGCCAAGCTACTAATACTACTGCTCCTACTCTGCTTGATGGGCTTGACCTAAGCGAAAACCCAGGTGGTCAGAGGCTGTCGAATCCATCGACTTCACACACTCCAGTCGGTTAGCATGGAGTCATAAAAACAATCTTACTGGCAAGCAGAGAAACACTCAACGAACTTGTCCAATTTCCTCCAACTCTATTGCATCAGAGTTGGTGAAAAATAGAACTTCCAAGATGAAAGACCAGAAGTCAACCAGACTTGTGTCCCAAGAGGTGTCTGAACTTTGGAGGATTCCAACACCCCACGACAAAGTTATCTCAGGAGATTTTACCTCGAAAGAATTTTTCAATGTCCTCCGTCTGCCGAAGCCAGAAAAACCTCCAGGCCCTAACTCTATCTGTCCTGAGCTAGTACTTTATGCCGGTGCTGCACTAAACTCATGGCTAAATCAGTTCCAATCATCCTGCATGCGCACACTCAAGCTTCCAAAGATCTGGGAGACGAGCCCTCGTGGTCGCGATCCTAAAGCCAAAGAAGCTCCCAAAGAACCCCTATAGACCTATCTCTCTGTTATGCATTCCATTTAAGATCTTGGAAAGGCTTATCTACACTCGCATCGAGCCTATTGTAGATCCACTCCTTCCGAGGCAGCAAGCCGGCTTCCAACACGGGAGATCGACTCTAGACCAGGTCACACTTTTAACTCAAGAAATTGAAGATAGCTTCTCGGTTAACAGGAAGGCCGGCGCTGTATTTGTGCATCTTACAGCAGCTAATGACACTGTATGGCATCGCGGTCTCACCTGAAAGCTACTACGACTCTTACCGGATAGGCACATGGTTTCACTGATTATGGAGCTGGTTCGAAATCGTGGCTTCACCATTACTACTTGTAACGGCTTGCAAAGCAGGCTACGGCGTCTGAAGAATGGCGTTGCTCAAGGATCAGTCCTGGCCCCTCTCCTATTCAACATCTACACACACGGCCTTACAGTAACAACCGTAAAGAAATTTGCTTATGCAGACGATCTGGCTATCCTGCACTCAGCAAAAAACTGGCAGATGTTGGAAGAGGCTTTAACCCAGGATATGTCAATGATATCCACTTACCTCCAAAAGTGGAAGCCGAGGCTCAGTATAACCAAAACGATGACGGCTACCTTTCACCTTTAAAATAAGGAGGTAAAACGTGAGCTCCATGTTACCGTTGAGGGGCGCATGCTACCCTTCTCCACTGAACCAACTTATCTTGGAATAAAGCTTAACAGAGCGCTCACTTTCCGTCATCATCTGTAGTCACTGCGTAGCAAGCTTTCATTACGCATCGGACTGCTGAGGCGACTGGCAGGATCAAGTTGGGGTGCAAATGCCCAGACATTGCGCACAACTGCCCTGGCTTTGATCTATTCTACTGCTGAATATTGTGCACCAGTGTGGTGCTGTAGTGCCCATACTCACCTCATAGACAAGACAATCAACGACGCCCTGCGTATAGTGACAGGATGTCTGCGTCCCAGGCCAAAGGGCAATCTTCATACCCTAGCAGATATCCATTCACCTGAGCTTCGCCGCAAAAAAGCCACTTTGTTATTGGCTCTTCGTGCGCAAGACCCTAAACATCTATTGCATGAAAGACGAAATGCAATGACCTTTGCAAGACATCGACAACTTAAATCAAGACACTCATTTGTCCATGCCGCACTGGAACTGATTAACGAAGTTGATAAGTTAAACATCAGCGCAGCGCACTGGGCGGACTACTGATAGAATAAGGAGTGGCAGGCAAGTTCTTCTCGACTCCATGCTTTTATTCCAACTGCTAGCACCTCACCACTCGGAATGCACTTCCCAAGGTCTGCTTGAGTTAGGCTTAACCACCTCCGCACTGGTGTTGGCCTCTTCCATTCAAATCTGCAAAAATGGGAACTGATTTCCTCAGCGACCTGTGAGTGTGGCGCAAAGGAGCAGACACCAGACCATGTAGTGGCACCTTGTTCCTTGTACCGCTACCCAAATGGAGCTCAAGGTCTGAAAATGGTCAATGAAAACCTGTTGACCAAACTGATGAATAAATGTCCAATTGTCCAATGGGAACAATCGCTCTCAGAAACATCTATTCCAAACGTATACAAGAAGGGCTTTCTAACTGATAACTCTGGCTAAAGATTTAGGTCTGGCAAAAAAGCTAAGGAAAGGCTAATCTTATACAACTCTCTTGCTAGGCTGAAGTAAAACGCTAAAGAACTAGTTTATTTCACTAGCCTATTGGCTCGTCACAAATATATATGCTAAACAAGGCTTTTTCCAACAAGCTGTGCCTGTTTCGCTTGTCTGAGCAAGAAGACCTGCTGGTACCTGTCAGTAAAATAGTTGTCTACGTTGAACTCGCCATCGCGTCCGCGTAAAAATTTAATAAAAAAGTAATTTTTTTCAACTGAAAATCTGCGCTGAGATGCCGATTTGCATCTACGCTGAAATTTCTTAAATAAACAAAGAATTCTACGCTACGCAGACAATTTCTCGCTAAATGTAAGCGAGCCATAATAACTAGAACTAGAAGTCTATCCAGTCTAGCTATCATCACTATACTCGCAGTATCAACTCGCCGAAGCGTGCAGCGAGTGGCGGAGTTCATCTACGTGGCTTAGCGCCGGGACAACGCATCTCCGAAGAACTGTCGCAGCGGTGGCGAGCCGTTGGCGACACTGTGTCCGATTTGACCGGCCCGGGAGTTGAACCCAAGGCATCTAGAACTGACACCGTTGTCTTTAACCACTACGCTAAGCGGCTGATGAAATGCTTCGGATAGGTGATATTGGTTGGTAGAAGACATGGCAAGCACAAATAAAATGGCGGAGGTTAACTTTCTTGCTAATTTAAATACAGAAATAAGAGCCCATAGTGTATTTAAAACATTTGCATACTTTCGAGATGTTTCGGTTTACACTTAAACCATTGTCAATCTGTGTTCAGAATGATTGACAATGGTTTAAATGAAAAATATTCGAATGTGTCCAATATTGCTGCATGGCTTTGATTTTTGTAACTAAAATATTTAAAAATTCCATAAATTTTGTTCCGAAAATGAATTAGTTTCAAAAGTTTTCGCCCAACTTTATAAATTCATTTTGTCGCATTTACTTTTGTATTGACGAGGTTTAAAATTTTTGAATACATAATCTCTACCCTCGCTATAGAAAAGTCTTATCAAACTTATGTCATATTCAAACAGAAATAGCCAACTATGCCCCTGATGCAAATTTATTGAAATAAAAGCAATCACCAACTTTAGATGTAAGACCCTTTTACACTTTGGCGAATATGACTGCGACGCTACTGCAAATTCATTGCAACATGATTCGCAACGCGTTCGCCGCGAAGTCGCAAAACCATGCCGATTCCACTGCAATTCAGTTGCGAATTAGTTGCGACTCCGTTGCGAATTGCTTTTAGTCATAGCAATTTGAAGTCACTTCCCTAAGTTTCCTTCACAAAATGTCTAGTGAGGAAGCTATCTTGCTAGGTGATGAAGAAATGATTGCTTGGTAACTGTTGCGTTATGTTAGTTGCTGGTAAAAAACGCATAAAACATCTTTGTGGTAAAAAACGCAAAAATCATCTTTGTGAGACGTCAGATTTTTGTCGTACAGGCAGATATTTCCTCGATAGAAGAGAACAAGTTATTTATTCGACAGAGCAGTAGCGCACAGTATAACATACAAGTTAAAAATGCGCTATGAAATGTATGGCGTTGGAATGCAGCGCAGGAGCAAAGAACACCTACGCAACTGCAATCTTTAGAAAACTTTTAAATCTTTTAAAAAATCTTTAAAAAACACGCTATTTTCAAAAACTTGTCAACAAAAACAATAACAACTAAAAGCTAATTGTAAAAAACGTGCCACTCAATTTGATGCTAACACTAAAGCAAGCCGTTCTCAAAAAAAAAAAGTACAAGCTAGACTTCCAAATGTTATTAGTTTGGTTTGCAGAGAAAGTTAGAGACAGTTTAGTCTCGAGGTTCAACGAATTCATAATACCAAATGAATAAAACACGAAATAGGTCAGATCATTTTTTTAATTATACTTGTTAGCCAGAAATTTTCTGCATTCTCCCTTGATTCGATAGAATGAGTAGGATTTAATTGTTGGTTGGGGGAGGGGGGCGGAATTAAGGTAATAATTTTGATGATGCTTAGTATTATAATGGTGAGCTTATTTGTTCAATAGGTAAAACATAAGCGTCAAATATTTCGGGAAGGGATTGTTTGCGATAAAGATACATGAATTTGCTTAATTAGAAGGTATAAATATCAACATTTTTTAGAATGTTATAGTTTTTATGTAAAGTACGATACCATTTCACTAGCTGGGTTTTTTGTTCCAAAGTAAATTAATAAAGATAATGCGAGCTTTTTTGATGCGGGTTTGCAAGAACTTTCATTATTATCCATCCCATTTGCTGGTAAAAACAATAACTCAGCATTCTGATTTAGCACATAAGCTTTTTTCTCATAGCTTGTTACTATGTTATGTCGTAACAATCATCTTACATTTTTTCGTTAACTTTTTAGATTTCGTAGTGGATTCTACATGAGTCGCAGTGGGTTCGCCATACTTTGCATTGCAGTCGCAGTGGAGTCGCCATGGATTGTACTGAAAATTGACTGCGACACCGTTGCGATTCATTGCGAACTCGTTACGCCTCCATCACGACTGAAAAATTCGCAGCCAGATTTTTCAACGTGTTGAAAAATGTTTAACCGATGGCGAATCCGTTGCGACGCCATTACGAATGAGGGCAACCGTTGGCGAATTAGATGCAACTTCACTGCGAGTCTAAATTTTATAATTCGTAATGGAGTCGCAGTCAAATTCGCAAAAGTGTAAAAGGGGATTCGCGAAGTTGTTACACGGTTCGGCGCAACACCGCGAGTGTAATGAAGATTTGATTTTTTGATCAGAATTAATCAACGAGTTACACGTCACAGCCAACAGGTTCAACAGCCGCAGGCAATAATAAAATATTGCGCCAGACAGAATACTACTATCGACCGCTTGCAACCGCTGCGAGGTTGCCATGATATTGAAAAATTTTCATGTTTGGCAGGTTTTTGCTTGACAAGTTGCAGATGGGAGCGCTGCGTCATTTCGATCAGAGCCATGAAGCGAAAGTCTTGCTTTGTATGCCAGTCAAGCTTAAGACAGAAAATGAGTTACCAGAAGTACCAACTATTAAATAACATGAGTAATTAATTTACGGTGCAAAACTTAAGAATGGGAAACATTGCGAAATCCCAAAAGCATGCCAACGAACTTGTACACATAAACTGGAATGTGGTGAAATGCTTTTATCAAATTCAATTTCCAGAAAACAACAAAACCATAAAGGAACTAGCGAAATCTTGAATATGGGTATTGGGTAACAATCTGGTATAGTGATTTTTAATTACTACTGTGGCACCAGTCGTCATCAAACTTCGTAATCGCGAGGAGAGAAGAAAAACTGCTTGAAGTTAGACGAACAATCAATCAATCAGTGTTTATTTTAGCGCAATGCATAGTAGCAGCGAAATGAATGTAGAGTCTTATAGTCAGCTGCCACCAGTAATTCAATGCAAATGTAGAGCGAAAAATGAAAAAAGAAACACGACAAAACGAGCAATAAGCTACTATGATACGGCGACAATTTTAACACAATGTGATTGCAATAGAATAACGCATAGAAAATAGATGGCCCAAGGTAAATAAATGTTGCAGTTTCAGAACATAAGTACGTAAGATAAACAGATCGTATTAAGTGCCAATTGTTGAACATCGACGGTTTAAAGGTGTTCACTACAAAAACATAATAGTACAGTGATAATTTAATGATTATAATTAGAAAGACGGGACGAGCAAGTAAACGATATATTATTCAACATTTTAAATATTCGTGATTTTCAGTGCATAAAATTTCGTGAGGAATTTCGAATCTGTGTGTAAATGGTAGGTAAACCTTATTTGCAATAAATGGTGATTAGATAAAAATGGTAACTGAAGTGACATGTTGGTGCTAGTAAATCAGTAATGTTTTGTGCTGTACAATTTATTTTATTTATTTATTTATTTGTTTGTTGTTTTTTTATTTGTTTATATTTTTTTTATAAGTGCGCAATTTTGGTTTTTAGGAAGTGGTATAATTTGACCTAGATTTTTTCAAACGTCAGTGTATGTGGATAGCGGTAATTGTTTGTATTTTTGTTTGAAAACTTGGGTTGGGAATTTTTTTAGTTCGTTGGGAATATCGTGCCAGAGTTTTGGCCCTACATATTTTAAGGATTTTTTTCCTAGTTCAATTCTGACTCTAGGTATGAAGTTGTTCATGTTGTTTGATTGTCTTGTATTGTGTTTATGTATCGCTGAGATGGATGGAGGACTTGTATTAAAAGATTTAGACGATTCCTTTATATTGTGCATAATTATAGCTGTTTCTAATTTGACTAGATCTTTGAATTGAAGGACGCCCAGTTTGTGGAATAGTAGTTTAGATGGTGTAACTTGGGGACTTTTTGTCATATATCTAATGGCTCTTTTTTGTATCTTGATCAAGGGGTCAAGAACAGTGTTGAAAGCCAGACCTCAGGCTGGAATACAGTATTGCAGATGAGGATGGACTAGTTCATATTATACGGTCTTTATGGTAGATAAATCAACATATTTTCTAATCTTAAGTAATACCCAGCAGCCTTTTGCGATTTTAGAGCATTGTATTTGAATGTGGCATTTCCACAGTAATTTATCATGTAGAATTAATCCGAGATACGTGCTTTGATGTATTCGCTCAATTGAGTGCGAACCCATGTTAAGGTGGAATTGGTGGTGTATTATATTTCTAGTAATTAACATAAATTTGGTCTTGGTATAATTGATTGATAATTTATTAATTTTCATCCAATCATCAATATGGTTGAGTTCCGTATTGACAATACAGTTTAGTTTGGTTATATTTTTGTGGGAAAAGGTCAGATTCGTGTCATCTGCAAATAATCTCGTTTGAAACTGAGATGCTTTTGGTAGATCGTTAACATATATAACAAGGGGCCTAGTGTTGAGCCTTGGGGGACCCCACAAGTAACGAGAAGGGGCTTGGATTTGGTTCCATTTACCACTGTCCAAAGACATCATGCTAAAGACACCAATCCTAAAGACATCACGCTCAAATTCTTGCTCAGCATTCCTGAATCGATCAGATTCCACTAGACCATGTGTTACATTGTGCGTAATGCGGTGTTCGTGAATATGGCTTGGAAATGTCTTTGAATTAAGCAAGAAGGTTGAAAGTAATCGGAAGTGATAATATCGGCAAGACTGAACCAGAAACGATAAAACCATTACGGAAACCGTTGGCCGTGATTTGAATAAGTCGCCGCAAATCAACACTGAGATTGAACTGATGCAAAAAACTGATTTTAAAAAGGAACGACGCTGTTGCTACAATGAAAAACTCAGCAAAATGCTATGAGAATGTTAAGACCAGAAAACAGTTAGCCGCAAGTATAGGAATAAACGACTGATTGACAGCTTGAAGGGGTTGATTGTTTTGGTGAGGTTTGTAATTTGTACTTGGTATGAAGTTGTTGGTAGTATTTGCAGTGGTGTACGCAGGGGATGTTACTCTGCGCGCACCCTCATCAGGCTTCTTACAGAACAGTCGTTTTTGCTCAGTTACTTACAAAAAACTTGTGCCGTTTTGTGGTACATCTTCTTTTCACATCCCCCCTCTGACAATGTTTTCGAACCCCCCAGAGTGTTTGATTGTAATTCATTGTAAAATGTGTAAAGCAATGAACATTGCCGGTCTTGCAGCCATGCCCAGTCAATTGCAGCTGCATGTTTCAACGCTCGCTCGTTTTTCTGCCGGTTCCGTTTTCCGCGCAATTATCCCATTTGTGTGCTAGTGTATTTTTAAACGTTTTGGTGCGCGGCAATAAAAGTTGAAATGATTGATTTCTCTCGACGACAATTTTGCGTAGCTCGGTCTCAAAAACTAGTTTTTTAATCGTTAAAATAATAGAAAACTCATATTGGCGCAATCGTGCACGAGCCACGACAACGTTAAGTTGTTAATTTTATTTTTTGACATTCTCGTATCCTTTCTTCGCAATTTTGACCCAAGAGCTAGGGGGGCTCAGTTGGTTCAAGGGGAGCTCAAGAAAATCCAAAGAGGTTTTAGCCCTCCTCTGGCCCGCCACTTTCCGCGCTTATGCCCGTTGTCTCTCTTTCAGGGTTCATTTGCTTCATGGGTCTATGGGTTTATGATTTATAAAATCGAATAGTTTGCGGCTAACCAGCTGCGAACAGTGCTGTGCTTTCAAACAGTATATTGAAGAAAAAATTATGATTGTACAAACTGTAAAACGTATTACACAGTGATAAGTTTTTGTTTAATTAAACAGAATTGATCCGAAATGTTCGTAAGTAAAAAGTTTAAGTTAATAGTTTTGTTGCTGACTATTTGTTTTTACTTCTTTATTTTGCGAAATTCTTTTCTTGATAATGATTTAACTCGATCTGAACTGGGCAAATCCGAGGAAAAATCGACGCAAGAGTTTGTACTTGAGAGTAAAACTAATGAAAGTAAAGAAGAATTTATAGAAAGAATAAAGCAGAGAATGAATGAAAGAAAACAATTGATCCAAGAAACGTGCAAAAAATTTGGTAAGCGTTTAGGTTTATGTGCGGCGGTTGGATACGGGGTGGATCTTCGAATCTCGCATTAAGTAATAAGGAACTAGACTTCCTCAAAAGCATTTCTCAATAAATCATTTTTTATGGATCCTCATGATTTCCCTGCACTGCAGCTTATGTTAGCTGGCTGCGGTCGCCGGTGCTGCCGCAACAATCTCTCCGCCCTCGGAAATGTTAAAAAACACACAAATTGCGTAAAGCCCAAATATCTAAGTCTATCTAAAAGGTTCACGTTCTTTGTGACTAAGTTCAGCACTGAGCTTTAACCGCAAAAAATAAACAGTTGGTAAGATACGATCGTGGCAGAAATTGGATGCAGTGCGGATTTTCCATTTTAATGATTTTCAATCACTGTTTATCAATCGTTCTTTTCCAATAGGCATCATCGCGTCGACCGCTTTCTCGCGACAGAAAGATAAAAATGTAAATAAGCAAACAAGCGACTTTGACTTTTCTGGAAAATAAATATTTTATGTCAGATAAGTGAGGCTTAAACAACAGCTTCGCTACACGATATGTATACAAGTATTCGCAATTGCATTGAACCAATTGAAATCAAATGAATGCTGATCCGAAAAAAGAAGATGAAACTTTTCTGGTTTGTGAGCGATTACTGTACGATACATTATTTGCATATTATGCTTTTATTGGCCTATTTTTAAAGTGTTTTTCCTAGTGGCTCCGGAAAGCCTCCATATTGTTTACCCGTCTTAAAAGACGATACTGTTAAATGCATAGGACAAGAAAGAAAACCAGTCAATCCAATGCGTTTCTTTCCCGTGCATTCGCATAAATTTTTGTTTTGTACTGTTCCAAAAACTGGAATTACGAACTGGAAAAAGGTCATTCTTCGCATGCTGAATATTGAAAAACCGGTAAGAAGCCTCATACGAAATATAATTTCTTTCCGTAATTCAAGAGACTGCATATTGGAGTGAAACCTAAAGATAATTTTTTTTGAAACTATTCTTTAAAACAAAAATCAAATCTTCACTATACTCGCGGTATTACACCGAATCGTGTGACGAGTGGCCTCGGCTTAGCGTCTGGGCAACACAAAAACGTCGCAGCGGTGCCGAGCCGTTGACGATACTGTGTCCGATTTGACCGACCCGCCAATTGAACCCCGGAATTTTCCCACCGATAGCGGTGTGTTTTAGCAGCTGCTCTTACCGGCCTGTTTCGGTAAGGGGTAAACGAGCTTTCGGCAAGGGGTAAACGAGACAAAAAAGGTTGATAACCCCTGGGTTAAAGTTAGGTTCGGGAGTTAGGGTTATGCTCTGTCAGGGTTAGGTCAGCATTTGTTGTGGTTCTACGCGACGAAAGTTCTTGTTAATAAGTTAGGCGTTTTTGGCGGTCAGTTGTCGCGGTGGTCAGTGGTCCTGGCGGTTAGTTTGCGGAGGTCAGTTGCTGTGTGCCGAGAGCACGTTAATATATTGATCGTGACACAAAATATTTTTGCACCTTCTGAATGTAACGCCCCCCATAGCGCCCCCTGAGTATTTCCGCCCCTCTAAAAGTTAACAGCGCCCACGAGGGGGCGGTAGTGCTCAGGTTAAGAACCACTGTGTTTGAACAAAATAGTTTTTTTTGCCACTGTCAGTAGCATGGGCATGCATTTGTGTCGCGAAGAGGTAGAAAGACTTTTCAAAAGTTTTGAAATTAACTTTTTATCTTAACAAGTAGTGTAACTGCACAAGGAAAGATGCTGCTGAATGGCGTCAGAAAGAGAAATTTTCTTGCTTACAAATTAAAATACTTGTCTCTCGCTTAATTTGTGATATTATTGTAAAGACTAAGCCAGCCGCTTCATATTATTCTTGCGCGATACGATTTTTTGAAACGTACTCAACTACACACATTTCTCTATGCTCGGTCTTTTCTTCTTGCCCCGCTATTGCTTAGTTTGTAGTCTCAGAATAACAAGCATTCTCTATGTTACTACCATTGCATGCAGTATGACTATCTACATTACCGTATACCGTATTTTCTTGAACAGAAGCCGCGGCTACTATTTTTTATACTTCAACATTTTGTGCGGTTTCTACTCCAAGGTGGCTTCAATTTTTTTATATGAACATTTTCGTCTTCAACATGGTGTCTAGTGAGCATTCTAGTTAATCTATACCATAGGTGACAGGAAAACGGAAGCACTAAATCAGCTGGAAATTGAATGATAGCAGTATTGTAGATGATGATAAAAATGACCTTTGATACAGTTGTTAAAATAAAGCATACAATGTTTGGGTTTGCTTTGTTTTCTTGTATCAGTTAAGAAACTGCTTTGCTCGTTGCGGCTTCTGTTTGAGGTCGACTTCTCTTGTTTTTTTTAAGTCATTTCGTGCGGTTTCTGTTCAAGGGCAGCTTCTATTCAAGAAAATGTGGCAACTGTATAACTGGAAAGACGTTAAAAAATATTATTGCTCTGCTTAAAACTATTGTTCTTTATGTACGAGTCCGGCAAAATAATCTGACACATTTGTAGGCTTAATAAAAGCCAAATTAAGTAAAGAAACAAGAAAGTGTTTTTATTTTCGAAAAGTGTACCGGCAATTACAAACCCTTTTTTTATGTACTGCCATTTTGTTTAGTTTCTCTGAAATGCCATTGTTTTAGTTATTTTTTTTGTTTGCTGACATGAGTTTAAGTGATGAGCATATCGCGTTTTCATACTGGAAGCGTCTATCAAGACAAACGAATTTGTAACTGCAACGCAACGAACGTTTCGTGAGCACTTCAATATTGGTATAGACATGATCTCGTACCAGCTCGATATAGGCCTACGATCTTGTTACGGGTTAGCAACTTCAGAGTTAGATCATGCACTAGTGCGATAGGGATTTTGATTAAAATGTTCTTTGGTCATTTGATCTCAAAGCGTGTTGACATCGATTGGCCCACCCATTCACTTGATTATAAATCCTTATGTTTTTTCCCTCTGAGAATACCTCGAGTCAAAGGTGTGCATTAATCGCCCTCGTTGTATTTGTACTGCCAATGGCATTCCTCACGAAATGACCCGCCAAGTGATATACAACTGTCGCAAACGCTTTCGACAGTGTGTGGACAATGTCGGATCCTATTTGACTGGTTAAATTTTTAAAACCTAATGAAACAAAATGGCACTATCCATGGACTTTTTAGAAAGAAAAAACACTTTTTGTTTCTTTATTTTATTTGGCTTTCATTAAACCTACAAATGTGTCAGATCATTTTGTCCGACCCTGTATTTATTTCTTTATATGTTTCTGGACTAACATCGGCTGCGTATATTTTAAATATGATCACAGATTAACCAAATGACCCATCTGATATATTCGATGCAGGGCCGTACAGTAGAAGATCAGACTCTCGCGTTTCGGAAAGACAGTGTTGAGCTTCCTGCCGGCACTGAGAAGTACTTGAAGTTAATGGTGGTCAGAGAGCCACTGACTCGTCTCGTATCGGGCTACCACAACAAATTGACCGACTCAAAAAAACACGAGAAACTTGTGACCCAAATAAGCAACAAAACTTCACGTAAGTATAAACTTTGCTGAATTAAGGCAGTTTAACGAATGCCACGCATACGACTAGAGATCTTGCTCAAAATGCAAAAAGGCAAGTATGAATAGGACAGAAAGTGAACACTGTTTCGTCGGTGCAATGGATGTGACCATCAATACTTTTCAGGTGTCACTATCAAATACTCGAGTCATTAAAAAAACCCGAGAACGATAGTGCCTAAAATGTCTGCCAAAACAATCGCACTGATGAGACTTGAAAACGACAAAACCGTGCTAATTGTCTGTAGAGACGTGAAGAAAACTTTGTGCATTTTAGTAAATTTGAATTTTGGTTACCCCACAAACTTCTGGGTTACTTTCTTCAGCTACGAATATTACGGAGTTAAGCTTGTAGACTTCACAAAAGCATTTTTGTGTACTTTCTGAGAACGATCGATCAACCATCCAAGGTCGTTGTTGCGTCGTTACAGCATGCTTGGGAGTCGATCCCTTGTCTACGGAACGCCAGACTCTACAATATTTGTTTGTTACTGCTTTGATTGACGCTTGAGACTTGCAGCTTGTAGATTTAGTGAACTATTGTTCAACCCGAGATGCATTTCTATTCTCTTTAATTACGCCTAGAGTTGGCAAACTGTTTGACTGCTGTAATGTGAAGCAGATGGAGATAAACCTTCTTGGGAAGCAGCTATCAATTTTTGGCTGTTACGAGTTTTTGACCATTTGGTCCTGCTACTATTGTAGTACAGCTATTGCTGTAGTTGTAACTATTAGCTCAACTGAGCATATTTGTTATTTCAATTTCCTTTTGAATTTATCTGGATTCTTCTTGCCTGTAGAAGGAAAATCATTGGTGAGTTTTAAGTGTTAATTTAGAGCTCAAAATTACCTTTACTTATGTCGTGTATATTTCATAGAAAATCGTCTTGAACCAAATTCGATCAATACATTATCAACAAAAGAATTTATCCTGGTCAGACGCGTTTGTAAGAGCTCAGTGAGACAGGCAATTTTCGAGTTCGTTACTTGAAGTTTTCGATATTTTCGAAGAAGTTTTCAATTTTTTCGAAGAAGTTTTCAATACTTCCGAAAAGGTTTTCAATACTTGTGAAGTTCAGTCGTTGTTCAGTCCATTAGCATCTCCTATGCTACAAATTATCAACTGCAGTTTCTCAGATTTGGATTTGGATAACCGGTACAATATCTGATAAACTTTTATATTAACTATTTTAGACTGCGGTTAATGTTGTCATAGCACAACAGGTGTGATACTATTAGTGTTATTTTGTTTTTGCTTAGAGCCTGTTGATTGCTCCAAATTTAATTTCTTTTTTTGGGGTGTTGAATACCATTAACTTATATTATTGCCTGATGTTTTTCTTTTTTACCTAGTTATCGCTGGCTGCTTTTCATGCTGTATTTAACTGTGATTATCGTATAGTCATGATTGCTAATGCTTACACTGAATTCTCGGTTAAAGCAGCCACCGCCACTGAAATCGTTGCTCCTAATTCTTACAATTTACCCGAAATTTTCTTTCAGACACTTCAATCTAACATAAACCCCTGTAATACACATAATCTCAGTGAACAATTATCTGAAATAATTATTTCAGTATAATAATGTCGCTTCTCAATTAGTGATACATCTTAACATAAGCTCTTTACAATCCCATTTTGATGAGTTAAATGAATTTCTTGTAAATTTTTCAAGCCCCCCTTCCATAATCTTTATCTCTGAAACCCGAATCAATGTGGAACCCCTTATCAACAGCATTAACCTACCTGGCTATACTTTTATCCATGTCCCTTCAACCACTAAAGCTGGAGGCGTTGGTGCATATTTTTCCGATAACTTGAAAGTCTCAGTTAAAGATAACTTCGATCTATATGTACAGGGGTGTGAAGATTTATGGTTTGACGTAAAATTCCCGGGACAAAATAATAATCATATTTTTGCAGTAATTTATCGACACCCTCACAATAACTTACTCCATTTTTTAAATGCTTTCGATGAAAAACTGGCGCTTTTCAATACCCTAAACAGCCACAATATCTATATTTTAGGCTAAACAGCCACAATATCTATATCTATATCACTTCACAATTCAGGTTTATTAAGTTTCATGACAGAAAATCCCTGTTTACACAGGTTTGTGCTTCCAAATTAAGCTAACCAAAAACGAGCGTTTTTCAAAAGAACTGGATATGTTTCTTCCTGCAACTGAAAATAAACTAAAGCAGGAGCGTGCCCAAGAATTTGAAAGGGGGGGCGCAATTTAAATCCATGCCAGCAGGGTCGGATATGTTTTCACTGAGCAAAAAAAAGGTCATCACGTCCCCAGATGTCCCATTTTCCGCTCAAAGTCAAGTGAAGAGCAAAAAAAGTCATCACGCTCTCAGATTGTCCTTTATACCTACGTATACTTACACCACGAAAGTTTTGTGCTTTTGTCTGCGGGGGGGCGGTCCCAGCGGCTCCCTGGATATGCCCCAGCAAAGATAATGCAGAAGCAATGCAGTAGGTGCGTGAAAGCTTTCAAGCAGATTAACCTTCATAATACATTTTTAAGCTTTCGTAATTCAAAAATTTTCGCAAAAAAAATTTTATTTATGACAAAACATGTGCGGCCCATCTGAAGGACCATTGCGCCCTATTAATGGGCCGCGGCCCATCAGTTAAGAAGAGCTGTTTTACAGTACATCATATTTTGTTGCTGACATAAAGCTAATATGTGGTCTAGCAGATATCTCAGTTTCACACCTCATACGTCTTGAACCAGGATAGACGAACAAAAACTGTGAAAATCGGAGACTAATTTTATTAGTACGATACTACTCAATAAATTACGAGTATATCACGATATTTAAAATTGCATTGTAGCATGTTTATGAAATATGGCAAGAGCTCGCGTACCACTTTCAATGTAGTCGCGTGCTGCATTTGGCACGCGTGCCACGTGTTGGACACCCCTGATCTACGACGTCAAGGTATGAACTCAAAATCAGGTGAAGAGCAAAAAAAAGATCATCACGTTCGTAAAAGTCCAAATTTTGACTCAAATTCGGATGCAAAGCAATAAAAAGTTCAAAATGATTATTACTTGGCCGAGTATCAATTAATTCTCGGCCGAGTCCGAGTAACGCCTTATTACTCGGCCGAGTACTCGGACTCGACTCGGCACATCCGTAGCATTAATGCATATTTTCATTGCGCCGTTGAAGCTCAGTTTGGCCAGCTGGCTCAGAACAATGCATGCAAGAAAGAGCTTTCGTTAATCGTGTTGTTGATAAAATTCAAACTACTGTAACTGTTTTAGGTATTTTTGCGAATGTTTAGTTCTTTGTAAGCAACATGGTTTTAAAAATAGAATGAATTACTACATTAATGATAGTTTGCCGAGCGTTGGCACGCGAGGAAATTATGAAACAAATATTGGCACGTCAGCAAGTTTGAGTTGGACAATTCTGCCTTAGATTATTCTTGATTGCTACAAAGCCATGCATACTTTTCGTTAATAGCAACACCAAGTCGTGCAACCACAACCTCACAAACTGTCATTGACCACATCTTGAAAAATGACAACTCGTCTAATAATCCTAGAGTGTTATTGTATAAAATATCTGATCATTTCCCTGTTTATTGCACCATTATAGTCAACCTATTTCCAATAACTCTCATTTTAAGGCCAAGCATGCTTATCGCAACCTTCACTCAGTCGATGGGGATAAATTTAGTTCTGATTTAGAAATTTTAACCAGCCCGATATTACGCGGGGCTTTGCACCCCACTATAACACTCAAAGATCTAGAAGACAGCTTCGTCAAACTAGCCAAGAACATCACTGAAGTAATAGACCATCATGCTCCTGTGCTCACCGCCTCCAGAAAACAGAAACGCTGGCAAATAAAACCTTGGTTAACTAAGGGTTTGATAAATTCAATTAAAAATAAACAAAGGTTATACAAAACTTTTTTTTTAAATGGAAATGATTTTAAGAAATCCTACTTCAAGAATTATTTGAATAAGTTAATTAGAGTAAAGAGCCTATCAAAAAAGTTATATCTCAAGGAAGCGCTTTCACTATGAAAAAATCATCCAAAAGAGCTCTGGAAGCTAATTAAGACGGTTGTTCCTCCTAAGAGAACAACATCGCCCCCCATGAAATTACGCCCCCCAAAAAATATTGCAACATTTCAATGAATATTTTGCGGTAATTGGAGAAAGTATCGCTAAAAATGCTACCGACAGTTCGGTGAGCGAGTAAGCTTTCACGAAGTTCCTTAGAAACTCTATAATTAACACCATCGTATTATACCCCCCGCAACCAATAGAAGTTTATAATATCATCAATACTTTAAACCCACACAAAGCTTGTGGTCATGATAATATTTCTCCCTTTTTGTTACGTCTCGGTAGTAAAGTCTTGGCTCCAATCTTATCTCAACTCTATTTCCACGTTTTTAAACTAGGTTATTTTCCTCAAATCCTTAAAACTGCTAAAATCATGCCAATCTTTAAATCTGGTTGCAAGGTGTTAGTTTACCGTCCAATTTCCCTACTCTTTACCGTCCAATTTCCCTACTCCCTTGCCTATGTAAAGTCCTTGAAAAACTCATTAAAAGTAGACTCTTGAAATTTTTTGGTGAACATGATGTTATATATGATTACCAGTATGGCTTTAGAAATAACCACTCAGTTGTGCATGCATTATTAGACGTCACCAGTCTTTGTTAAGATTCAATTTAAACTCAAAAATTTACCGCCCTTCTTGTAATGGACTTTCAAAAAGCATTTGATACTGTGTCACATAAAATTAAAAAAAAAAAAAACTCTACCATTACGGTGTACGTGGCCCTGCTTTTACGCTAATGGAAAGCTATCTCTCCGAAACAAATCACCTTAAGTTAGTTCGTTAGTTGCATATTTATCCTCCTATCACGAGAAAGCAATCAAAGCGCTATACGAGCTCGCGTAGGAGTTGCCAGCCATCTGTCTACCTCACCAAGATGGGGGAATCCCGCTAAGTGCCTTTCCCAACGGCACAACAAGTAAACTTGCCGGCTTGTTCTCCACATTGTCCCTTTAATGCTGAGCGTCAAGCAGAGAAGCTGTGAATACCATATTTAAAGTCATTGGTTTGACCCGACTCGGAATGAAATCCGAGTCTACAGCTCAAGAGACAGACGCTCTATACCACTCGGCCATCTGAGCCGTAATAGACGTTTAAATAACTCAAGAGACAGACGTTTAAAATAACTGCACTTCCCCAATTACTTCCATTAAAATAGGTGTTCCCCAGGGTTCCATCTTTGGTCCCCTTCTTTCCCTCATCTATGTTAATGATATTTGCAACGCCCTTTCCTGTAAATTCCGTCTTTTTGATGACGATTCTTGTTTAATCATTGAAAACTCTTCCCTGTCAAACCTTGAACTTCATTGTAACCTGGAGCTAAAAAATTTAAAAAATTGGTGTACTGCGAATAGACTTAAAATAAATCCTCAAAAATCTGCTGTTATAATAATCCCTCCTAAATTAAATTGTTCTTCAGCTACCATCAACCTATCTAATGACAGCGCTCTGATTGCATGTCAAAACTCGCGCAAATACGTTGGAGTAATACTTGACAATAAACTTAATTTTGAATCACACATTCAAAAGGTCACTTGCAAGGTATTAATGTCTATAGGTGTGATAAGTAAACTTCGCTATATTTTCCCAACATCTTCCCTGGTACATCTGTATTATGCCATCATTCATCCTCAACTGCTATTTGGCTTACCGGTGTGGGGTAGCACATTTTCCTTTTACTTAGCTAAACTTCCAAATACTCCAAAATCAAGCCATACGAATTATTACGAATTCAGATATACGCGCATCGATTTCTCCTCAATTAAACAAACTTGGTATTTTGAAACTTTCTGATTTAGATACATATGAAACAGCAAAAATTAGGCATCAACACTGCAATAATTCCCTTCCTCTTTCTCTATCTTCCTTGTTCAACAAAATTTCTACCACAGTGTAAAAAAATAACTTTATTTCCACCCTTTATCAGGAGTGGAAATATCCTAAATGGGCGGAAATATCTCAAAAAGGTGTAACTATCTAACCTTACCCATAAAAATTCTTAAAATGGTTGAATTATCCACCATAACATAACACATTCACAAATATAAGGTGGAAATAACAGCCAAACTATATGACTTTTTCATATTTGGGTTTTAATTACTACCTTAATCTCGTTAAGGTGTAAATAGGCAACCTACAACAAAAAAGTTCTTATGCTGGTGGAATTATCTACCAATGACTTCAAAGAAATTGTTCCACTAATAAAGGTATATACTTCCACGTATTCTAAATTTAAAACCTGAAAGTAAAAAAAAAATATTTACCGATATTATTATTTATTTATTAGGTATATATTTATTCTCTTTTGCAAGAAAGCGACGGAGGCGCAACACGAGCTCGTTGAGAAGTTACCAGCCACCTATCTATATACCACTCCAAGATGGGGAATCCCGCTAAGTGCCCTTCCCAACGGCTTAACGAACGAACTTGCCGGCTTGCTCCACGCTGCCCCTTTAATGCTGAACGTCAAGTAGGGAAGCTGTGCATACCAATTTTTAAGACATTGATGCTTACCTAACTTTGAAAAAATTGAGGCTACAAACCAAAAGCCTAACTCTCACAACTGTGAGTATAGCTTTTGGTTTGGTTTGTACTTTAGCAACTTTAGCAAAAGTATAGCTTTTGGTTTGTACTTTAGCAACACCAAAAGTATAGCATACTGGTTTGTACTTTAGCAAAAGTATAGCTTTTGGTTTGTACTTTAGCAACACCAAAAGTATAGCATACCGGTAATTTGAAGTCAATACTGGTACTCAAAAATAAATGTATTGCCGGTATCAGTAATGAAAAAGTAAGATCGATAGGCTGTTTACTGATGCCCACCTCTGGCATAGTTCCAGTATTTTTCATTAAACGATTAAAAGATTTGGCTACCACTAACGCGCATTAGGCCTACTACAATCATATCTCATGAGAATCATCAATGGAAAACCGAAAACACTGACAAAATGTTTTGCATAGAAAATCGTAAAATCATCTGCCGATATAGGAATTATAACATGCACTTCAAATCATATTCAACAAAGACGGGTTCATTAATCTAAAAAAAAAACAAGAAATCTCAGAAAATTCGTCAAAACTTGTACAGTTGTGAGAGTTAGGCAAAAATTTTCGCTAAAAAAAAAATATTAAGAACCTTTACTCTTTTATGCTAGTACTTTAGGACAAGTGCCTTTGGTTTTGAATACCGGTGCAGGGGTTGTAAAGGGTAAAACCGTATTCTGGAGCACTAAAATATAGCCTAATTAATAAATAGTAGGGATGTGCCAATTAATCGGCATGGGTGAGTATCAGCAATTTTTTGAAAATCGGCATCGGTAAAAAATGGCCGATTCCTGGTACCGGATTTTTCAGAAAAAATCGTTTGTGGATTTTGATTGTTTATTTTTTGAAAATTATTCACCGTTTGTGGATTTTAATTGTTTATTTTTTGAAAATTATTCACCGTTTGTGGATTTTAATTGTTTATTTTTTAAAAATTATTTCATATTCCTTTTCCTTAGCTATGTAATTTCATTTCCTCTAATCACCAATAATTCTCATTACCCACTTCATTTGCTTTTTCACTGGGGGTCTGCACCACATTTGGTTTCTTGTCTAAACTAGGGATGTGTCGATCAATCAGTATCGAAATCGGCATCGGTGAGTACCAGCAATTTTTTGAAAACTGGCATCGGTATTTTTTTGAACATCGGAATCGAAATCGGCATCAGCAAAAAATTTGGAATCGGTACATCCCTATTAAATAGGCCTACCGATACACTTTTTTTGTATTGTACATCATTAACAGATTAATTAGCCATACTTGAGATGTGACAAGTGTGATGCGCAAGGTTCGGTATTCTTGTTGACCCAGGAGCACTCAAATTCTAACACTTTAGTTTTTGTTTCATCATTTGACACATTTCGCCAGGTGTTGCGAAAAACTTTTTTCAATCCGGTCAGGCTGCATGACAAAGTTTTTTGAAACTTAAACTATAAAACAATTTAAGGAAAAAAAATTTTGGATCCATCCATAATGCATACACATTGGGCCTATACTTATAAACTTGAACCTGGTCTAAACTTGAAACGTTATAAATTAAAAACGCTCTGTAACATAGCCTGACATACCGCTATTTGTGCGGATCGACCTTATACAAGTCTAAAGAGTGATGACCTATTTTTTTACCAGCAAGCGTCACAATTAGCTTATCCGTTATTTCAACTTTCTAATAACACCTACGTCGTTTGTGTAATGCTACTTTTATTTCAACCATTGCAACTAACAACATGCCAGTGCAACAACCAACATTGCAACTACCAACACTGCAACTAACAGAAAGTAAAAGCAATTGCAAGATCTTCTCGTAATTTTAAAGATATTTGCTGTACAGTTGCTGCTACAATTCATAAGTTAAAGTGCTGGGAACAGAATTATGGTTGCTGTGTGCTGAAATCCATGTATGATACAAATGAAAATGTAAATCGACGTAATATTTCGAGCTTACCGGCAGAAGTTCAAGCCTTTTTGCGCAGTACCATTATATACACTTTTTCTGATGTCAATGAGTTGCCTTCAGTGAGTGTGGTGCCTGTAGCTAAGGCAACATTCAATGGTGCTTCATATGCTCTCGATTATGTTTTGACTACTTCTGTAGACATAGATGTTGTTCCATTGTTTGGTAAATTTAAGCATTTTTTTCATCTGTTTGGCATGTTGGCAGTTGTAATGGTTGAAGTAAAACTAGTATTACATGAACGACATTGGTGCTGTTACAAAGTTGAAGTAACGGATAAGCTAATTTTGACGCTTGCTGGGCAAGAATTTGGTCATCACCCTTTAGACTTGTATAAGGTCGATTCGCACAATTATGTCATGCTACGTTACAGAGTTTTTAAAATTTATTATGTGTAGAGTTTAGACCAGGTCCAAGTTTATAAGTATAGGCCCTATATGTATACATTATAGATAGATCCAAAAATTTTTTCCTCAAGTTGTTTCGTAGTATAAGTGTCAAAAAACTCTGTAATGCAGCTTGACCTGTTTAAGAAACGTTTTTCGCAACACCTGGCAAAATGTGTCAAATGATGAAAAAAAAACCTTAAGTGTTAGAATTTGAGTGCTCTTGGGTCAATGGGAATACCTTGCACATCACATCTCAAGTTTGGCGTATTAATGCTGTATGGTACAACAACAAAAGCGTATTAGTAGGCCTATATATTTAATAATTAGTCTATATTTTAGTGTTTCAAAATACGTTTTTACTCTTTGCAACCCCTCTATTCAAAACTTAAGGCATTTTTCCTAAAAAACTAGCATAAAAGTTCTTAATTTTTTTTTTAGTGAAAAATTTTGCACAACTCTTGTAAGTTTTGACAAATTTTTTGATATTTCTTTGTTTTTTAAATTAATGAATGGCAATCCAGGCTATTACTCAAGTCCAAGAAATTTTCAAGATATTATACATAGGCAGGCTGTTAAACGTAATCGGAAATATCGGATTACAAATGGAACTCGTAATGACACGTTTTTCCAGGTGTTGCGCAAAAATTTTTATGAATATTTTTTTATCCACCGTACTATGCATGCCTTCATAACTAAATGAATTGACTTTGTTTTGCTTATCTCTCATTCCGTTATGCAACTTTTTTGCTTCTTTTGAAAGAATAACATAGTCTGGCTTTTCTTGCTCACACTTTCCCATTATCTCTGAGCGTCAAGTAGAGAAGCTGTGAATACCAGTTATCAAGTCTTTGGTTAGGGTGGACCAGACTCTGATTCAAAATTCAGAGTCTACAGTTACAGAAACTACACTTCGTTACTCGACCTTCTGAACTGTTATACCAGCACAGGTTACCCACCATTGTCATTATAGTTGTGGTTTGTTTGAAAACGTTGATATTTTAAACGGTAGACCAGGGTTTACCGTTTCGTGTATATTTTTAAGTGCTATGTTACGCAAAATGTGTTTATTTCTAAAAAATAGCCTATGCTTGTTTTTGATTTCCTTGCTCAGTGCGTTTAGTTGGAATGCTTTTGTAATTTTGAATGTAGAGTGAAAAATTGCCGGTAGCCTATTTCAAAGATTTTAAATCCTGGTTTTTATATTGACAATTTCAAGATTCTCTAGCTACTGGTAATTTAAAATGAGTTAGTTTAATGGTGTGAATGATAAATTTCATGTACTGGAAGTTTTAAAATTTGACCAAGATGAAACACAAAAGTTAAAAGTGCTTAGAGTTCTACGAAAAATTAAAAATGCTTGGAGTTGAACAGAAAAAAGATTTGGAATATATTGAAGCAAAAAATTTATTTCCAGTTCTAAGGTTAGTGCAATCTAGAAAGTTAAAAAAATGTTGGGATGAAGATGAGTGCTTCTATGTTTGTTGTTTAAAGCCGGGGGCGCCCCCAGCATATTTCAAATGGGGGTGGATGGGGGGTTTAAAAAAAAAACTCGATCTCGCACTCAGGAGCGGATCCAGAAAATTTCGGTGGCGGGGGGATGAAATTTTGAATTAGATTGAATGTTAACTAAATACAAAGACGTTAGACCCAAAAATGACCAACCCCGGAAAAATTTTGAAAATTTACATACTGTAATGGCTATTTTATTACTTTTTGAACAGCTTTTATGCAAAATTTGTTTAAATTTTTTGCTCCTATTTATGAATGTTTCACCAAATATGATGCATTTTGGTTGTACATTTTCGATTATGCGTGCTTATAGGGTGTAAAGCGCTGTTTATAGTTAAAATTAAGTGAGGCGTTTTCTTTTTCTCTTTTATTGAAAATCGCCGTTACGATTAACGCCCCGTCACTTATAAGTGACGAAGAAAATTTAAACGCGCGGTTGCGATTCAGCACGCTCATCAAAGCGTATAACGACACAATGTTTTGCTGTTTGCTAGCTAGTCATTTTGGGCTGTAGGTAAAAAGCTGTAAGATAGCTTGGCAAAACAATGAACAAAATATGTAGACGGGGAGCCCAGGCCGATTTGCTCAAACGAAAGTATACCAATTTCTAATCATGCAACATTATGGGCCGAGATGGTTTAATTAACAATCTGAACGTCTGGCAGGGTCCCAGGGGTGGAATAGGGAGTAATTAAGCGTAAAATAATGCAATGCAAAACAATAATGCATGCAAAACATGTAATCAAGCGTAAAATAACAAATGCCAAACAAATTCTATGGTGAAGGGGTCCATACAGACGCCCCCAAACCTACACCCCCAATATATAAGCTAGCATAAACGAAAGTATACACCTCGTAGAACCAATAAAATTTTATACAAAACATGTAAGCAAGCGTAAAATCACAAATGCAGACAAGTTCGGTGGTGGGGGGGTCCATACAAACGCCCCCAAACCTTACACCCCCAACATATAAGCTAGCGCTAACAAAAGTATACCTCGTAAAACCAATAGGATTTTATGCAGAACGTGTAAGCAAGCGTAAAATAACAATTGACAAACAAATTTTGTTGTGGGGGTCCAGACAAACATCCCAATATACAAGCTAGCACATAGCAGCATTTCAGTTAAAAGGAACAGGGCCAGGGACAGCTACTCCTTGGAATGATTAGTTAGGGACGACCAGTGAGAGGAATCAAGATAAGCGGTTACTCAATTATCACGCTTTGTTGAACTACATGCCGGTAATGGGTGCTGAAAATGCTTCTTACCAAAACTTTTGATCTATTTTGACTTAGACTTGTTCTTATGCAAAGTGATATAATTATTTTACTATTTAGGCCTATTGTTGATACTGCAGACCTCTATGAGACCCACTCCTTATCTCTATTTAGGTCTATACTGTATATCAGCGTTTTTTAAACTGGTAGGCGCGAACTATTCCTAGGAGAGGCGCTAATGTTAACCACAATCATTTAAAAATACACGTATAATAAGCCTATAGCATAATCTGTTTATTTGCATAGAAACAACAGTTATGGTGATGTCCCTGTATTTACAAAATCACTTTCTTCAGCCATTATTTCTCTGCCATTGACTCAAGCAGATGAATTTCCCACCTCTACAGCACTATCCTCTTCACCTCTTGTCGCGAGCAGCATTAACAGAGTACTTCCTGTGGTGACATATGATTGCAACTAAGCGCTGTTGCACCGCGACACCACTGCAACTTTCTTGGTTCATGAAAGGAGTAAACGGAAATTTGCGTTTGCATGCGGGTTTCATCAGCCAATTTGTTGTTGATCCTTTACCACTGCAGAGGTTGTACTACAACGGTCCTACTTCTCGCTCTTCAACTAACAATGATGTTGTTCGCGAAACCACGGTTAGGGCTTTGAAGATTGCGTACAAAGTAAACCAAGATCTTCCTGTGGTGACATATAATTTACCAATAGCATCCAAAGACGTGTTTCCTCCCGAAAATTCGGGACGGGAAATTTCCCGAAAAATTTGGCATTTTTGAATTTCCCGTTTTCCGGGAAATTCATGTCGGGATCCCGGGAAATTTTTTTACATTAGCAAGGATTTCAGTGGTACTGATATCTGTCATTCCGACATAAAAAGTGCGTTACTGCACATTGAACTTTTTTTTTGCTTACTTAAACTTATTTTTCAAAATTCGCAAAAGTTTTTACGACAAATTAATGCTTGAGAGATCGAAATTTTTTTCTCAATTTCTCGAAAAAATTGAAAAGTGTAATCTAAGTTTGTCACGACAACAAAACAAAATGCTAAAAATGAGATCTGAAATGCTGAAAACCAGAAAAAAAAAGCAAAACAATGAAGCTGGGAAAAATTTCTCGGTAAAATTTCTTGGGAATTTCTCGAATCCCAGGAATCCTGAGGATTTTCGGGATCCCGGGAGTTTTACGGAATTGCCGGGAAGTTTTTTGAAAATTTAATGAGATTGAATGTATAGAATCTAATGATGAAGCATGGTCGGAAGATTTTGATCTGGACGACTCGTAACCAAAATTGTGGTGCATTTATTAAGATTGCAACCATTATTGCGATTGCAAAAATTATGTAAAGTGTTGTTTCTAAAATAAAAATTGTAGCTGCCTTTCTGGGTTCCCATTTCAAAATTTGTCTGGCATTTGTGATTTTACGCTTGCTTACATGTTTTGCATAAAATTTTATTGGTTCTACGAGGTATACTTTCGTTTATGCTAGCTTATATATTGGGGGTGTAGGTTTGGGGGCGTCTGTATGTTCACCATAGAATTCGTCTGGCATTTGTTTTACATGCTTTGCATGTAATCAAATTGTTTTCAGGAGGTATACTTTTGTTTGTGCTAGCGCTAATTTTAGGGGTGCCAATATGCTAATTACTCCCTATTCCACCACTGGGACCCTGCCAGACGTTCAGATTGTTCGGCCCATAATGCTGCATGATTAGAAATTGGTATACTTTCGTTTGAGCAAATCGGCCTGGGCTACCGGTCTAAGAGCTTGTTAAATATTTTATATACATGATTTATTTGTTATTTTCATGAGATATCATCGCTTATTAAAAGTGAAATAAAATTTTTGGTCAACAAAAATTATCCGTGAAATAATAACTGTAAACAGCGCTTAAAGCACTATTTCACGGATAATTTTCGTTGGCCGAAAATTATATTTTACGTTTAAAAATCGATGATATCTCATTAAAATATCAAATAAACCAAGTATATAAAATAATTAACATGCTCTTTTTTGTTCACCGTTTTGTCAAGCTATCTTGCAGTTTTTTATCTATAGCCCAAAACGACTAGCCAGCAAACAGCGAAACATTACGTCGTTATACGCGTGCTGAAACGCAACTGCGCGTTTTTAATTTTCTTTGTTACTTATTACTGATGGGGTGTTAATCGTAACGGCGCTTTTCAATAAAAGAGAAAAAGGAAACGCTCTGACAATTTTCGCGATAAACAGCGCTTAAGGCTTATTGTTATCGAAAAGGTTCGAAATTATGAAAAAATTGTAATTATTAAGAACATGTTTGAAAATGGCTGGTGAAGGGATACATCCCCCCTGGATCCGAACCTGCCCGCTATGATAACTAGGTCGCTTACCACTACACCAGGGTTCTTAACCGGGGGTAAATTTACCCCCTGGGGACTAAAGAAAACTTTAGTTTTCAGTAATGAAAAAGCAGTAGTGGTACACTGGGGGTAAAATATGCTTTTTTCTTTCGGCAAAGGGTAAACGAGACAAAAAAGAATCTCCAACTCTCCCTGGGTGCGCCACTGGGTTTGTAACTTGTAAGCGAGCTCGTGTAGCGCTTCCGTCGCTTTCTTGCAAAGGAGGATAAATATGTGACTAATATTAATAACCAATAAAAACCACATTATTTTTTGTGCAAACTGTGAAAAGAATAGAAATGGGAAGTGGAATAAACAAATTGATTGCAGCTAGTATATAAGTGCCTTTTTAACTTTATTTTATGACACTGGTGCAGACTTTTTCGATGCTTAACAGCTATAATATATACATACATATAAGGTACAACTGGTGCTTGTCAAGTTTTCTTGCAAAAAGTGCTCAATGACTACAAAAGCCAGAGCTGTTACTTGATTTAATTAACTACAAACTCTCAGCAAACACTAGCCACTACACTGTGTTTCACGTAAAAGAACGATCATCAGGTGGCTTATTCAAATGGAATCCTCTTTTTGAACACGTTTTTAAGATTCTATTTGAATAAGCCACCTGATGAGCAAATGAAACACGTTTTTAAGATTACATTTTTACACTGTAGATAATGTCACTGCTTTGTTGATTGACCATCCTAGCGTTTTTCGAGAAAGCTACGAATTTTATCTGTACTGGAATGAGGTACGTTATTTAGTGTTAGTTACCATAAATAATGAATTATGTAAAATAATCCAGATACTTTAGTGTTTATAAGATAAGGAATTTATGAGATTAGCCAATACCACACTTTCTTAATGCAATACTGTACTCCTCTTGTTCTAGTCTTATTCTCAGAAAAGGGTCCAGTCACAATTTTATGGCAGAAGATTACATGTTCGTTGTCTAATTAGTCTTCCTCTTATTTCTGGCAGCAAACGATAGCATGCTGTTACATTATTTTTCCATACTCAAATGTTTCGACGTTACTGGTCACTCGAGATTGTTTACTACTAACGACTTTTTCAAGCTTTACAAAATTTCACAGGGACAAAAATGCATATCTTTCAGCTCCATGAATTTACCGCTGACGAGTAGGCTACTGATAAAATGCTTTTTGGCTAAAACCTAACCCACAAATTATGCTTGAAAGTATGATTTGATTACCACTACACAGTATGTTTTCATCAATATTCAACATTAAATGTTGCTTCATAGCCTAATAGTGCATTTTTGGTAACTGCAATATTTACAAAGATTAACCTTCAATTTCTTTTCCGAATGCAAAGTGCCAAGTCTGTAACATACATTTGCATGTACAAAGCATATTAAAGTGGCTGTCAGTCTGTCACTTTTCTGCTCCCACCATTCCTTAATATTTTTATTTTGTTTTTTATGGCATACCAACCGTATCCTTAAGTCTTGATATCACCCAACGACTTCTCATTGATTGTCGACGGCCAACGCATCTGTTCTTCGCTTCACATTGTTAAGTAGGGTGTTTCGCTCGAAAAAAAGTTTTCTTTGGATAGTGATTTTCTAATGCCAAACGAACTATCTAGATAAATGTTCAAAAATTTTTTGAAAAATTTTTGCGTTTTATCTCCCCACACCCCCCATTTTTGAGCCGAGGGGGGTCAAATTTATAAAAATGCTATTACTTAAGCCAGGATTATCGTACATTGCTGATATTGGCATCAAACAAACCGGAATTGGCAAGTTTACACCCAACTTCCAGAGGAACTACAGGTCTAACTCCTTTAGATTGGGAGATATAAGCAATTTTGTTAATTTTGAGCAATTTTCAGTGCTTTTTTCAGCATATACAATAAGAATAAAGGTTAGTTTTTGATGAAAATTTTCCACGATGTTAAATGTTACAGGAATCAGTTTACAGATGAGAAAAGTGATTAAATTAAAGTCCGTTCATCAGTGCATCTATTTGTCTACGTCACAATTATTGCGCTGCGAGTCACAATACAGTTGCATTCAGTTCCAGAATGAAATATTATTCTTTCAAAAAAATTGTGAGTTGCAAGTTTGCAACCGAATTTTTGAAACTACAGTAGTTTTAGTTAAAGCAGAAACCTTTTTGTCTGATTGTTGCGCTTTTATTCAAAAGGAATAAACTTAAGTCTGAAACTTAAAACACTCAAGTTGGCCACTCAAACATTAAGCACAAAGGCTAGAGAGATAGTACGAGTATTATGAAACTCTGTCCAAGCTAATCACATACACACTTGTTTTAGCTCTACATTCTGGAACATTCCAGAAAAAGTAATGGGAAGATGCAATACGAAAAAGTATCTTTTTTATGGACAGGAAGCAATTGGCACTGTTCCCTTTATGGTGCGAAATTTAAGAAAAACAAGAAATTTTGGGCAAAAGTTTTCAAATTTTTCTTCAAACTTGCTGACTGGAATGGTGATTTTTGGCCGAACTTGAATCAAGTTATTTATTATTTAAATTGTGTTATGTGCTCTAGAAACGCGATTTTGATGCAAAAATTATATCAAACTTTCATTAAACTCTCTAAATTTTTGGGCAAATTTTTTGTTAAAATTTATATTTGGGCAAATTCGCACTTGCTAAAAACTTACAGGGAACAGTGGTTATTGGCCATGTCAGATGGTTCACTACAGCCGGTGGATACCTATGCCTTAAACTAATTGACATACACGATTTAAGTTCTGAGCAGCAAGCTTCATTAGACCAAGTTGTCCAGTTTATTGTTGATGCATACGTCCCCTCATTTTTTGAGATTTTTTCAAGCCTACTGCAATGGAATAGAGAGTTGTTTTGAATATGCGAGATTACTTGAAAGCTTCTATGGCACTACCAGCTAAAAAGTGTTTCATAGATCATACTTCCGCTTGGATGAACCCCAAAACAGCAGCACTTGGAGTTTTGCAAGCGGACATGGACATATCTCGAATATCATATCAATTTTTTATTTTGTGCTCAACTCGAACGATTACATATCACAAATAATATTGAAATACAGCACCAGATGGCGAAAATGACCATGCGGTCTTCTATGTCAGCCACCACCTGTACCAAATGGAAGTATGACGAAATGTTTTGATTATACAATTGCACAAATAAACACATGACTAAACAAAAAAAAAGAAAAAAAAAAAAAATATAAAAGATAACACAAAAAATTATTTGCATGAATCTAATAATGTTATGCTCATTTTGGCTGATCAATAGAATATTTACTAATGAAATGAAATTTCAGTTTCGTTTTAAACCGATTAAAAGGTGATAATTTGAGTTCGTCAGGTACAATCTGCCATACCTTAGGTCCCATAAAAGAAAAAGATTTTTTACCATGCTCTGTTCGCTTCCGAGGAATAAAGTAGTTTTCTCTAGATGAAAATCTTGTGCGGTGTTTGTGGATGTGGGTTGCAAGATGGAAGATTTGACTATCGTGTTGTGTCATTTTGTTTTTTATTTGAAACATGTTTTTTGCTATTTCCAAATTACAAATATCATATATTTTTAATAAATTTAATTTGAAAAAGAGTGGAGTGGTGTGTTCACGATAAGGACTGTTGGTCATATTACTGATGATGCGTTTGTGCAATTTTTCAAGAGGATTGAGTGCATTAGCATGTGCTAGTCCCCATGCGGAGATGCAATATTGCAAGTGTGAGTATATGAGGGAAAAATAAACAGCTTTGAAAGTTTGAAGGTCAACATATTGTCTTAATTTTAATATTGCCCATGATCCTGAAGAAAGTTTAGAACAAATTTCTTGAATGTGAGGTTTCCACGTTAATTTGTTATCAAAAGTTACTCCTAAGTACTTTGATAACAAATTAACGTGGAAACCTCACATTCAAGAAATTTGTTCTAAGTTCAAGAATAGCCATGCGGACACCAAATACGAAAGAGCTGCTATGGTCAAATCGTCCACTTACAGCATTTTTGAATGCTTAGTCAAGATCATCACCATGCCTAACCAAAGGAAGTAAGAATGACTGGAAAGCTTTTCGGAACTACAGTACTTCTGTGAAAGGCTGATTGGACGAACGAAGGACGTACTAACCAAAAAAAAAAGCTCACACATTTGGACGATATTCACCACAAGATGAAGGGTTATATTACCTTGCCTACTATGTTAAGTGAACTTGATGAAATGAGTGACTTTGTAATTCAGGGTTTTTCAACCTTTTTTTCCTCATGGCCCTATAAAATGATAAAATATGGCCGTGGCCCATTTACTTTTATTAAAGACATAAAATAAGCGTAACAGCATCATTAGGGTAGCTAACCTTGCTTTCTAGTCAAGCTCTGTGGCCCATTAAAAAGAGTGCCATGGCTCATATTTGGGCCATGGCCATAGGTTGAAAATCTCTGGCTTAGTTGTTTAAGTTGAATTTGAGTTGATGTTGTTCATTGTTTGTAATTGTTTTGAAAAAACATGAGGTGATTGTGTAAATTTGAGTGTTTACTTAAAAAAATAAGAGAGAAATTTAACAAAATCAAGCAAAAACTCACATTTTTGTTAATAACTCGAAAAATAAGGAAGTTAGACTCATTGTTACTCTTGAAGTTGAATATAAACTTGCCCATTCTGGTTCGTTTGACACCAATATCAGCTTGATGTGATATTCCTGCCCAAAGTTATAGCGATTTCGTAAATTGGACTCCCCTTGTTATAAAAATGGGGGGTGTGGGGAGCTAAAACGTAAAAAATTCTTAAAATTATTTTTACCAATTATGAAGTTAGCTCATTTGGCATTAGAAAATCACTATCCAAAAGAAATTTGAAAAAAAAACTTAAAAAATGAAACACCTTATTGTTAAGGCGATTGCATTGCTGCTGGCCAGCCACTGGGTCTTTAACCTCCAGTACAACAAAAAGATCATTAACACTCATCAACTTCTGGGGGTGTTGCTCGGCTTACTAGGAGTGGAGGTTGGCTTACGAGTGAAAAGATTGCTTAACAAAATCTAGAAACTTCGTTTGACTTAGTACAATTTGCAATTAGCCATTTGGTTTCGTGCTATCAGTGGTGGGCAAGTTACTTTGTAAAGAGTTAAGCTTGTCGAGTTACAACGCTAAAAATGTAATTCAGTTGCAACTACAAATCAAAAAAATTAACTATCGTTGCAGTCAATTTCAATAGTCAGTGGCCCTAGAGTTTGAGTAAAAAGTTGAAAGGAATTGATCAATAAAACATGTTTTTTTTTCGTATCCAATTTCATTTTATTAAAGAAATAAACAGTAAAAAAGCATTGAAACGTCTGTCTAGTTCTCTTCCTGCAGACAAGCACATCAATATTACTACAAAGGTTGCTTCATTTGATTAGTCTCCATCCGCACTACTTATTGTGTGACTACGATTTTCTAACTGATTTCTTTTAAGGATTATAGGTGTCTCCAGAAGCCAATTATAAAATAATTTCTGCGGAAAGATATTTTTTTGTGCCAAATCGTGGCAAGGTAGAGCAGCCAAAAAACTGAATTCATTATTGCTTGGCCAAGTTATTTGTATATCAACGTAATTCTAACAAACATTTTCGGCATTATGCCGTTTTTCGGCCCTCGGTAAGTATTATGAAATAACTATCTAACAATTTTGTGAAATGATACTGATTAGTTTGCTAATAACTATCTATCAGAATTACTTCCCGAGCAGTGGCGTACGCACGGGGGGGTTTCGGGGGTCAAACCCCCCCCCATTGACGATTGAAAAAAGTAAAAACCATTCTTTTTGGAATGATCCGCCTTTTTTTATACAGAGATTGCCGAAATTGCTGTTAATGTTTCTGTGCTATCGAACATGCTTAAATTAATCTCGAGAAACCTTCATTGTGATGCAATAATTCCGGTAGTCAAACTTTTCTGGTGGCTGCGCTTGAACCAAAGACTAACTCAAAAAGCAAGCCCGGACAAAGTCAATTGATATTGTCAAAGCTGGAGTCGTGTTGTGATGTCATAAAGCCATTGTTCTCAAGAGCTATCATGGCTGGACAACACAACGTTCCAGCGCAGAAAATATTCTTAGAACAGAATGAATGCAACGCAGGCAGATGTTCCGCTTGCGACGTCATAATTTTGAGTTAACCAAACCAGCCAGTAGAGGTTAACCATAGACATCGCTATCGGCGCGGAAGGTTTTGGGTTCAATTTCTGGGCCGGTACCGGCCGTAAGCTTAGTGGTTAAGCGCACAGACTATCGGTGCGGAAGGTCTGGGGCTTGATTCCCGAGCCGGTCAAATCGGCACAGTATCTGCAACGGCTCGCCACCTCTGCAACATTTCTGTGTTCACCAGGCGCTAAGTCGCGGAGATGGGCCCCAATGGCGTATGCAAGGGAGGAGGCCGGGAGTCAACCCCCCTTCGCGATTGCGGAAAAAATGAAACCTTTCTTAATTTTGAAACAGACCGACTTTTCTTCGTGCGGAGCTTGCGGAAATTGCTGTGTTTTTTCTGTTCTGTCCAACTTTCTAATTTAACCTCGAGAAACTTTCATTACGATGCGGCAGATGCGATATGCAACAATACCGGTAGTTCAGCTTTTTTGATGCGTTTTGCTTGAACTGCATTTTTGTCATTGATGCTGCTGTGAAGCAGTTGGTAAGTAGGAGTTTCCATAAACACGGTGTCTCTGCAGTAGCTATGGCTGCACACAAATTTTTTTTCTCAAAAATTAAAATAAATCTTTACTGTACTCGTTTCATTAAACTCGCTGTGGTACCGAAGCGTGGTAGCGAGTCAGAGATGGAAACCGGTCGGGTCGACCGGCACCGATCGGGTCACTGGTCGGGTTGAGATTCTTTGACCGGCCGATCAAAAATCCGGTCAAATTCTTTTTTGCAACTAAAATACTCCTAAACACCAATTGAAATATACATACCGATATGTGCTTTTAAATAGTTATGAAAAACGGCATTAACAAACCACTCCTAAAAACAAAAGTTTGTTTTCTGTTTCTTTTCATTCAAATGCTCTTTTTATTAGATGAAATTTTACGCGTTCAATACATGTAGTGACAAAGTTAGTGTAAACTACAGTTTGTTATTATATTTATTGAACACTGAACGTAAACCTTCAGTAAAAAACACCGGTCGACCGGGCCGGTCAGTGACCGGTCAACCGGCGTAGATTTCAAATTTTACCGGTCGGGTCGAAAAAATCTTGACTGGTTCCATCTCTGTAGCAAGTGGCAGGGTCCGACACAGCGTTTTAGCGCTTGAGCAACACAGGTCCGAAGAAACGCCACAGCGGTAGGAGCCGTTGGCTACACTATGTCCGATTTGACCGGCCTGGGAATTGAACCCTAAATCTTCCGCATGGATAGCGACATCTTTAAAACTACGCTATAACAGCCCGGTTTGATGAAAAATTATTATAAACGTTAAAATTCTAAATTGACACTGCCAGTGACGTCACATCGTGATGACGTAGCACGATGTGACGTCATTGAAACCCCCTCATTGAAAAATCCTGCGTACGCCACTGTTCCCGAGGGCCATAGTGTAGTGTCGAAAACCTTTAAATTGCGTAAATAACATGCAGCTAAGTACAGTAAAAGAAACGCGCATGTGGTCTTCCGAATCATTTTAAGTCAGAAGTGAAGTTAAATAAAATATCCGGATTTGCGCGTATACTAAAAACAACCACACTGAAAAGTAATCAACACTTGATAGTGTTCTAAAGTGGTACCGGCATCAACAATTACAAAGTTCGTTACACATACTTCGCCAAAACGTATCTGAAGTTGTACGTTAGTAAAAAAGTTTATTAGTCACTGTCCACCACTGCTGTGATATTGTGCAATCATGTGCATAACGTGCTTCGTTTTTTCTTTTGTAAAGTTTTGTGCTTGGGTGAAATAATCTTACAGTAAATCATAACGATGAAATTTTATGATGGCAAAAAGTCAACTGCTATACACACTCAAAATTATGCTAGTTATTACAGCGTTGGAAAAAAACAATTAGGGCAGATAGTTTTTACTTTTTTCAAGGTTTTGAGATGGCTGGTGAAAAAAAAGTGGCACTAGCGATGCATGAGAAAACGTGATGTGCGAAATTTGGGGTGTATTTCTGCTCCTACGGGGTGGGTAATAGTCCAGATTTTGCTAAAAAAAGTATACGTTGATGCGATTTCTCTCAATTACTATGCTATTTAAATTAATTGTTGCTAATGCTTTAATTTTATGTGAAAATATTTGTTCAATATTTCAATATGTTCAAAAAATATTTGTTCAATATAGTTGTTCAATATTTTCGTCTAAAAGTTGTGTGAAGTTGCTATCACCGGTATTGAGGTATACAAGTGAAATAAGATATCAGTACCGGTGCATCAGCAGATTTGAACATAAGCATCTTGAAGCAGAATTTAGCTTTAACCTTCGGGTATATGTCCTCTTTGAAGTACAGGAATGTACCCCCAAAATTCGACATCACGTTTCCTCATGCATGCGCCACTTTTCATTCCTATAGCCTTCTTGACCTTTGAATAAAAAGTAAAAACTAAGCATCCACCCTAATACCTTTTGCTCAAATCATTCTTTGTTAAAACATAATTGTTTCTCGCTGGATACGAAGGTCATGAGGTGCGTCTTATTTGAATAGAATAACCTACAGCAAGATCGTGTACAAGTAAAATTGAATTCTAGTAGTTAACATTTTGACATCATCATTATATATGACAGCTCCAAATAATCGCGTTTGAAGTGAGCTTCATGATGCTGTCGCGATTTCAAAAATTTGTATGTTTTAGTAAAAATTGATGTGAGGAGCATGTTTTTAAACTTGTATAAAATCTCGTTCAGCTGTTATGTGTTAACCAAATTTTTTTCTGTGAATAAAGTGTTCATTAAGTCATTTAACGAGTTTTTTAGTGCTTTTAGACGATTTGAGTGGTGTTTTCGCAAGCAGTAGCTTCATTTTTATACGTTTACTGTAATATGTATATAACATACAGCGCACAATTCTTTGTGTAAACACATAATTATTTGAGGTGACACATCGCATTGCAATGCTTCAAAAACGTCTAAATGCGCATAATAAGTAACTATTTGTCTCCGTGCACCTTGAGATGAAATTATGCACTTGCAGATTGCAGCTGTAAATGTTTCCACCCCAAAGGGTGTTTAAGCTGAACCACTCTTTAAAGTTTAAGTTTTTACCCCCAGGGGTGTTAAACTTGAACCACTCTTTAGGGTTGAGTTCCCACCCTAAATTGAACCACTTTTTAGGGTTAAAGTTTCCATCCCCGGGGGTGTTAAACTTGAACTACTTTTTAGGGTTTACTTCACCTCCCTAAATTGAATCACCTTTTAGGGTTGAAGTTTCCATCTCCAGGGGTTTCCACCCCCAAGGGAGTTTAAACTAAACCACTCTTAAAGGTGGTTATTTAATCTAGTTTATCGGGTGGAAAATGTAGGGTGTTAATATTCCCCTTAGGATGGAAAAGAGTGTTAAACTTGAACCACTGTTAAAGGTGGATTTAACCCCAATTAATTTTTGCAGTGCAAACATAGTCGTCAAACTCGATTCAATGTCAAAGATAATTTTTTTATTCCCAAATTTTCAACAAATAGACGCCAGAAATCGTTTCGATATCAAGGGACAAAAATTTGGAATTCCATACCTGCTGACATCAAAAAGCAATCACTCGCAAAGTTTAAAAAAAATAACAAAAACCTCCTCCTGAAGAGCTACATTTAATTGTAATAAATCTGTTTAATATCATAACCGCTCTAAGTATTCTTGCATCCTTTTTTTTTTAATATTTATTGCTGCAACCTACGTTTTTATTCGGCAAGGTGGCTGCTTGACCCAAAGACTTTAACCAGTCACTTCGCAAATCTCCTCGCGGGAACTTAATAATATTGCAAAAATTTTTTTTATTTTATTTTATTTATGTTGTTTTTTTGTAAACAGGTGATAGTAGATGTCGCTTTTGTTCTTTTTTTTCCGCCGAATAAACCGACTTACTTCAACGTTACTAGTCGTATATACCGAACCGCTGCTACGGATTACGCCTGTATGATTCTACTGTATAGTAATTGTTACTCACAGCGATCTGCGCTTTATCAGTAGATTTATGAGTAGATTTGATTACTTATTGCGTTTTGCACTTTATCTGATTGCTTTTAGTGTATTTTGCTTGTATTTGTCCCTCATGAACAGTACGCCTAATACCTTGATTGAAACTGGCAATGGCGTTTCATCGTGCATTGAACAACTTCAGCACACTTTAAATAAAAATTATTCAAGAGCTGAACGTATTATGGGCTTGCGCCAACCCAATACGGACGAACTAAGATCTGCTTTACAGGAAGTCAAACAAATTTACAGTGACTTTTTGGAGGCTTTAATTTTAGCTTTAATTTTAGCTAAAGTAGATAATCGGACCGTTGCTGCGGTTGAACAAAACAAGTCTGAGTTTGATGTTCGTAAAGCCGAATGGTTGTCTGAGTTAAGTGGCCTTCCCTTGTCATCTAACAACGAGTTGTTCTCTGCAAGCGTAGCTAATGAGAGAGGCCAATCACTTGCTCCCAGTATTTGTTAAAGCCATGGGTCATCAACACCTTCTCATTCTACTAGGACAGGCAAATCTTCTCGGTCCACCACAATAAGTGTAAAGCGTTTAAAGGTCGAAGAAAGGCTCAGAATCGCACTATTAGAAGCGAGTCGATTACAAAAGCTTATAAAAGAAAAGGCATTACTTGAGCAAAAGCGGGCAGAATTGGATGCTTTGTTTCAGCAAAATAAAGCTCGTAGAAAGGTCGAGTTGACTATAAAGAGATGTGAAGCCTGAAGTGAGAGCTCTCTTTGCGGCTCGGCTCACAAGGGTCATTCGAACTATTTAGTCGAGCCTTCAAGAGCTTCTGCTCCACCTTCCCAATCAGGTCTAGCCGATTGCGCATCGATTTCAAAGGCTCCTGAGGTAATTCAATCAATCAATCAAAATATTTATTTTCATGCTGCACAATCCAACACAAGGTAACAAGGCAAGGTGAAATAATAAAAGATTAGAGGTAGTGGGAGTTTTCTCGTGAAGTGGCTGAATGAAAGGAGACTGCGAAAGGACCGCTGAAGGTCTTCAAGTCAAGCAGCCACCTCAGTATCTAACGTCTTTCGCTTAAGTTTTAACAGCTCAGATGGCCGAGCGGTATAGAGCGCCTGTCTCTTGAGCTGTAGACTCAGGGTTTGATTCCGATTCGGGTCAAACCAATTACTTTAAATATGGTATTCACAGTTCCCTGCTTGACGCTCAGCATTAAAGGGACAGTGTGGAGAACAAGCCGACAAGTTTACTTGTTGTGCCGTTGGGAAAGGCACTTAGCGGGATTCCCCCATCTTGGTGTGGTAGACAGATGGCTGGCAACTCCTAAGCGAGCTCGTATAGCGCTTTGATCGCTTTCTCGTGATAGGAGGATAAACATGCAACTAAATATAAAAAAGAATATATAAGTCGCAATGATGCTAGACTAGTATTAAAATTTTTATAAACAATTACAGTAAGTTAATGCAAGGTTTCGAAAGATTTAATCACTTTCCAAATTGTAAGTAGCAATAAGTTGATTTTTAAATTCAGTTTTGAATTTATTATATGAATAAGTTTTTAGTTCTGGAGAGATAAAGTTCCAAATTTTGGTTCCTTGGAATTTGACAGACCTTTGGCATGAATAAGTTGAAAATTTAGGAAGATAGAGGCTTTTAAGATATTGAGATCGCGTTTACCGATTGTGGATTGTAGAAAGATTGACGAAGAGAGAAGAGAGACCAGTAGGGAGATTATTTTTAGAGTATTGATACATTGGTTTTCCTGTTTTGTACTGATATAAATCACCAATTTTTAATATTCCTAACTTAAAGAAAAGAATGTTTGCAGAAGAATATCGACTAGTGTTAAAAATAATCCGGATTGCTTTGTTTTGCTGGAGTTGAAGTTTTTGAAGGTAACTTGAGAAAGTGCAGCCCCAGAGGGGAAAGGCATATATTAAATGAGGATGGATGAGAGCATGGTAGAGAAGAAATAGGGTGGATTTAGGAAGCAGAGAGCGTAGCTTGCTTAGGATACCCACAGCTTTAGCGACCTTCGATTCAACTTGTCGAATATGATGTAAAAAATTAAGTTCGAAATCTAAATAAACTCCTAGATATTTGCATGATTCTTGACACGATACTAAAGAATCAATGTAATATACATTTCAATCTATGGGGGAGGAATTTAATTTGGAAGGGATATGAAGTATGCAAGATTTTTCGGAATTTGTTTGCAGTTTGTTTGCATTGCACCAAGTGCAAAGGTTTTGCAATTCCAGGTTGCATTGTAATTCAATGTTTAATGGGGACGAGTTGCTAATCACGAAACAGGTATCGTGTGCAACGAGTCGAGGTTTAGTGAGGGTTGCGTTGAAAAGGTCATTGACATAAATGAGGAAAAGTAGGGGCAAAGTATAGATCCTTGAGGTACGCCAATATTTATCATTTTAGATGAGGAATTAACATTATTTATTGACACATATTGTTTTCTGGAAGAAAGGTAGCTAGTAATTAAGCTAGCGCAAGGCCGCGAATTCCGTAATGGTAAAGTTTATGAAGCAGAATTTTGTGTGAAACTGTATCAAAGGCTTTGCGTAGGTCCATGAACAGCATTGCTGTGTGTAGTTTATTTTGGATCGAGTCGTAACATAGCGATGAAACGTCAAGCAAGGCATGTGAAACACTATGCTTCACTCTAAAACCATACTGATATTCATACCAAATATTGTGTTTATCAAAAAATTTAACCAGACGACCTTTAATTAATTTTTCTAATATTTTGGATAGGGTTGTAAGAAGGGAGATAGGACAGTAGTAGCTAACTAGGTTTTTATTGCCGGATTTAAATATGGGAATTACTTTAGCAGTTTTAAAATAGTTAGGGAAAACTCCTAATTTAAAAGCACAGGAAAAGTAATATGCTAGAACTGGCGTTAGCACTTCATTACCTAATTACAAAAAAGCAGCAGAAATGCTGTCAAAACCACAGGCTTTATGAGGATTTAAGGAATTGATAACATTGAAGATTTCAACTGGTTGTGAGGGATTAAAACGATCGAAGAAGACACGGAGCATTTAAGATAGGTTTTGAAATCATTATTTCCTGTAGGGTTGGCAAAATTCGCGATTGTTAGCCCTATTTCCAAAAAGTAATTATTGAATTCTTCCGAAATTTCTTCAGGATTTTCTAGAGCTTTCCCATCTTTGATTAGTTTGGGGGGATGTATTCTTGCAATGTTATGAGGAATCACCGAGTTTATAAATTTCCATAATTCTTTGGGCTTGTTTTTGCGTTCATCGACTGCATTATTAAAGTACATTTTTGTAGATAAGGTTTTAACTCTAGTGAGCTTATTTGCGTATTTCTTGTGAAAACATTTATCAGTGGAATCTCCATTTAAAAAGTGGGTTCGATAGAATTTTTGTTTATGTTTGATTGAGATTAATAGTCCTTTCGTTAACCATGGATTTAGTTTTATTCGTTTTTGTTGTGTAGAAATTTTCTGCATAGGGCATGTTTGTCAATTATAGCAATAATGGCATTCATTAAATCGTTAAAATATTCATTAAACACATTAGATGTTAAATCACAGGTTGGGACTAGCAAAAACTTATCTAGCAGAGGTAGAAGAGCAGAGGCTAAGTCGTCGGAGAATTTGTTTCGATTAACGGAGGCAATGTTACGGAAAGTATGCGATTCTTCACTTTTTGTACTTTTGAAATTAGAATTAGAAATGGTACAAAATATAGGATAATGGTCAGCAATGTTGTAGGTAAGGACTCCAGGAGTTAGAATCGACTCGCAGTCATTAGTTAGGATGTGATCAATCACAGTTTGTGAGGTTCGTCGATGAAAGAAATGAAGGCTTTACTTTGTAGATTATGAGAATAGTCAGTCAAAGGGACAAGATTCTTAACAGAATTTAAATCAATGTTAATATCGCCAAATATTAAGGTCTTATCTCCATGACGGTTTAGCTTTTGCATATTTACGTCTAGGAACCCCAAAAATACGTTATGATTATTCCAGGGATGTCGATATATCACTGCAAAAGTGTATTTGCTTTTGAAGCCAAGATAGTCAACATTAAATCATAGGTCTTCACATCCGTGTACATTCCGGGATAAACTGTCATTAATAGTAATATTTAAATGTTTAGAAACATAAACACCGACTTCTCTGCTTTAGTGGGTGAGGGAACATGAAAAAAAAATATAGTCAGGTATATGTATGTTAATTTGTGGATCAACGTTTATACGGGTTTTAGACAGAAGAATTATAGAGGGAGGGTTAGGGAAATTAGAAAGAAATTCTTTTAATTCATCAAAGTAGGATGGCAAGGTCAAAATGTTAATATGTATAATAGAATAAGAACGTTTGTCAAAGTCCAAGGTCTGTTTTTCAAAGTTGTATACCTCACAGGGTTTGATATTATCATGTACATGATGAAATAGAGTTTTAGGTAAAGTATTATGATTAATTTCGGCTTCATCTTTTTGGGTAGCTGCTTGACTTGTACTATTATTCAACTCATACACCATTAAACACGATAAAAAAAAAAAAAAAAACGCAGTTGAGACAGCAGCACTATAAAGCAAGTAAGTTTTTTTTCATTTGAGACATCACAGGTTTTATAAGGAGTGGACGTATTCTACTGAAGCATAGGTTAAACAAAGAATTGAACACTACACCATAATTTCTTACACTAGCATAATTTTACTACACGTTGATCGCTAGCAATAATCCTAATGATCATACAGATACGTAGTCAAGCTTAAACTCAGCATGATGACTTGGGCAAACATAGTAATCCAATAAATATGTATTCAATACTAACATCGAAAAAGGGAACTGGGATATTAAAGCAGATCACCTATTTCAATAAGCTTAAGATTTAGTTTGGAGGGAATCGAACTCTGACAGTATTAACATACAAAGCATATTGACCATTTTCCGCTCTGCATTAAGTTTTATGCCCTTGAACACGAGCTTCTCTGAAGGCAGGTAATAACTTTTTGCGCTCTTCTTGAATTTTTTTAGGTAAATGTTCTGTAATGTATTGTGGCGTAAGTTTTCCTGGCGCCTCAAATCATTTATGCACTTTCAGTTTCTTTGCGAGAGAGAAAATCACCCGTTTGTCAGCCGCGCTTGTCAGTTTTATAATTACTGGGCGACTTATTCTCTGTCTTTCGTTATTACATAGCGGCTTTTGAGGCAGTCTGTGGAAATCAGACATAACGATGTCGCTAGGAACTTGAAAATTGAGGCCCTCTTTCATGAATTTATAGATAATTGCTTTTGTGGCATCTCGTGTCTCCCACGCCAAATTAAAATTTTCATCTAAGCCTTGAATGAGAATATTCATGCGTTTTTCATAATGCGACTCCTTCATCAAAGCGTTAGCCTGGCGGTCTCTTTCTTGAGCTTCTAGAGTTTCAAGTCTATTGTAAATTTTTTGCAGATCAGCTACGTTTGCTTTTAAACTTAAAGCATTCTCAACATCACTTGGTTCAGTTTTAGCACTCAGATTTGTTTCGATTGCTGCGCATCTTTCGTTAAGTTTTTCTTCAAGGTTGGTTACGCGTTCGTTATAAGATTCAAGTTCACTGTAAAAGCTGTCCATTTTTTTGTTTAACTTTTCAATTGCTTTTAAAACCTGATCCAATTTCGTAGGAATATCAGCGGTAGACATAGCTTTTGTATTCTGAGACCGATAACAACTAATCTATTTTTGTCTCAACTTCAGGTTTGCTGCTTGTCACTAGTGCCGTTTTTATTCACGTCTGTTCACTAGCATTGCAGAGAGCGAAAAAAAAATGATTATGAAAAAATGAAAAAAAAAGATTATGAAAAAATGAAAAAAAAATGGAAGCATTATCAAAGCCAGAGGTAATTAATTACACTAAAGTGCCTAAGCAACGTGCAGTAGCAGAAAAGTATAAGCCTTTTGAAGAGTTAGTTCAGAAATGTAATGAGAGAGCCGATCCCAAGCAAACAACGTTTCAAAACAACCCAAGGTAAGTGCGTTCTCCAAGGAAGCATTATCAAAGCCAGAAATAAGTGCGTTTCTCAAGGCCGCATCTCAACACCTGGAGTCAAAGGGTTGTCGCAGAGAGTCAGTTTTACAGTCTGAGATTAGTACAGATTTGCCAACTCTTTGCCACTTTCCAAAACAGGTCACAAAACCAGCTGCTGACTCATCAATGCCAACACACAGCACTGCATCTCCAACAGTACAGGTTTCTAATCCTGCGGTTTGCCTTTCCTTTTCTAACTTCTTACCCACAGCTTCTACCTTCACCATTCCTACTAGTGCTTGCGCTTCCAACTCAGTTATGTATCACGAAGCTAACGCAGCTAATATTGCTGTCCCGGAGGCTCAACCAACAGTAGTAGCACCGTCTTGCTTACACACCATGAACCCAGGTCCTGCTAACATCGCGTTTGATGAAGGACAAAAGAGTCAATTGAATACAATGTATCAACAAACTTTAAATGGTGCTTATCCGGCTCGCAGTTATCATGAGCCAGCGCCTACTTATACTGCAAATGCGACTGCAAAGTCACTTCAACCCAATATGCCTCTTACATACTTGCCCACTTCTAGCTTTCCTGCATATGACACCTTGTTTCTACCACGTCCCGAGTTTCCTAAATATTCAGGCGACCCCCTAGAATTCAAAACGTTTCTGCATAACTTTGAAACGCACACCGAACCGCGACTTAGTGATCAGAGAGCTTTGTTTTGTTTGCTCGTTCAGCATTGCGTTGATTCTGTCAAACAGCAAATTCAACATTTTGCTGAAAGAGGCGATTCGTGTTATTACCTTGCGAAGCAGCGCCTCATAAGAGAATACGGCGCGCCGTGGATAGTCTCTCAGAAGCTTGTGAGCAACGTGTAAAACGATTTCCCGTCGTAAAGTCTGGCGACTGGAAGGAAATTAAACGGTACTCTGAATTTCTAGGAAAAACACTAGTCATTGTAGGAGATGAAAAACATTTCAGCAGATTGGATTCTCTGGACACACTCACCAGCCTAATTACTAAATTGCCTAATGAACTGCGTCGACAATGGATTAAACGTTCTGTGCAGGTAGAAAATACCACTGGAACGCAAGCTAAGTTCTCCATTTTGTCGACTTTGTACAGTATAAATCAGAAGAACTTAATTCATTATTTGGCTCGAGATCTTTGAATGTCAAGCAAGTATCAAAAGGTAAAGCTTCGTCTTACAGCATATCTGCTCCTTGCTCAAGTAAAAACACCACGAAACCTTCTGGCAAGTCTCCTGGTTTTGGTGCTTTGCACAAGTAAAAACAAACGATGAGTTACACGCGTTAATTGATTCCAAGAAATTCTTGTCCAAACCTGCAAGAGAAAGGTCTTTCTTCGTAAAGTCTCGGCAACTCTGCCATAAATGCTGAAGTCCTAAACATAGAACACTTAATTGCAAAAAAACAGAGACGTGTCGTGTAGACGGGTGCTCTGGTTCGTTTCATCACACTCTTCCGCACTTCTCTAGCATGACGAAAAACCAGAATACTACCTCTAACTTTGATGCTAGTGCATCTACGTCAGACGTTGACCTTACTAATTCAGTTTCGTGCTCAGCTCATTCAGCCGATCAATCAAATGGAAAGGTGTATTTATGTGTTGTGCCTGTTCGAGTGCAATATAAATGGTAAGGAAGTAGTGACTTACGCATTTTTAGATCAGGGATCTACGCACACGTTTTGTAGACCCCAGTTGGTTGATGCTCTTGAAATTAAAGGAGCACATGAAAACCTGTGTTTGCAAATCCTAAACGGGACTTCTAAAAATCACACTAGCATAAAATTTTGTGTGAGCTACTAATATCTGATCTGGATAGGCAAGTGTCATTCACTCTGCCAAAAGTTTTTTCTGTGAATGAAATACCAGTAAGGTCGAACTCATACGTTGGCAAAAACATACTTTCAGACATGCCTCATTTAGAGGGAGTAAAACTGTAAACTATCTCTGGAGCTTCAGTATCCCTTTTAATCGGTGCAGATGTTCCGGAATTATTTTCTGTAAAAAACTATCGTAAACTTAATCAGGGTTTACGTCTTCCAGTGGCCATTGAAACACCAATTGGATGGTCTCTTTTAGGTCCTTCCTTATCCCCTTCATATTCTACTAATTGTGGAGTTAAGTTTGTGCGCACGTCAGATGACTCCGTTCACAAGCTGGTCAGTTGTTTGTGGAAGAGCGATTTTCTTAAAGGCACGTCCATTTTCGACACACCCAATTCGCAAGAAGACCGTAATGCCTATCAAACAATGATATCATCATTGCAATGCACTGCTAATGGTCACTACCAGTTGCCACTGCTATTAAAGGATCATGACTTGGATCTGCCTGATAATCTTAAAATGGCAAAACACCGAATGCAGACCCTTAAAAAAGATTCTTAAAAGATCCTTAATTAAAAACAAAATATACCGAAACTATTGATTGTTATCTTTCTCAAGGGCTCGCAAAACCAATCACGAATGAAGATGATGAGCATTCCAATTTACGGTGGTATCTTCCGCACCATCCTGTGGTACATCCCCAGAAATTGAATAAGGAGTGCGAGTAGTGTTCGACTGCGCAGCGAAGTACACAGGCGTATCTTTAGACGATGAATTATTGCGAGGTCCTGATTTGATGAACACCCTCATTGGTGTGTTAACTCGCTTTCGGAAAGAGCAGATCGCAATCGTTGCTGACGTGGAAAAAATGTATCCTCAAGTTTTTGTGCATCCTGATCATCGAAATGCGTTACGATTTCCTTGGTGGCCGAACGGTATGTTAGATCAAGAACCAGTTCCCTTTCAGATGATGGTACATATTTTCGGGGCTACTTCTTTCCCCACTTGCGCTGACTTTTATCTTCACCAAACAGCCAAATAGTTCGGTCATCTTTACGAGCCGTTGATCTCTGAAATAATTGACCACAATTTTTACGTCGACGACTGTTTGGTTTTATTGCCATCAGTGGAAAGAGCAATAGGAATGCGTCAACAACTGTGCGAGATTCTCTCTAAGCGTAGTTTTCGTTTGCGAAAACGGGTTACGAACAATAAGGAAGTCCTGGACTCAATACCTATATCTGAAAGGTCTGCAACAACCCAAACCCATATTATTAAGAACACTGGCAGCGAAAGGCTGCTGGGTATGCATTGAAACAGGGAGGAAGATGCATTTTTCTTTTGCGTCAATTTACCAAACAGACCTTTAACTCGCAGAGGAATCTTATCAACGCTTGCTAGCTTCTACAACCCCTTCGGATTTGTTTCCCCAGTCATTTTAGAAGGCAAATTACTGTTGCAAAGCTTATGCAAACGAAAGGCTGACTGGAATAAAACTATCTCGTCTTCTGAGTACGAAAAGTGGGTTGAATGAACCGATAAATTACCACAACTAAACAGCTTGCGTATCTCGCGTTGCTTTGCATCTAATGTAAATTACAATATTGTGAAAACAATAAGAGATTCACTCTTTCTCTGATGCCTCTTTGCATGCATACGGGGCATGCTGTTACTTAAAATTGGTTAGTGATGTTTCGATTAGTTGTTCTTTTCTTCTTGGCAAATCTCGTTTAGCCCCTATTAAATCCATCTCAGTTCCCAGACTTGAGTTGACCGCGGCAGTGTTAGCTGAACTGAACAGCATGGTCACGAAGAAATTGCACTTTAATTCAAGTGAGTCTTATTTTTGAACGGATTCAACTGCGGTTTTACACAGCATACAAAATGGAACCAAAAGATTTCCTCCCTTTGTAGCGAATAGGCTTGCCGTTATTGAAAGAGAAAGTAAAGTTGCAAATTGGCGTTACATCCCATCTCATGAGATCTCGCAGATTTAGCATCCGGTGGATTGGCACCAAACGCGCATTTCAAGCTTCGCACATGGTTGAATGGGCCCCAATGTCTTGTAGAAAGACCTACAAATCTGCCAGAGTTTCAAATAAGTTCGTCGGGTATTCCTCCAGACTTTCAGCCGGTTCGAAGACAAAGGTTTACGTTTGTGTTGAAACAAAAACGTCTGGTTCAGTAGATAGGCTGATCAAACGTTGCTCTTCTTTGGCGAAGTTGAAACGACTCACTTCATGGATCCTGAGATATAAGCACTTTCTTTACGCTTGTCTTACTGGAAACATGATTCATTTCGAAAAATCAACCTGGCTGTTGATGAACTGCAAAGCGCAGAAAGGACGCTTATAATACAGTATTTACAGCGTTGTCATTTTCCAGACCTTATGTCTTTACCTTTGGGAAAAGGGAAAGAAAAGGCCAAACCTCGCTTTCTTTAAAAACTTCATCCGGTTATTTCCTACGGAATTCTTCGTGTAGATGGACGTCTAAATGAAGCTTGTGTGGATTTTGATAAGAAGCATCCGATTATTCTTCCTCAATCTTTTCATTTTACAGATGTCGAAGCAACTATCATCGCCAGACCGCTTGTACCCACTGCCTTTGACGACAGTGGTCAAGAACCTTTGACGCCCAACCACATTCTTCTTTTGAGAGGGAACCCAAATCTTCCTTCTGGCTTATTTAGCAAGTGCGATATCTATTTTCGAAGGCGCTGGGCCCAAGTCCAGTCTATCAGCAACGAATTTTGGTGTCGTTGGGTTAACGAGTTCATGCCTACTCTTCTTCGACGTCAGAAATGGTTTCAGAAGGATAAGAACTTACAGGTAAATGATGTAGTTTTGTATGATTTGCAGCAGCAGTCCAAATGGGTATTAGGAAGGGTCATTGATACTTACCCTGATAAAAATGGCTTGGTTCGTACCGTTTTGGTGAAAACGCAAAGCTTCACACTTAAGCGTCCAATCTCAAAACTATGTCCCATTGTGATCGCATAGCGAATGCTATACGTTTACTTGAGTATTTCATTTTTTGCAACTTTACTGTTTGCTTGTGTAGTTTATTTTTGTGTATTTCACCTGTACAGTTGTACCAAACCAAACTAGCCACTAGCATCGTTCCTAAGTCATCTGTTTCCGCCTTTCAGTTGGTTGTGCTGACATCCCTTTAACTAACACTCATGTTCATTTGGGCTATGAGTGATAATTTTTTGAACTATTTTTTGTTTAACGACTCAGTCATTTTCTTGGGTTAAATGGCCCTCAGAGATCATTTAGGAGGGAGTATGTTGCGTTGTTACAGCATGCTTTGGAGTCGATTCCTTGTCTACGAAACGCCATACTCTACAATAATTGTTTGTTACTGCTTTGATTGACGTTTGAGACTTGCAGCTTGTAGATTTAGTGAACTATTGTTCAACCCGAGATGCGTTTCTATTCTCTTTAATTACGCCTAGAGTTGACTGCGTCTTATTGCGTTTGGCAAACTGTTTGACTGCTGTAATGTGAAGCAGATGAAGATAAACCTCTCTGGTAAGCAGCTAAGATTTTTGGCTGTTACGAGTTTTTGACCATTTGGTCTCGCTGGTATCGTAGTACAGCTATTGCTGTAGTTGTAACTATTAGCTCTAATGAGCATGTTTGCTATTTCAATTTCCTTTTGAATTTATCTGGATTCTTCTTGCCTGTAGAAGGAAAATCATTGGTGAGTTTTACGTGTTAATTTAGAGCTCAAAATTACCGTTAATTACGTTGTGTATATTTCATAGAAAACCGTCTTGAACCAATTTCGATCAATACATTATCAACGAAAGAATTTATCCTGGTCAGAAGCGTTTGTAAGAGCTCAGTGAGACAGGCAATTTTCGAGTTCGTTACATCGTGAAAATCGTTTATCGAATTTCATCGCCGAAGGTAAAATCGAATTTCAGCAGTTTAGATCAGCTGCCGAAGAAGTGCATTTTATCCTAATTTGATAGTAGAATGACGCAACACAATCATTACCTTGGCCAAAGAACAGAAAGGCCGATATGGCCTTTAGAAAGTTACAATGCAAAGCAGCACAAAATGGTGTGGGCTACTTCTTTTCCTAGCGGCCTACAGCTTAACCTAAAGGAAAAGGCTCTTCAACCAGTGGCTACTATATTGTGTATAAATGTCGTCCTACAGTTGATGCCCTAATCACCAACTATAAAAAATTATCACTCATTGATGCTAAGAAAGATCTTTCTGTTGACGGTGCGTCTTCACCGTGTGGACCTTGCGCTATTTGCGGAAACCATGGAAAGTGCACAAAATCTGTGGCTCCCCACACGAAAGTTTTGCCCACTAAATCAAGGAATTTCAGTCTTAAGCAAAATCTTGCTTGTGCTAATTTTGGAATTTACGTAGTCACTTGCCGACTCTGTCAAAACAATATGTCGGACAAACCAAAAATGAATTTCTTCAAGATGGAACAGCCACAGAAATAATTGGAAAACTTTTGATATTTCATTGAACGGAGATATAGCTGCTCTACCAAACATTTCTATACAGAAAATCCCAACATCTTGTCCAATAAACCTGGCATTGCTGATTGTTTCTATGTTGTATTCGTTGAGCAACCCCCCGGGTCCTGAAGCTATGTGATTTCTCTGTGTTGTAGTTGGTATTTTTTATGCGCAAGTGTATTTTCTCTTTTTGACGCGATTTCCTTTCTTCATTTATATCTTTTTTACTACTCAGTGTTTTCTTTTTCACTGGCATTTTTACTATCTTTTATTTTTATAATGATTTGTTTTTGAACTTTTCTACCCCTTTATTTTTTCAAAAAGCTTTTTGATAAATTTTCCATACCCGTTCGCCCATGAACAAGCGGGAACATGGCAGACACTGTGTCTGTGCATGTCATGTCTCCGCTTTTCCACGAGCGAACGGGTTTGGCAGAGTTTGTTATGCAGGTTCTGGTGACTGATATAGTTGCAAACTTCAAGCAAAAATTTTCTTGTAAGGTATATATATTGCCTTGAATAAATGTCGGTCACACCAACTGCACTCATGAGACCTGAAAGGTCGAAACAATGTTCACTGTCTGCAGTTCTGTATACATACTGACTCACACATTGTTCTTTGTTCAGTGAGCTTTGTGGAATTTTTGGAGCTTGTCGTTAGTAATGGAGACGATATGAACGAAATTAAACCGAACTTGGGACTGAATCGTCATTGGATGACGTTTAATAGCTTGTGCGACCCGTGTCACATCAACTATGACGTCATTGGAAAGTTAGAAACAATCAATGAAGATTCTAGGTGAGATAACTCTGCCTAAATTTTTATTTTTTGCGGTAAGGTACGGGGAATTCAGATTCTCATAGAAAGGAAGGCTAATTAATGACTTGACACAAATTTTTTCATTTTGTGAAAAGTCTGTTGATGCGTCATGAAAATCTTCTGGGACCTGTAAGAGTTTGGGGCGCAACCAATTTGCCAAGGTCGCACCGTTGCCACTCATTTAAGTTTATCATTTTTAAAACTGCCATGTTGGTGTGTTTGAGACGGACAAGCCTTTTTTATCATAATATTAAGCTTTCTTCAGCGAGGGAAGTGGTGGAGCGTTGTTAACTTTTTGAACGACCTATGGGGCAAAACTAAAAGGCTAGTCTTTTTCGACGTTTTTTACATTTCAGTTCAAAGGGTAAAAAATTAACGCCAATAATACTAAAAATCACTCAAAATAATCAACCACAAATCGATTTGGAGTTTTCAGTACGAACGGTTACAACTCAACAAGTTTTTACTGTTCATATTAAAACAGTTTTTGGATTGAAGAAGAAAGACTTAACCTGTGAAGTTAAATTCTAAGGCCAAAACAGTTGCTCTGAGCAGTGACCAGCCAGCTCGTGGGTAGGCGGACGCAATCGCTTCTACCTGTTCCCGTGGCTGGGGATCTTCGCTAACCAGATCACCTGATTCTGTGTTTTGGGGTATCCAATCATGCTGGAGTTGTGATATTGGTAAAGTTATATGCTTAGTATGCTATGCTGTTTTTTCAGCTTGACTTTATGTTCCGAGAATTCCTTTTTCGCTTGATTGCCAACTACACTTCAGTAATTATAGAAGTCAAACCACAACTTTGAGTTTTGAGAACAAAGAGGTGTTTTCGCTTGCCTCGCTCCATAGTTTTTTTATGATATTGGTCTTTCATTGATTTGTTTCACAATCTTGCAGACGCGTTAAACAGCAAAGCTGCTATAGGAGATGCTTCTACCTTCTGGGCAGGAGATTACAAAATATTTACAAGTTGTATAGTGAAAATGGTTTAATCTAAGAACAGGGTTACCATCTGCATACACCAAAAAGTAAGCACGGTGCTGTTCGATGACGTAATAGATTCAAATCAAATAATCAAATCTTTAGTATACTCGCGGTTTTGCGTCGAAGCGCGTAACGAGTGGCGGGGCCTATCTCCGCGGCTTAGCGCCTGGGCTAAACGTCGCAACGATGGCGAGCCGTTAACGACACTGTGCCGATTTGACCGATCTGGGAATCAAACCCCAGACCTCCCGCACCGATAGCGCGCGCTTAACAATCGAGCTAACCGGCCGGTACGTAATAGACTAACACTCTTTAAAACTTTTGTATTGCAAAAATCATATTAGTGTCACCTGGTATAAATTATTTTTAGCGACTAACGAATTGAAAAATGATTGAAACAGATTGGCCACAAATGTAGGAAAACGTTTGGTATCGTTATGTATAATTTGCAGCACTGAGATTGAATCCGTCCAAAATGTTGTTCTGCAGTTGGATAAATCAAGTTCTCTTTTCTCCAACTGACAGAGTCTAACAGAAAGCATGGAAACAGTTAGTTCTAGTTTCGGAATGGACTCTGCCTTCATAGGAGGTACTCCAGCCTTGCCCATGATGAAGACGCAATGAATTCTTCCTTCGTTGTTCTTATGTCTTAAATAATAACAACTGCCGTAGCAGTACAAAGAAGCATCTGAGAAAAGGTACAGCTCTTGGTGAAACGCGTCACCTAATTCAGGAGGTTTAAAACAACGCTGAATTCGAAGTTGCTTCAGGTTTGATAGCGTTAGCATCCATTTATTCCAACGACTCGCTTCTTCATCCTGCAAGGTTTGATCCCAATCACATCCCTTTCTGCAAAGTTCCTGCAGAAGAAGTTTAAGCAATAAGGTGACAGGTGCAACGAAACCTAATGGATCGAAAAGACTCGAAACGGTAGCAAGCAGTCCACGCCCAGTCAAAGGTTTATTAGGCAGCGAAACGTTAAAAATAAATGTATTCTCCTCAAAGTTCCACTGCACATCCAATACTCTATGAGCTGGTGACGTGTCTATATTACGTGGTTGCAACTGTTTGGCTTTATCTGCTTCGGGAAGGGCTGCAAGTATTTCGTGGTTGTTGGTCAATCATTTAGTAAGATGAAATCCACCCTTCTCAAGCATTTGAGTAAGATCTTTCATCACTTCAATTGCTTCGGTAGCAGAACGAAAGGACATAAAGCAGTCGTCAACGTAAAAGTTGTTTTTGATAATTTCCGAAAAAATTGGGAGATGCTGATTGCCAAAATCGACTAATACACGGCGCAAGCAGTAAGATGCGCAGCTGGGAGAAGACGTAGCACCGAAAAGATGCAGCTGCATCTGATGGTCTACACGATCAAGATCTAGATTTTCCCCTGGCCACCATAAAAATCTTCATGCGTTGCGATGGCGAGGAACCACCTTTATTTGGTGAAACATCGCTTGAATGTCACCGATCAAAGCAACTTGCTCCATACGGAAGCGTGTCAGCACGCCTACTAGATTGATGGTTAAACAAGGTCCTGGCATGAGTGAATCGTTTAAGCTTACGCCTTCGTATTTTGCACCACAGTCAAAAACTATTCGCACCTTGTTAGGTTTGAGTGAGTGCATGACAGGGTGATGCGGTAAATACCCGACCAAATCTTCATTTTCCTTGCTCTTGTTAATCTCCATAGCGTAGTTGTTAGTCAAATATTCTTGGATAGTGCTCGAATGACTTTCAACTCGCTGTCGTTGGGCAGCCGCCGCTTCAAGCTGAGCCATCTACGAAGCATCATTTCTTTGTTGTCAGGCAATTTCATAACATCAAATCGCCATGCCAGGGGCAACTGATACCGTCCTAGAGTTAAGGTAATTGAATCGTCAAGCAATTTTAGCATTCGGAATACAATAAATATGGGACGAAAATAGCTTCAGGAGGAAAAATAAAGCCAGTTTTGAGATTTACAGCGGCTTTATTTTTCCTCCGAAAATTTTAGCATTGCTTTATCCTTACGAGAATGAGGTTGGTCGAGAACTGAACTTCCGTCACCGAAATCAGTGAACCAAAATCTGCTCAATTCCTTTATCTTTGTGTTTCACAAAATTCACAGAGCAGTTAGTAGAAACTGAAAGGGAAAGGGACGGTCACAGAAGAGACCATCCTAGGGGCGTCTTTACGGCAATTGATAGTTTGCGACCGCCCTTTCGCACGTCCATATTTAAAAGCAAAATACCTCTGGCACATCTGCACCGATAAGCAACGTAACAGACGCGCCGGGTATTTTGGGAAAAGTAATGCCAGTTAAGTGTGGCAAGGCACTCAAGACACCCTTTGTAAGGTCAAATTAAGATTGACAGGAATGTTTTTAATCGAAAACACCTTGGGAGGGCATATGGACTGCGAGCCATTTAGAGACGAGACACTCAGGCTGCTAAACGTCACGTCGCGGCATTTAGTAACAGGATTGCACAATGTTTGAAGGGTAAGTCTTCTTCTCGCCCCGATGTTCCGAGAGCTTGAATCAGTTTATTGTCACAGAAACTGTGCGTCAATCCTTGGTTCAGAAAAGCATAAGTTACTACAGTTTTGCCTTCACATTGAATCTGAACAGAAACGACGCAGAGATAAACTCCGTCCGAGTTATTTGAATCGTGGCTGCAAGCAACTACACTGGTGTTACTGCTACAGCTCGTTTCAACTTCTTTGGTTAGTTGAGCGTCCTCGGAAGTATCCCTTCCGACTTGCACTTGAGCATCTGCTTTAGCAGGCCTTGGGTTGAGCAAGAAATTGTGGTGATAGGTGCCTTTGCAACCCGGCACTGAACAGGTATTGGCATGTTTGCACGCATTGGTTTTGTGCTGACTGCTAAGACATTTAAAGCACAATTGCTCGGATTTAACAAAGCTTGACTTAACAGATATTTCTTTGAATTCAGGGCAATCATGCAGTCGGTGGCCCCAGTCACTACAATACCAACACTGAACTTGCGCTCGTGCACCGCCATTTGAATTAATTACCGTTAGTTCAGTCGCTAAGCGCACGCTATCGGTGCGGGAGGTCTGGGGTTCGATTCCCGGGCCGGTCAAATCGGCACAGTGTCGCCAACGACTCGCCACCGCTGCGACGTTTCTTCGGAGCTGTGCTGCCCAGGCGCTAAGCCGCGGAGATGGGCCCCGCAACTCGTTACACGCTTCGGCGTAATACGGCGAGTATAATGAAGATTTGATTTTGATTTGACAAAACTAGAACTAGACTTAGATTTATTCTTAGTTTGCTCGCTCAAACCTTTGACGTTATCAATTGGCTTGTTTTCTGGCTTGGCAGCGAACACGTCTGCTTAATTCATCTAATTTTTGCAAAGTGGTGAACGTTTTTTCAAGCAGCTCGCAGAAAGACTCAAGAGACCTCGAATCATTAGATTTGGCTTGCGGCGCATCTCTTAATTGCTGTTTACAAATATCAGCTATTATGCAAAGCCGCCCAAATTCACGTTTCAGTTCATCCTTGGCCAGCTGATAAGCCTCATCATTGTCTTTCTCGGCAAAATATTCAATTATAGATTTCACGTTGTCCTCGCAATGTTGTAAACGCAAACAAAAAAGCATTTTCTTGTTGTGAACACGCGGTTCACCGTGAATTTCAAAATTGGTCATAAACAGCCTGAATTCGAGAGGATTACCAATAAACTTCTTAAACTTCGGCCGTGGCAAAAACAACTCGTCGTAAGACAGGTAAGAAAATTGAGTGAAGCCCGGTGGCGGTTGAAAAGTAGGCCTGGTTGGGTAAGTCTTGCCTTCATACAGCCGAAAAGAGCCGCAAGGCTTACAACATAGTGGGCGTATGAAGGCAATAGCTTCCTGTAGTGGGCGTAACTTGCTGCGTAACATTTGATCTAAAGGACAAAAATGGCTCGGCGGCAGATGATAAGGGCTGTGTTAGCTCGACTCCAGAATAGAAAGGGCGAGTTTGAGAATAATTGTTAGTAGAATGGTAACATGCCGGAATTTGATGGGTAAAAGAATCAGTAATATTACATTGCATCCTAAACCTATCATACGCAGAATCAACAATATTGTACGAATGCAGAACTACACCATACAAGTCAGGCACACAGGACAAGTTGATATTATCATTGAAATTATGTGAAACATTGCGATTTGCAGCCGCATTAACTCGAGTATTACACAGCCCAACAAAAAAATATTTTTTTTGTTTTTGCCATTGATATTTTAACGGTTTTAGGGTATATCAGATGCGCTGATTCCGAAAATGGCCTTATTTTTGTTGAGTTGGCTCTAGTTACACTAATTTATAATTAACGGCAAAATATATCTCAGATGAGAGCTGTTTGTGCTGACAAAAAGATTTTGTTTTGTGGTAAAAAAAACAATGGTCACAATCTTAAGAAAGCTGTTTCATCGCATAATACCTCCACTGGTTCTTTCTTTTTTTCTCCAAGATCTTTTCTTTTTTCTCCTAGATCTTGCACCTTTTATGAATAAAATGGCGTGCAAAACTGCAGGTTGCCTTCTTCATTTTGGTGCATCTCCCATGCATCCATTTATAACACAGTGTGTAACACACTGCGTTAGACACAACCCTTTTTCCGCATATTTCACAAAGCTCGATTTTGCTGAATGCAATTGCAATTTCTGTACCGCTTACCATCATCTTAGTCTTTCCGATATTTGCTTTTAATCCCTTGCCTTCCAATGCACTTTTCCACCTTTGGAACCTCGCCTTTAAAACCTCCAAATTTTTACTCATTAGCGTACAAAAATGTTCTTCAAGAATTACGATCCTTCTCTTGCATCTTTCGTCACAACACCAACCACAATAGCAAAAATATTGCTGGTGATAGCGATTCTTTTTCCTTAGTGCCCATTCCACCACTTTTACAGAGACCCTATCAAATGCTTTTTTCAAGTTTACAAAACACATGCACAGCTTTTTCTCTTTTCCTCGGAATTCCTCTCGTATCCTTCGCAATACAAACAGCGCATGAATTGTGCCTTTCCCTGGCATAAAGCCAAATTGCATATCATCTATCGCTACCAGTCATCTTATTCTGTTCTCCATCACTCTCTTCACTGTCTTCATTGCGTGCTCCAGCAGCTTTACTTCTCTGTATGCTCGACTATCCATCACATCCCTCTTTCCTTTAAAGATTGAGACAACAACACTCGTTTTCCATTCCTCTGGCCCTTCACCATCCAGTATTCTCTGACAAAGCTTCTTTACTATAACACCGAACTTTCCACTCGCCATTATCATATCCATATTTACCTCTGAAGGTCCAGCTGCTTTTCCCATTTTCATCTTATTCATAGCCTTCATCACCTCCTCATAAGTTACTCCTTCTACTGGTCCTTCAACCATATCTGCTTCTGCCATCTGATCCCATTCATTTTCCACATTCAAGATTTTTTCCATGCGTTCCTTCCATAATTTCCCTCAATCTTTCTCATTAACTACAATTATCTCATCTTTGTCTTTCATGCCACCTCCACCATGCATGTCCTTTCCTTCTTAATAATTCCCACACTTAAAAAAAACCTGGCATGCATGTCACCTGTAAAGATTTGTCTAGTTTCTTAGCATTGCGCAGCAGGATGTGTCTAGAAACTCGTTTTAAGAGGGCGATGCCCAAAAAATGATCCATCGTTTAAAATTCATTGAATTTTCCAGAAAATTTAGAGAAATGCTGATGTTTTAGGGTGCTATTGCCCCCACTGCCCTCCTGGATTCGCCATTGGGGCGCAGTTTGTTATTATGAATAACTGAAGTTTGATAAGGCAAAGTTTGAACCTTGCATTGTATAGCAACCTGTTTCTCGCAAGTGGTATCTACAGTAGTTAAGACGTGTATGTCATAAAAAAATTCATTTCTGCTTTAAACACTTTGTATACTTGCATCATACTCAGGATTGATTGACAGCATGTAACATGGTTCTGCTATTGCATGGAAAATGGCATAAACGGATGTTTTAAAAATGCGATAGACAAAGCTGAAAAGCCAGAACGGGAAACAACAAAACGTTAATATGGCTAGTGTTGTAATAGTATATCGACGTTTTGTAATTTCGAATCTTCAAAAATAGGAGAAAATTGTAGTCAAGATTAGATATTATTTGCCACTAGTTTTATCAACGAGTGTATTCTTTTTCTCACTGCATTAAACAAAGAGGATTGAAGCCAACAGCATTGCTTAAAATACGCATAAACGGATAGCAATGCTATTTTCCTACGTAAGCAATATTTTCATAAAAAATGCATTTATCTCGAAAACTAGAGCCAATTCAGCAAAAATAAGGCCATTTTCGGAATCAGCGCACCTGATATATCCTAAAACCGTTAAAATATCTTCGGCAAAAATTTGTGTGTTGACCAGTGTTATCAGCAACGCTCTGTTGGGTAATCGAAATAATGTTTCTAACTTCACACGCAGGAATAACATATACCGTGCTCGCATTCGCAGTTATGCCAGTACCAGTAGTAGAATGAGTGTTTCAGATCACATTATTATTGGCAAGTACGCGGCAAAGCGTTTGAAAATTGCGGTTGCTCATTAACAATACAGTTCACACGCTTACCAACATTCAAATGAGTGGAACTTAAAGTGTCCCGGCGCGCTCCAAGATTTCTATCTTTGCAGCAGCGATCTCCATCTCACGTTTGGCGTTTCGAAGTTCGATTTGTTGTTGGCTTAACGATTGGCTTCTTTTTCAGCCTTTAGACGATCTATGCTTTGTTGTTGCTTAAAACGATTGGCTTCTTCTTCGGCTTTTAAACGATCTATGGTTTGTTGTTGCCTTAGAAGAGTGGCCTCTTCTTCCGCCCTTTCTGCAGCTTATTTAGCTTTAATCTGGGCAACACGAAATTCGATTGTTGCGCTTTGCAGTTTAGCGCTTGATCGTGAAGACCGCGAAGACCTTTTAGATTTGGTGGAAGCGGAAGACCTGATATCGCATGCAGTTGTTGACTGTTCGTACGGAAACTGCGGTTCAGGAGCTGATTGTTGCTGCAAAAATGACTTGTCATATCTGACAAACTCCTCTCGATTACGGAAAATACTTTCCTTGATGTATGAGAAAGAAGGAACTCCTGGATTATTGACAGCATTCATCAATTTTTCGCACAAATTCTCAATTTTTGAAACGAGTTGCTCTAAATGAGGCAAATCTGGTTGCCGTAACGCCATCACTTTTTCTGCAGCTAACTAGCACCCGCATAGCTCTTGTTTTAACTTGCTGATGGATTCATCTATTGTTTCAGCTGATTCCATTGTTATTTGTCATGATGTTGATATAAACGAATTGTTGAAGGAAGGAAATTGATTTAGAACTTTTATGTCATGTCTCAATTGCACTACCTGTCAAAGCGCGAGACTAACACTTGTCAAACGCAGACTGGCTTGAATAATAATTCGAATTGTGTTGAGGTAATGTAATAACTTCACTTCTGGTTTGCACCAATTTTAGTTCAGATATAAACACTGATTTCCATTGCCTAGCCAATGCCGGTTTAAAATCAATTTTTACAACAGGTACTGCATCGATTTTGCTCATCTAACACCGGCGTACAATTTGATGTTTACACATCTTAACACTTGCGTACAATTTTGATGTTCACACATCTCAGCATTATAGTAGAATGAATTGCATTCGCCAAACAGACAGTTTTCCTTAACACAATTACAATTTGATGAAACCTGCTGCGCTGATTACTCAAACAACTGCCGTAGAAACAAAACGATCGCGTTTGACATAAATAAGTGAACTATAGTTCGATTTGTTGCAACATATTAAGTAATAACACAAACGATCGCGTTTAACACAAACAAGTGAACTAGAGTTCGATTCGCCACAACATATTAAGTAATAACACAAATTCTGATTTGACAACGCAACATCGGTTTTGGCTTAGTTCAAATATGATGGTGAAAATTTGTTTGCGATGCAGTATAAGCTTTCAAAAGTTGGAAATGTAAAGAATTATATTCAATTCTAACATTAATGATGCATTTCATGAATCAACAACGTATTATTTGTTTTCCAGACTTGTCCTGGAACTGTTGAACGTTTCTGATCGCATTACATATCCTCAGGGTTATGGTAAAGGTGGAAGCAGCAAAAGCGACCCAAAAAAAGTTTCTAAAACCACAGCTAATGTAACAGTTTCTTTGATGAAAAAGCTCTATCAAAAATTCCAGATTGACTACGAAATGTTTGGATACCACCCTCCCGATTTATGATGGAATTTTTTCTAGCTTTACTGGAAAATCAAACTTACTTTAAATTTTAAAAATTTCGTGTCTTAATGTCTGGAATAGTTGGCTACTTCAAATTGTACGATCAGAATCAAACAAATAAAAATATTATCTAAGTTAGATGCTGAGGGTTTAAAAATAAGTCAGGATTTTTTCATGCACTATAAAGTGTGATGAGGCCGACTACGGCATAAGCAGTTTAACGTTGCTACTGGCACAGTAAGCTGTTCCAATAATATTAGCTATCTGGAGAACAAAAAAACGATTTTAGGTAAGAAAATATTTCGAATTTTAATTAAAGGATGAAAACATATTAGGTGTACCAGTATCAATCTTACCAACCAATAGCATCGTCATAATAATATTCTCCGAAATGTTTACCCGTAATCGCTCGCCATGGTCTCCTCTCCTCCGAGTCACAGATTCTTGACTACAGCAATCCTTAAGTTTCAACACGAACTGTTACTAACCATAAGTTCTCCTTGAACACAGTCTCCACGCATGATTTGATAAGACTTCGTCGTGTTTAGCTTCTTGTATATTTTTCCCGTTTTTTGTGCGTTGCCAGTTGAGTAATTTTTCATTATGGTGAGCACTTACCGTAAATAAAGTTTTAAAGTAATTGTTGCATCTGCTTTGTGTGGCATAGCCCTTGGCTTTATGTTGTTGTATATACGATGTTTTGCAAGGGGGGATTTTTTCATTGGTTAAATCAATTTTCTTTGCTTTTAATCAACTTCATGAGATGAAAAGGTGACGTCGTGTCGTAAGCCTAATCACCATGTTTGAAACACATCATTGATGGATTAAGTTTGAACAACTCAAACAATCAGTAGCCTACGTACGTCACCGTGACGTAGAGGGAACATGTAGCACGCAAAACCTACCGGTATGCTTGTTCAAGCAAAGCTCTGATTTCAGGAGTTCAAGCAAATACACTAGTTGCAGCGCTGTCCCTTAAACGTTGAATACAATGAAGAATGTTTTGGGAGTGTAACAATGAAGACATGACCCCAAAATTTTTTCTTCAAAGTCAAATCAAATAAACTCTTTAGCAGCATTACTGATCAACAAAAATTGAATGAAATAAACAAATGTATTGGAAGGAGGACGAATAAAATAAGTCCCCCAAACTTTTGGATTCTAGAATCATTATAACATGATATTTGCAGGCTAATACCTAATCTAGCATGCTGTATTCACTCATCACGGTTGCTTAGATTGAGTCAAAACATAATATTTTCACAACTGCAGTTAATTTTCATCGTTAGATCGCCAAAGCTACCTAATTTAGATCGCCAAATACCCAAAACCTTGAGATTCTGGTGTTTCAAAATCTATCTCCGCTCACTTTAACTTCAAAATTTTCGCTACATGAGCGATTTATGAGTGGAGCGGAGCTGAGGTAATTGCGTCCTAACAGTGAAGTAAAGTTGACGCAAGTGAAGTTGAAGTAAGCGGAGTAAAGTTTAACAAAGTACAGACAAGCTGCATGACATTATAAAGAATAAACAAAGCCCACCTCCGTGAAGCGGATCGGAGCGTGTAAACTCACCTTTATTGTTATCGAAAAGGTTCGAAATTATGACAAAATTGTATTCATTAAAAACATTGTTAAAAATGGCTGGAGGGGTGGATGCATCCCCCACACCCCTCCACCTTCATGGATCCGCCCCTACATGCAACAAAGATGTTTTGATGCGATTAATAGCGTAAGTCATCGACTGCTGTTGAATTTCGATCAAATTGAAACAATTGCTAAGGTTTTGGTTTAGCGATTCCTAAATATATGCCCTAAGTCAAAAACATCCTTGTCGGCACAATATAAGCTGCTACAAAATAATTAATGTTTCTCAAAATTTTAGAAGTTTCGGATAAAAAAAACATTTTTTAAAAATTATGTGTATCAACAGTGACAAAAACCCGTTCTTCACGATATTCAAGTTCTTGATAAGAAAATAACATCCGAAAGCATTCACTGATTCGCTCAATGGAGAATTAGCACTGCAGAGGCTTAATCAGTGTATTGAAGCTGTTAAGCCAGTTATAAATTACATTGTATTGCAACAACAGCTTAACGTGAGAAGCGGAAATGTGTTTGTCTTAATTGCTGCGAAGCTAAGACGACCATTTTGCATTCAGCAGTCACCAACACCCGATGATGTGAAGGAGATGGACATTGAGCAGATTACTTAAAAGTGGTAAGCAAGGGTATCAAGTATATACTTGAGTGATACTCATTTTCTATTGCAGCAGTATTAAAGTAACGTTAGATAGGTCGCTTAAAAAACAAGCATTTAAGCTCTTGCGTATTTTCTTATCGATGAAATCATGTTAAAACAAAAAGAATGTTGTTTTGGGATCAGGGCTGCAAACTCGCAAATATTTTCAATTGAGTTTAAGTTAACTAAATATTTGCAAGCTGAGTTCAAGTTTCTCAATAAACTTTTCGAATCCAATTTTTACCGAGCTTATGGTCAGTTCAAGTAGTTTTCAAGTTAAGTTCAATTTTTTATTAAATTTAGGATTTATTCCAAACTCAACCAACCTACTTCGATTTCGAATTCAGAGATTATTGTTTTTAGAGTTTAAGTTTGGCAAAAAAAGACTTAGTTCAACGAGTTTAAGTTCGCAGCCTTGTTTTGCATGATGTGGTTGTTAAGCCCGATCTACACTGAGGCTGAGCGAGGCGCAAAAGTTAGTTTGTTTTATTGAAATGGAGCTTTGCGCGGCGCATGACATGTGCCCCGTTCAGCCGAGCACAGCCGAAACAAAATTTACGCTTTGTTTAATTCTTTTCAGCCTGCTGCGACTGCTACTTGCTGCGACTGGGAGTTTTCCACTTTCAGATACATGACTAAGCTAATAGTCTTAGACTACTGGGTCGTGAAACACCTTGCTTTGGTATATTTTTTGGGGAGGTAAACAGTCAGGAGAAAATTGCAAAAGACTGTGTTTTGAAGTTTCAGTAGGCTGTATAAAAATCCAAGCTGTACGCAGGCCAAAATGGCAACCTATCCGACTACTAAACTAGTGTAGCAAATGTAGGCCTACATCTAGGTTTTTTTGAAAACAAGTTGTGCAGAGACCAAAGGGTTATTCAATTTTGATTTGCTCGGCTAAAATAAAATACGTCCCAAGTCTTCAGCAGCCAAAAAGATACATACCAGCTATTGGACTAGGCCTGTTCACCAATGTTGACAGTCGGCAGGTTGGTTTGTAGTGAAGGATGAAACTGCAGGTTGTGAAGTGTTTTTTTTGTGTAAAGTGGTGATTAAACAAGATTATCGCAAAGTATTGATTTTTGAAATGTCAATAGGCTAGGTTGTAGGTACCTTACTGTTATATTTTTACACAGAGCTATCAAAACTTGGATCTAAGTCCAATAGTAGAATGAAAACGAGGAAAAATACAACGCAATTTATAGCAAAGAAAAAGCAAGCATTTAGTAGTAATCAGCGCAGGTGCTGAAGGCAAAGCAAAATTTCTACAGGCTGTAACAAAAACACGAGAGGCAACTAAGGGAAGTAATTAAATGAAGCAGAGTTCAATAGTTTAAACACGTACATGAGATCTAAATTAAACTGAAAACTAAACTGTGAGTTCGAGACTTACTTCGAACTGAGAGTATATAACACCTCCCCGACAAGTGTAAACGTAACGCATGCAAAAACAAATAAACACATAACTACCAATGTGAAACATAAAAGTCCGACAGTCTTCTCCGTCTGGTTGATCTTCTCGGATGTTGAGGAGTGTAGAGAGGAGGACTGACGGTACTCCCTGGTTCATCTGGTGGTGATGGTTGGATAGTGTGTTCTTCATTTGAAGAGGTGTCAGAGGCTGTGTCTGCCTGTGAATCTTGGAAACTCGGAGCCTCACTAGGGTCGTCATCTTCATCGGAGGTGTTGCGAGGTTGTAATTGGTCCAAGTGACGCGTCCAAATTGGACCTCGTGGAACGACTCTGACGTTGAACATTCGAGTTCCTTGTCGCTTCACTATGATCGCAAGAACCCATCGGGGATCTTGGTCCCTTCTCGAACCAAAGTATAATGCATAAAATGCATCGCCAACTTGGAACTGATGCGAGAGCTTGCTGATAGTCTTGTTGGGCTTCTTCACCTTTGACTGAGCCATATGAAGTGGCGAAGGTAACAAAGTATCAACAATGGTACGCATCTGTCGGCTATTGAGCAGCTCGCTCGGGGAGTATCCACTGGAAGTTGGAGTTCTTCGGTAATGCATTAAGAATTCCACTAACGCAGCTTTTGGTGACATAGAAGATTTGCGGAGTGCATGCTTAAAGGTCTGGATCAATCGCTCCGCAGCTCCATTTTTTAACGGATGATAAGGTGATCCCGTTAAATGGACAATGCCTCGCTACTTGCAGTAGTCCTGAAACTCTTCAGAGGTGAAAGACGTGGCGTTGTCGTAGACAATGACTTGTGGATGTCGCAAAGTGAGCAAAATCTTCTTTCAACAACTCGATAGTTGACTTGGTGGAAACAGAGCCCGTTGGGTGGATACATGGATATTTGGTGTAAGCATACGTGATCACTAGCCAGTTGTGGCCCATGAAATTGATTGCATGATCTATGTGCAAACGCGACCACGGCTTCTCCGGCATCACCCATGGATGAAGTTCGGCTTTGAAGGAGCTCTTCTGTGTTCACAACACGAAGTACATGAACGGCATAGATCCATAATTTGCTTATCGATATTGGGCCAATAAACTGCAGTCCGCGCCAACTGTTTTATTCTCTGCATTCCAAGATGACTGGTATGTAGAATCTGTAGCACGGAATCCCGAAGGCTAGAAGGAATGGCGAGTCTTGTTCCATACAGCAAACAACCGTGACAGGTGCTCAGAGACTATGAAATCTTCTGGAACTGCTTTGCGGGATCATCCGGTGGTAAGTCTTGCGGCCAACCCTCTTGTGTAAACCGCATCACTCTTGCTAGAACTGGATCCTTGGAAATCTCTTTTCTTTACTGATGCAGCGTCCGAAGGCTGTACCTGTAAACTGAGGGCTTCAATAGCTCACACAACTTCGGCATCATCTGCAGCTTCCTCCCTGTCAAAGACGCGATTTTCCTTGGTTGTACTTAATGGTGTGGTGAAATTGACCAAGGAAGAGTGCCCATCGCGCCAAACGATGTGCAGCCAAACCTGGGACTGGCTTATCTGAACCAAAGAGGGCAAGTAGCGGTTTGTGGTCAGTCACCAGAATAAACGTCCTACCGAAGAGGTACTGAAAAATTTTCTTCAAGGCAGAAACAATAGCCAAGGCTTCCTTCTGAATCTGACTATAGTTTTGCTGGGAAGAGGTAAGAAGCTTGGACACATTGGCAATAGGTCTTTCATTGCCGTTTGGATATCTGTGGAACAAGGTAGCACCAATCCCAATACTAGATGCATCGTAAGCTATTCCCAAAGGAAGGCTAGAATCGAAATGTACCAAGACGAAATCTGAAGAAAGAAGGTGTTTTAATTCTTCAAAACCGGATTTTTCCAGTTCAGTCCATTTCCAAGCAACTTTGTCGCGTAAAAGACGGTAAAGCGGAGCAGCAGTTGTAGAGAAGCTTGGTGGTAAGAATTTCGAGTAAAATTGTACCGAACCCAAAAAAGATCGTAACGTTGATACATCAGTTGGTTCGGGCATATTGATTACGTTGTCCATTTTGGTGCCTTTTGATATACCACTTCCGGAGAGAACATGCCCCAAGTACTCCACCTCCGATTGAGCGAACTGACACTTCTCCTTTCGACATCGCAGACCTTTTTTAAGTAAGCGTTGCAACAAACGCTTCAGATTTAAAAAATGATCCTCTCTGTTGGTGCCGCTAACTAGAATATCATCCAAGTAACCCTGGCAAGTCCTTAGTGATGTCCTCTAAATGACCTTGAATCTTGCAGAAATAGCAAGTGGACGTCTTGAACCGGCAATCGGGTACCAAATGTGAAAATTTTCCGCATCGATAGCATTTTCGTTTGGTCTGTTCGTCGTCTTGATGGTTCGTCGCCTTTTTACTTCCCTGTTGAAAAGATTTAACTTTATGTACCTGCTGGGAATTCGAACCATAAACCGTTTCTTTCGCGACTTTGGCTGCATCTTCAGTTTCTGTTGCAACCTCGATGGCGCGTGTAAATGTAAGTTCATCGGCTTTGATCTTGAAAAGTGCTTTTAGCACTGCTTCATTGTTGACTGAGCAAATGAAGCGTGTTCGCAGGGCTTCGTCCAGCGGATCTGTAATAGAAGTAAAATCACACGTGGCTGCAGCTTGGCGAATGCGTGCAGCTAGTTTTGAGATTGACTTCCCGGGTTTTCGTTTCATGTCGTTCCAAAATCGAAATCTTTCTCGTACCACGAAACGTTTTGGGTCGAATTGTTTCTTCATGTATTCGGAAATTTGATCCATTGACAGCGCATTAATCTCTCTTGCTGGTGATTCTTGAGCGGCAAGATTGGAAAGCATCTTGTAGATTGTAGAAGTTTGGTTGGTGAGAAAAACCTTTGGCTTTTTGCTCTCAGGAACGGAAAGAGCAGTAGAAAAGGTGCAGAATCTTGACCAATAATCTGACCAAAGTTCCGTAGATGAATCGAACGCTGGGAAATTGGGCGTGGCTACTGCCGTTGAAGTTGTAGGCGTAGTGCCTTCGTTCTCGGTGCTTGATGAACGTTTGTCGATAATTTCACGCAAAACTCTCATCTGTTCTTCGTGACGACGTTCCTGCTCTTCATGTCGACGTTCCTGTTCTTTCAGCAGTTCCTTTCGCTCTCGTTCTTGTTCCTCAAGACGGCGATCTTGTAAAGCGATTTGTTGTTGCATTAATTCAATAAGCTTTTCCATACTCGATGACATGCTGGTTTATGCAAGCAGCATATTTCATAATACATAACTCTGTTATATTTTTTCACAGAGCTGTCAAAACTTGGATCTAAGTCCAATAGTAGAATGAAAACGAGGAAAAATACAACGTAATTTATAGCAAAGAAAAAGCAAGCATTTAGTAGTAATCAGCGCAGGTGCTGAAGGCAAAGCAAAATTTCTACAGGCAGTAACGAAAACGCGAGAGGCAACTAAGGGAAGTAATTAAATGAAGCAGAGTTCAATAGTTTAAACACGTACATGAGATCTAAATTAAACTGAAAACTAAACTGTGAGTTCGAGACTTACTTCGAACTGAGAGTATATAGCACTTACTATAGCAAAGATAATGCCAGAATGGTAACCTACCCCATTCGCCCACCGGGCCTAGGTTTGTTCATAATGAGTAGCCTAGAAAAAACTTTGTCAATTCAGCGGCTGAAAGAATCATTTTGGTACCATGTGCAAAAGCTACCAGTGTTAGACCAATCACAGTTTGCTAAACTGTCAAATTGGGTATTACAACTAGGCTAGATACTGTACAGTGCAGGTATTATACTGGTAGACTGCTTGATATAAGTTGGTACTATTACTTTCAGCTTACGTTTTTAATTGAAGTGCATACATCATGCAAGACGACCTAGACGGGTATTGAGCGAGCGAAATAAGCTCCGCAGCCCAATGCACCAACCACTCTGCCAACTCCCTGCCATTGTGATGACGTTTGATTGCACCATACATCTGACTATTTTGCAATTCCAGAGTAGACACGTCGCTTGGCTTGACTTGACTTTTCTCTGCCTGGCACGGCCTCAGTGTAGACCAGGTTTTAAAGTGGTTGTTTATTGCAAATGGGTTTGGCGTGAACTATAACGCTTAATTGATGCGTAATTGGATGTATCATATTTTAGTTATTAGTCACACACTTCACTTGTAGTTTTTTTTTTGTTTACAAGTTTTAGGTAACTCAGTTTTTGGTATATTTGCGCATCTGGCACACGTTTTCACCAAGTTTTGAAGTCTACAAACTGTGCTGATTACGCAATATAATTAGGTCAGGAAGGTCGATCAGCCTAATCTTAGCAAGATTCAGAGGTCAAGAATCTCAATTAATGAATGGAACTTGAGTATAACCCACTAAGATCTCAGGCTAAATCAAACCTGATCAGAAAAATCTCATTTCGATTCAAACCTTCGCCTGCAACGATTAATGACGTATCACCGGCTGCGGCAAAGACTCACCTCAACCATTGAGCTGGTGATACGTCACTGGTCAGTGCGAGCGTAGGTTCGAATCCCAATCGTAACCAGATTTTTCTGATTACGTTTGATTTAGCCTAAGATCATGAGCGTCACCAGGATTTTGGCCAGGGAGGGTCAAAACTCAAAATGCATGCGTTGCCTTATAGCTAAAGCCGAAGTCACTTGAGACTAATTTATTAACTGCTTTTACTCGCTTCTAATATTAGCTGGCTCATATTAGCTTCGAATGCTGGTCACACAAAGCGAATAAAATAATGCATTCGCAGCTAGCGAATACCGGTAGTAACTAGTAATTGTTCCGCAAACCTAAGGGCAGCGAAAGTTTTTAAACAGGTTAATAGCAAAGTCCGTATACGGACTTTCGTTAATAGGGCTAGCATGTGTCGAACTTGGTCAAGGGATAATAAGAGAATTTTATTTTAAAAAGAAAAGGAAGTGGGTGAGAGTTTGGATATTTTTTTTGATCGTTTAATTTTGTTGAGTTTAATTCGGTAACAATTTTAATACTCTTCATTTTTCCTTTTAAAGTTTCTTCATTGGGAATTTGAAATTCTGGTCCGGCGTTTTGAAGTGCAAGGAACAGTTTTCCTAAATTGTGTCCCCTTGCATTCTTTTTGAAATAATTTTCATAGCTCGTGTCCCACAAAAGTTCATAGCTGTTGTATATTTCTAGAAACTTTTTTTTACAGAATCTGCACTCCACTTCAATACCTGCTGTTTCGACATCTTTCGTTTGTGTACCGCGTTATCGAGTTGTGACTTGTGAGATTGCCTAGTAGTGCTAGTAGGCCTACTGTACGTAGCTGACGCCCCTCCCTCTCACATCATGTCATACTACTCGCTTTTGAACGTTTCTTTGCATTTTAAAATTCGTGTTATTTTTCCAGCGGGGGGCCTTTGACTGGATGGACATAGGTATAGCCTTCATTGTTCAACCCTAAAATATTCAGGTGCTTATGTAATACTTCGATTGCATTGTCAATTTGACGCACCACAGGAATAATTACGCAAGGACTTTATTGAGCACACGATCTCTTTTTCGGAGACACTCAAATTTTCACTTATAAACACATCAAGTACGTATTGCTCGGCCTTGATTATTTACCGGAGATCAACGAAGATATCAACCGTACGACATTACAACTACATGAGCGCAAATCACAAGAAGCCCCAGTCAGGCTGTCAGCAGTTGCACCAACTTTTTACGTCCTCGCTGCTTTGTCGATCCGCTAGCGCTACTAACGATTCGATAACGTGTTATAGAATTGGAAAGATCAGTATTTAATTAATTGCGTTTGTCTAACTCTCAATGAATTGCCAAGGCTTTGACGCGAAACTAAACTAGCATTCTTACCTTGAAAAAAATTCATGCAGTTTGCTATTATGGATAAATTTGCTATTCATCGTAACGGTAAAATATTAATAATGGAGTGGCGTTCTGGTGGCTAGACCAAAACAGAGACTGTGAAAATTTTCGAGACCAATTAAGATCGAGACTAAAGTTTTTTGTCGCAAAACTTGTTGATATGAAGAGACACAGCGTTTTTCACAGCCTTTGCTCTTCAGAGCGAACGTGCAAGGTGAAACTGCAAAAGAATGATCATAAAAAGCCATATTTGGCTACGATCGTTTGAAGAAAATCTAGCGCATGAAGAGGTTGCGGCACAAGACACAACTCGATTGGTGTAGCGCCCGGCTTTGCAGCGGGCGTGAGGTTGCAGTTTGATGCCCAAATTGAGCAATGCGTGTCTTGTGCTTGAGCAAAACCCAGAAATCTCATTTTCCAATTAGGACCATGTATCAACCCTGAGTGGCAGACTATCTACACAACGATTAGCAACAAAACTCCCCAAAGTGCCCTTAGTTGGCGTGGCGTGATATTGTAAGAAACAAAGTGTGATTGCTGTTAGGTGATCTCCCTCTGAGAAAGCAGTTTTCAGATGTTATCCCGGAGAAGCAAACTTTTGAAGTGTTGTTTATGAAATCTTTGTTTGCTGTTCTCACATTGATTTCCTGAATTCTAAATTTTGCAGTACTACGTCACAAATCTAGGGTGTTGAGTCTCGAGACTTCTCATAATTCGAGAGTATAATTTCGCGAGACCGAGACTCGAGACTAAAAATAGAAGTTCAAATCCGAGACCAGGGCCGAGGAGAAACTTTGAAAATTGTGTCTCGAGACTCTCAAGAACTCATTCCATCACTATAAAGTACGCAAAATAGGTTAACCACTGATCTAAACCAATGTTTTGCATTGTAATGTGACTAAAAAAGAAAAAAAAAAGTGAACATCGGTAACATCAGCTATGTCTCCGACACATTAGTGACTAACTCTGAGCCCGAACCCCAGCCCTTGAAAAAACACTAAAATGTAAATTCTCCTTCAGAAGACTTCGGACTATATTACGAAAATTTCTTGTAAAATGAATTGGACTGGAAAGACGTAGTTGTTTTTATTGATGAAAAATATGTTTTGAGTATACAACTGTATAACATATTATAATTTTTATTTAAACAGATTTGGTCCAAAATGGTCGTACGCAAAAAGTTTACGTTGATAGTTTTGTAGCTGACTTTTTGTTCTTAATTCTTTCTTCTTCTTTCGGCTTTTCCCTGTTCGGGGTCGCCACGGCGCGAAAGTCTTCTCCATAAGACTCGGTCAACCTCGTCTCCCTCCCTTGCTCCAACCATCTCCATGTCTTTCCTCACTATATCCAACCATCTTCTCTTTGGCCTTCCTCTCTTTCTTTTACCAGGTATTGCCATCTCTATCATTCTTTTCCCAGTGCTCGAGTTGTTACGGGGGGATAGTAGGCCTACAACTTTTCACGCAGACGTTAGGAGGGATGGTTAATGCACTTGTAAGGGAATTGTTTACGCTAAAATGTTTTATGGGGGGATGATGTTGTTTTCCGGGGGGATGGCATCTCCCCGCATCCCCCCTCAACTCGAGTACTGTGTTTTCCCAACGTAACCTTCTTCTCTTCACGTGTCCATACCAACGTAAACTTGTGCCCCGAAGTTTGTCTCCCAGCTTTGCAATTTTTCCGTCCCTCTCACATACTCGTTCGTTATTTTGTCCTTTCTTGTAACACCCAATTTCCATCTCACTATTTTTAACTCTGCCACTTCCATCCTTTCCACCTGTTTTTCAGTCATCGCCACAGTTTCCATTGCATAGAGCATAGTCGGTCTAATAACACTTTTACCTTTAACCTTTGCTGACAACTTTCTGTCACACACAACTCCAGAAACCTTCTTCCAACTCATCTAATCTGCTTGGATCCTTAATTTTCCTTACTTCTTCACATCTTCCGCCAGTGTTAACTGTTGAACCAAGATATTTGAAGTTTTTCACTCTCTTTACTACATCTCCTGGCAGTTTCAACTCATCTCCAACGTCTGCACCTCCAACTTTTAAATATTCGGTCTTGCTCCGGCTCACTTTCAGGCCTCTTCTCTCCAATGCATTTCTCCAAATCTCCAGGTCCTCCTCCAGCTCTCTATGATTCTGTCTGGAAAGTACTACGTCATTTGCAAACATCATATCTCATGGCGCTTCCTTCCGGATGTCCTCTGTCAGTTTGTCCATAATGACGACAAAAAGAAATGGGCTAAGAGCTGAGCCTTGGTGAAATCCAACCCCTACCTCCAATTCCTCTGTCAGTCCTGCTACACATCTTACTGTTGTTGTCGCTCCATCATACATATCCTTGATTACCCTTACGTAGCACTCCGATGTTTCAGCTAACTGCAAGCATTCCCACATTTCCTCTCTAGGTATTCTATCATAATTATGCTTTCTCCTAATCAATGAAGACACAATGCACTGCCTTCTGGCCCTCACTCCATTTTTCTATCAGCATCCTCAAACAAAAAATTGCATCAGTTGTACTTCTTCCTGGTATGAACCCAATTGTCACCTCATTTCTTATCCTTGAATCTATTACACTCTCCCACAGTTTCATAGTATGGCTCATCAACCTGATCCCCCGGTAATTTCCACACTCCTTGGCGTTGCCTTTCCCCTTGTACAACGGTACAAGCACGCTCCTCCTCCATTCATTTGGCATCTTCTTTCCTCCCAAGGGTCTGTTGAAGAAGTTTGCTAGAAACTGCACACCTTTAGTTCCTAGAGCTATCCACACTTCCACTGGAATGTCGTCAGGACCTTGAGCTTTTCCCTTCTTCATTTTCCTCAACACATTTCTGATTTCTTCCACGGAGATATTACCAACGTCCCTTTCTCTCTTTTCTGTTTTCATCTTCTTTCTCTCGGGTTTTCTTGGTTAAATAGCTTTTCAAAATACTCGTTCCATCTCTGTTTCACTATATTATTTTTTTTTTTTTTACTTCTTTATTTTGCGAAATTCTTTTCTTGATAATTAATTATTTATAACTCAATCTGAACTAAACAAATCCGAGAAAAAAGCGACGCAAGAATTCGTACTTGGTTACAATACCGTGGTTGTCTGGGCTCAACTGTGCTCAGAAGACATAAGTGATAGCGATGAGTGGTAAGGTGCGACCACACTAACTGAGACGTTGAAACCTTTGAGACATTGTGCAGGTATGACCTGACTTTGTGCGGATGTGATGTCATAGTAAAATAAACTTGCGCAATGTCTCAACGTGTCAGTTAGTGTGATCGCACCATAGATTATATGTTGAATCATACGATATTTTCCACCGAATATCAAATTTTATCACAATCGTGGTTTGTTGTGTTAATACGCGATGCTCCAAACGCACCAAAAAAAGTAACAGCAATACAAATTCTAACTAGAGGTACAAGTAGCTGTCAGGGGGCCGCTCTCTAGTAATTGCTAATCACCTCTAACTCCAAAAGATGGGAGACATTCTGTCAGATTTGACACAATTCTCCTGGAGATGAAAATGATTAGCAAACGACTCCAAAAAAAGAACTCTGCGGAACTGCAAGAACGTCAAGGAAAACCTGAACACCTAATCCAGAAGAAAACAAAAGCTTCCTGGAGATGACCAGCAAGATTGGCATTTCAACCTTCTCGCGACAATTTGAATAGATTAAGGCCTATGACGTAACTTTGGAGTAAAATATTCAAGTATTACGATGAAAAAGAAATCATATTAAAAAGCACTAAAGATTTAATGACGCCGACACAAAGACAAATAGGCCTACAGTAATAAAAGGATCAATTTCTAAATTTAGATGTTTAATCTTTCTTCTCAGCGTTGCCGAGACTCGTTTTTGAAACACAAATCGCACAAAATGAAGCAGATGAAACAAATCGCCTAGATGAAGTTTACTTTAAAACTTAAAACGTGGGATTTAACGCGTAACGAGGCGGGTCCGCTTGTCCTTGGAGGTGGCGGGGCAGCGACTCGAGTTGGAGCCTTCAAGCATCTAGATCAGGGGTTCTTAACAGGGGGTAAATTTACCCCCTGAAGGTACCCCCTGGGGATAAATTTTACTCACCGAGACAATTAAAGACTAAAGAAAACCTTAATTTTCAGTAATGAAAAAGCAGTAATGCTACACTGGCGGTAAATTATACTTTTTTCTTTCGGCAAGGGGTAAACGAGACAAAATAGGTTAAGAACCTCTGATCTAGATCTTCCGCGAAGAAGGTACTGTATATGCTTTTGCAGAAAGCAAAGGCGAGATCAACTAACTCCTTTTACGTAATCTCGTCATCGAGTTCTCGAACTTTATTGCCATTGAACTAACTCCTTCAAGAAATTATAAAGCTAACCTGAAGAATCTTCAATAGCGTTTATTCAAGCACGATTAACTTTTGATCATACTTATTGCATGCTTTTGTGTGCCCTAGATTACATCCCATTGCCCTCATGTCACATAAAATTTTTTTTTTGGACAAAAATCCATAAACTTTTAGCATCACATTTAATTTATTAAGCTCCAACTTGAAATAAGAAAAATTAAAAAGGAAGAACTTGAACATTTGAAATTTTAGTGAACTGAAACTTGAACTCGGTTAAAAATGGTGCAAGTCTGCGCTGCCTGAACCGAAATGAACCTGAACTTTTTATATATTAATCCAACCTATACCCATCTCAAATTCAGTTTTTGTTGGTTCTATATCCAACAGTGCAATACCTTCTGCTTCGGAAGAACCGTCGAAAGCGATCCATTGCAACCGACAAGTGGCAACGAAATTCCCAGCATCAACTTTGCTGCTTCGATCTACTTCTGGTTCTTGACTGCATAAATCAACCAAAAGGTTATCTTTTCTGTCAATTTCTGTCAACAAAATTGATGAGTTTGCAGCACTTTTTAAGTGAATTCAATTCCAACTTTTAGCTTTGACGATTTTACTTGCAGCAGACGATGAATTTTTTTGTTCGAAATTTATTGTTGTAAGCGAGGTAGATTTTTTTCTCATTTTAGATGTTCCTCTTAGTTGATAGTTTGTTCTGAATAAATCCAAGGCAAATTAACAGTTATTGACGATGGTGCTCAAGACTTTTTAAACATCCGACGACATTGTGGAAGTGAGCGAAAATTTAAATTAACTGTTTGAAATTTTGAATAACTCAACTTAACTTGGTCCGCACTATCAAATTTATTTTCCTCTGAAACATCTTTGAAGTCGATGGTGTAAAACTGTCCAAAAAAAACTTTCATTTGATGTGTAATCAACTGGGATGTCTTGGATAGGTTCAATATTTGTGCGTGGAAAAGTTGGGTTGGGATAAAATGCCAGGTCATAGTCGGACACTTGAGGGGGTGGTGGAAACTTTTGAACAGATTCAGGGAGAGGAAAATCCGAAAAGTATACATTTCGGGGTGAATTTAATTGTAAGGTTGTGGTTGACCGTGTCTTTCAAGTCTCCCTCAATTACTGTTGAATTTTCAGTTCAGTTTAATATCGGCAATAAACACGTGGCAGCGTTGGTTGCAAGGCGTACCAGCGCTAAAAGAGGTTAGTGTTCCGCGTCGTTTTTTCCCCGCCTAGGTTTAAAGTAAAGGAGACTCAGATCCATTGCCTTTGTGATGCCAGCAGCACTAGCTACGGGGCGGTAGCGTATTTGCGGTTGGAGTACCATAAAGGCGGAATACATTTTGCATTTGTGGTCAACAAGTCGCGTGTAGCTCCGCTGCGAGCTATGACTATTGCACAGCTAAAACTTGTCGCGGTAGTAGTCGGAGTAAAACTGGTTCAGTTTTTAAAAAGGGAACTGGATTTAGAAATCGATGAGACCTATTTTTGGACGGACTCTACTTCGGTGTTCCAGTACGTCAGGAGCACATCCGCTCGTTTCCAAGTATGTGTGGCTAACCGCATCGCTGCGATTCATGCAGGATCAGATCCAAGTCAGTGGCATTACGTAGACACCAAAACCAATGTTGCTGAAATGGCATCGAGAGGCTTTGTGCCCGATCAGATCAAAAAAGCTGAGACTTGGTTCAAAGGTCCGGAATTTTTGCATCGTCCAAAAAATGAGTAGGTAGCAGAGAAGCAACTTCCGCCCCACCCGACTAATGATACTGAGCTGAAGAAAAAGTACGATGTTAATGCATCTGTGGCTGCTGTCGACATAATTGATCAGCTATTAAGTAGGTTTTGGTCCTTTGATAGGCTGAAAAGGTGTGTTGCTTGGTTGCTGCGTTACAGCGCCTATATATGGATTAAATCTAAAAAGAAAGCTGTTTTTGAACTCTCGTGTCTTAAAGGGTGTTTGCGTGCAGATGAACTGCAAGTTGCCGCGAAGAAAATTGTGAAGTTATTGCAGGGAAAAGAGTTTAAAGAAGAAATAAGAGTGGCTTGGTTGAATTCTAATTTTGACGAGGTTCCCAGGAGACAGAAAAATAAGATCAAATCGTCCAGGCTCAATAAATTAGCGCCTGTTAATATTGATGGCATTCTGCGCGTCCGAGGTCGCCTCAGAGGTCGGTGTTTGATTTTGATATGAAGCACCCCATAATTTTACCTAAATTGCATCATGTCATGAAGTTGATTGTTATGGATTATCACGTTCGGAAAGGTTACAGTGGTCCTGCCCACACGCTTAGTGCACTGAGAGAGAAGTTTTGGGTGCTGAAGGGTATGTCTACTGTGAAAGGTGTTTTGCTTAAGAGTTTTAAGTGTCGCTTTAGGAGAGCTGTTGTGGGCAAACAGATTATGGCTCCTCTTCCGCAATTTCAAGTTAACCCTGGAGGGTTTGCCTTTTCGTGTTCTAGAGTAGATTTTATGGGTCCTCTTACAGTGAAATCAGGGCGTAATGAACTAAAACAGTATGTGTGTGTTTTTCCCAGCATGGCATCTAGGGCTGTTCACCTAGAACTAACCTTTTCTTTGAATACTAGCTCTTTTCTCTTGGCTCTGCAGCCTTTCATGAACTGATGTGGAAGGCCAGCGAAAATCATCAACGACAATAGTCCGAATTTCGTTAATGCCTATCGACTTCTGAAAGAAGGGCTGAGGCGAATGGATATGAATTTGATTAGTCGAAAGTTGAGCAAGCGTGGAATTGATTGGCAGGTTAACACTCTCGGAGCCAGTCACCGAGGCGGCGTTTGGGAGAGGATAATTTGTTCGGTACGTAAGATCCTGACTGCCCTCGCTGATAAAAGACCTGTCAGCGACGAATGCCTCTTGACCTTGCTGACAGTGGTAGAACGGATTTTAAATTCACGCCCTTTAACACCATTGAGTTCCGATCATTTTAATCTCGCAGCTTTGTCGCCTAATGCATTGCTTAATGGTAGACTCCACGCATCTCTTCCTTTGAACAAGTTCATCAAAACCGATGGTTACCGTAAATCGTGGCGTGTGGCTGGATGACTAGCTGATCAATTTTGGTCCCTGTGGATAACAGAATATTTGCCAACTCTTCAGATCCGGCTGAAATGGTTGAAATCTACTCTTAATATGCGTGTGGTAGACCTTGTGCTGGTCAAGAACGAAACGTTGATGGTTAGAGGATCATGGCCCAAAGCGCGTGTGATGGAAGTGTTCCCCGGACTCGAAAGGTGCTGTCCGTACGGCACGAGTACAGACAGCTAATTCTTCTTATGTCAGAGACATAAGAAAACTGTGTGCTGTGGAGGCGTGTGGAGAGGAAAGAGAGCAAAAGCCTCTTACGCGCTCGGGATGAAACGTTCACGATTAGTTCATAAATTTTTTGTTTGGAATTACATCACTTACAGATGAGTTTGCTTGTCATTAAAGCATTTGTAGGCCTAGACCTGTGTTTATGTTGTTGTGTTTATTAGGAGCCTGTGCCTTTTTTTGTTTTGCCTGGGTCTGTAGCCAGCTTAGGGTCTAGTCTCTCCTGGAGATAGCTGCTCATGGGTTGTGGGTTAGGATTTGGCTCTGCTGCTGCCGTTACGTGCTGCACTTGTTTAATGAATGCTGTTCAATGTTTATTTTGTGCATGTTCTTGACTCTGGTTAATGAACGTACGTTTAAATATAACCATGTTGTGGCACGTTTACATTGGGGCCGGTATGTTACGTTCATTTACCACCGGCTTTTCTTTGTTTGCCTACAATTTGCTTTATCGCCACCATGCGGTATCTTCACCACGTCACAGTATGTGTGTCCATAGATTCTACACAAAAGTGTAGTACCTATGGTGTGTATCGAGTGAGTCGTTATTCACTTTTTGCGAGTTGTGGCTCAATATGGTTTGTCAATCAATCAATCAATCAATTCGTTTTTATTTCCGCACTCCATAACGTTAGAAACACACGTTCATAGTAAGTATTGGCCAAGCGCGGAAAAGGGCACACGCAGCAAATCGGGTAATCGTTGAAGCATGCCCGTCAAAAAGACTAGGCATAGCTGCGTGACCCTAACAAAAAAAAAAACAAAACAAAAAAACAAATGGATTTAACAACAAAAACACACGCACAAAACGAACCAACACAGAAACAAAATTAATTAATTAGTTAATTAATTAATTAAGCAACATGCCATAGCGAACAAGATCAATTTTGCAAATAAACTGCATTAGCACTAAGATTTCAGCCTGTGACCCCAGCTATTGGGGGGCTAACAAGTTCTAAACCTTGCCCAAGGGTTACCTGGAGGGAGTTGTGAATGGGTACCCTCATTCATCCTCACTTGTTTAAAAGACAAGTTCACAACCGGGTACAGTTTTTACTCATGTCCAGGAGTGTATTGGTATCAGATTAACGATAGATTAGAAATATATGCCAGTTTTTTGATAGGGTATTTAACAGTAGCCTACGAATGACTGCAGTTTTGTGTATAATTTATATATGTAATCACAAAAGGGTATTTTTTAAAAACTGAGTTTTGATAATAATAATTAAATATTGCTTCTGCATTACGGTTCTTGATTTAGTATTAGAAGGAGTTGCTAGTCGCCATCTTTTTGGATTTCCAACTTCATGACTCCATTCGTTCTTTGAGCATCTGCAAATAAAGATCAACAGCAGCACCAGAACAGATCAAATCATAATTAATTACTGTAAATATACAATGACCAAACAGAGGTAGTGGTAATCGACTGAGCTTGTTAACTACATAATAATTAGTCTGTGCTCAAAAAATGTGCTTTAACTTTGTCTGAAAAAGATTTTAAACTCTTGCTTTCCTTAATCGCAGTTGGCAATTTACTCCATATTTTAGGTCCTGAAAATTTTATATACTGTTGGCACATAGTTAATCTATATGATGGGGAGATATAAAGACTATTACTTCTAGTTGATACAAGACTTGATTTTAATTGAAATTAGTTCAGTATTGCGACTGGGTGAATTTTTTTAACGGTTTTATACATGAAAATAGCTAGCTCAACATGATATACTTGTTTAATAGTCAATAATCCATTTTGTTTCATGATATTTTTTACACTGTCACGTTTCTTGAAGCCAAAAATTAATCTGATAAATTTATTACAGATGCGTTGTAATTGATGAATTCTGGTTTCATTGCCAAAACACCAGTTGGTTATACAATAGCGAACATGGCTAAGTAGCAATGAGTGGTAAAGACAAAGCATAGCTTTAGAAGATAAATACACACGAATGCGCATAACAGCACCAAGAGCAGCTCTCATTTTTTTCTTTATCATATCTACGTGGTTCTTCCATGATAAATTTTCATCTATTAACACTCCAAGAAATCGAGTTGACGACACTCTATCTATCGCATTATTTCTTAGTTTCAGCTGAAAATTTTTCACGGTTTTTGTTAATCAGGATTTTGGTGTTTGAAACAAAATATAATTTGTTTTAGTGGTGTTTATAGACAGTTTATTTGCTATCATCCAGTTATCAATGTTTTCAAGTTCGATGTTTCCTTTTTCATGAAGTGCTTGAAGTTTTTTATCAACAATGAAAACATTTGTGTCATCAGCGAAAGATATATTTGTGCTATACTGCAGGCAATTTTTGAAGTCGTTTACACAGATGATAAATAATAAAGGTGCGAGGATAGAGCCTTGTGGCAGCGAACAAAAGGTATTCATTTGGTTAGAAGAAGTAACACCAGCATATTCCACAATTTGAGAACGATTGGAGAGGTAACTTTTAAACTAAATCAACGATATACCTCTTACACCATAGTTATTCAATTTAAATCCTTCCGAAATCTTGAATGCACTAGCCTAGTTTTGTAGTTATTGATAGGGATTCAGTTTAACCTATTTTGACCTCTATATTCGTTAAAAACATAATAGCTACAGGGGCGTGCCCAGAAATTTCAAAAGAGAAGGGGGCGAATTTTAAAGCCAAGCCAGCGGAGCCGGATATAGTGATAAGCAAAAAAAAGGTCATCACGCCCGCAGATTGTTCTTTATACAAATATTACCTTTATTTAGTGCATTTGTGTGCGGGGGGAACACGGACCTAGCGGACCCCTCCCTGGGTAAGCCCCTGAGCTATTCTTATTTCTTTATTACATTTTCAAAGCTTTATTGTTGAAGAACAGTCGTTCATTAGGCAAATTGATTCGACATAAGCTCAAGACTCGGCTCCTGTAGCTCAATTTGATTTTTTTTCAAGTTTAACTTTATTGTTGTGCAATTTTAACTCGAAAAATACCTAAAATTACTCTTGTTTATTCCTGTAGGTCTAGTCTTTTATGCCCAAATCAATTTTTTTAAACCAGACGTTGTAATTTCATCAATATTTTTGAACTAAGATCGACTTAATTTTAATACGACTTTTTATGTACTCGCTCTGTTGAATTTTACGCTGTTCTGTAAGTCTTTCCGACTTTCAGCTATTCTCATAAATTTCAATCGGAAACGTCTCATAGGAGATTTCTTGTATGAAATAATTTACTTATTTTTTCTCTCTGCGTTTTAACTTTACTGTTTTTTTTGTTTTTCTTGCCATGAGTTTGTCGGTTTCAGCCATCTTGTGAGTGACTACCTGGCTCAGAGTCAAGCAGCTTCATCAATTAATCTTCATGATACTAAGCCAGTCTTGAAAAGATCTTTAGCTACTTTTGCAGCTAATATTTTTAACTAATATTTAGAAGATCGAGTTGATAATCTTTTTTAAACAAACACGGTTACCAATGAAAATAACTTTGAGGAATTATTCAACAACTTTCACTCCTTATTCACACAAGTGATTGATATACACGCACCGCTAAAAAAGCTTACCAGAAAACAGAAGCGTCTTCAGCATAAGCCTTGGATCACCAAGGGGATCCTTATATCTACTAAGCGAAAGCAAAAAATGCACAAAACTCATTATTATCTAAATGTATCTTCAGCTGAGAAATTCTTATATAAACAATATTCAAACACTCTGACCAGAGTTAAAATCCTATCAAAACGTGTCTTTGTTATCATTGTAAAATTGATAAATTTAAAAATATTCCAAAAAAACCTAACCTTTCTTCTGTGTATTTTTATCCAACATGCCCTCACAAAATTATCATAATAATAAATGGTCTTTCTCTTAATAAAGCTTGTGGTTATGATGATATTTCTCCATTTTTGCTAAAAACTGCTGCTCAATGCTCACGTTATTGCTTATCCCCTGTCTATATGATATTAAATCATTGCATCTCGCTTGGCGTTTTTCCTAACCAATTAAAAGTAGCAAAAGTTATCCCTGTTTACAAGTCTGGTCCTTCATATCAGTGTGCGAAGTAGGGGGTGGGGGATGGGGGAAACATGTCCCCAGTGAAAATTGTCGTCGCCCCCAGCAAAGAAAAAATTTTGTCATGGGGGGGATGCCAAAACGTCCCTCCCCCCCGTGATAAGTATCGCAAAAAGTTGAATGTTTTCACCGGTATATGTGTAGACTGTGGAACGGACTGCGGCAATACTTTCCAGCACATCTTGTAGCCATTATGGCTTGCTTCAAAAACCAAACAAAAACTATCTTTTTAATGCGCCTGTTACACTGCACATATTCAGAACAGTTTATTTTTCATCAACGCTAAAACACGTCAGCAGTTTTTTTATAAGCATTAGTGAAAGCATGGTGAAATCACTAAAAATATATGTCAAAGCAGCGGTTCCCAAACTTTTTTTAGATCACATTTGAGATTGAAAGTATGAATTAAGAAAATGCTATGGCTTCCGTGGCTCTGCCCGGGGTAGCTTACTGCTCTCCCCCTAAATTCCTTGCTTCATTTATGAAAAACCTGCTTAAAACAAAGCTGATGAAGTTTTCGAAATTCTTCCGTTGATAATTTTTGTTCATCATGCTGGTAATATGCAAACACTCAGTACGCCCTCCGCCACTGTTTTCATTTGGTCATTGACCAATGACGACGCCCCATGTGCAATAAATACCAATTTTGCAACATTGTCTTGTTATTTGGGTTTAGAATTCAGGCAAAATTGTGGACAAAAACATACCCCTCAGTAAAAATTTTCTACTTCGCACATTGTTTCAAATGATCTTCAAAATTATCGCCCAATCTCACTTTTCTCGTCACTCTCTAAAATCTTTGAGAAGGTTATTTTGAGAAGATTGGTGTCTTTCCTGGAACGTAATAACTTGATTATACCATCCCAGTTTGGTTTCCGACAAACACTACACTATTCATCCAATTTTAGACCTATTAACAGAATGCTATCAAAATATTAAGAAAAACGTTTCTCTTCTCTCATTTTTCTTGACATTAAAAAAGCATTTGACTCCGTCTACCACAAAAAACATCTTAAAAAACTTGAATACTATGGCATTGGCGGAATAGCCAATAAGCTATTGCATTCATACTTACATAACAGAAGACACTGTGTAGTCATAAACAATACCAGTTCAATGTCTGAACATATCAACTATATGGAGTCCCGCAAGGTTTTATATTAGGTCCTCTTTTATTTTTATTATACATTTACCCACACCCCACTGACGTTGCGTTTTCACAACGGCAACTTTTAGTCGCTGTAGAAGTTTATTCAAATAAGCTGTTTCAATAATTTTTATAAAATCAGAGTGTGGACTGCCCAATGATGTTGCTGTCAAAAAGAGTTTTTGAAAATCGATATTTTGGTGTGTCAAATTAGCTGTTTCTTGCAAGCAATCACGCATCTTTTTGACCAGCTGTTTTTGTTTAGCCTAAAAGTTACTTTAAACTGGTCGGATCGGCAAAAAAAATTATTTACATTATCCACAAGAGCCTATTAGTCCAGTCGAAAAACGGGTTTACGTGCACCGTCAAGACGTATTTTTTTCACACATATTGTGAGATTCAACATAGTCTGAAGTTTCCGAAAACGTTTTTCCTCAAGACCAATTCCAGTCCACTTACGTCACAGTGACGTCAGAATGACGTAAGCATGTGTAAACTTTTCACTCTACGAGGTGTCATTTGTTTGCTTATAACTTTTGTTATACTGATGGTAGCAACTTTAAATCAAGTTTCATGTTACAAGTGAGAGTTTAGGTGTTCACAGAAAAAATTATGACGTCATATATAAGTCTATTCCATATCAGGCCAATCACCTGAAATAGCCTACCAGTAGTTATAATAAAACAAAATAACAGATTAACCATAGCTAATGCTGAGAAAAACTTACCTCTCTATGTGAAGTAATTCTGTAATGCGATCTCCTTTTTGCGCATCACGGAGCTTTAACATAAACTGAGTTAATGCAATTCTACACCCTTGTGCAAATTAATCTGGGCAGTTGAAAAAAACACATGAATTTAAGACATTTTGCTTTTATTTGAAATTTGGAGAAAGCACAGTTTATTTTTGTGGATATTGATAATTGAAATGTCCACCACTTGCTTCGAGGACTAGATCTACTCGTTTTTTCAACGACAGCACCAACGTTTCGCAGATGTTTTTGATTTCATCATCGTGAAACCATATGTGTATTACAGACTAAATCAGCTTGGTTTTTGTAGCGCAGTCCTGCTTCCTCAAGCGATTTTTCACAATGAACCACAGGTGTTCTATAGGATTGAGGTCTGGAGTATTACCAGGCCATTCCAGCACTTCCATTTTCACTGTCTGAAACAATTTGTAATAATCTTGCCCTTGCGGCCTAAGGCAGAGTTTTGTTAAAAAATAACTTGAGGATGAAGGTTAGCCACTTCGAGAAGAACACTTTGTTTAATCCGTTAAACATCTAGACAGCAAGATGGTTTGGAGATGCTTTTCTGTCAATGGCCCGGGAGCTCTCGAGCCTATTGAGGGGATGATGAACAGCAGAACTTGTTTGCCAATAACACTGTGCAACACAATAAAAAACTCAAAGAAAAAGTGAGTTCATTTTAGTAAATTTGGGGGCGCTGAACACGAATGTGCAATTAGTTTTTTTCTAGCACGTCGGTTTTTTTCAGTGTTTTACATTTTAATCTGAAAACGCAGGCCTGAATTTTTTCTCCTTGATTTATGAGTCATCTTTGGCAATATTGCAGACATTTTATATTTTTGTATTTTAGCTGCATATTTATCCTCCTATCACGAGAAAGCGATCAGGCGCTGTAACGAGCTCGCTTGGAGTTGTCAGCCATCTGTCTACCACACCAAGATGGGGGAATCCCGCTAAGTGTCTTTCCCAACGACACAACAAGTAAACTTGCCGGCTTGTTCTCCACACTGTCCCTTTAATGCTGAGCGTCAAGCAGGGAAGCTGTAAATACCAATTTTAAAGTCATTGGTTTGACCCGACTCGGAATCAAATCCTAGTCTACAGCTCCAGAAGCGGACGCTCTTACCACTCGGCAATCTGAGCCGTTAAATCTATACAAAAAATAGCGACTCTGGTCACCCAAGATTCAGTCAGTTAAACAGAAACAGACTGTCACAGTTGTTGTTGCGTACAGGTAGCTAGAAATCAACAATCCTACTGATTTGGCTACAGCAGATATTCTTTTAATTATAATTTTTGCATTTAAGTATGTTGTAAGCAAGCTATAAAAGACAAGTGTACTCAAAGTAGCCTATTGCAGGTATTATACAGTAAAACATTGATTTTGCCCATAAGAAGCTAAAATGCCAAAAAAGAGACGATCTTGTAAGAATGATCCCGACACATTTTGCTGTATTTGCGGACAATTTCATCATCATCATCATCAACCAGTTTTAATCCGGTTTTTCCTCGCGTCCGAAGGTGGCCGGATGAACCTCATTCCTTCAGCAATCGCTCCCACTCCCTCTCTCCATCTCGCGCGATCTGTAGCTTCCTCCACCCTCAACCCAATCTTTTTTTTATATTCTCTTCGACTTGTTTCTTCCATGTTTGCTTCGGCCGTCCTCGCTTTCGTGGTCCATTCACTTCAAACATCATTGCCTTTTTCAAGATGCTATCATCATCCCTCCTAACCACATGTCCATACCATCTTACTCCATTCGCTTCAGCCATTTTATCTAAAGTTTCCTTCAGACCCAGGATTTTCATCAGCTCCTCAGTATTCTTTCTATCCACTAGTTTTACTCCACACATTGATCTCACCATAGCTCTTTCAGTTCTTCTCAAAATTACCATCTCATTTTCCCTCAAACACCATGTCTCACTTCCATGTAACATTGCTGATCTTACGCAACTACGATACACCATCCCTTTCAATTTATTGACACTGCTAAAATATCTAAGGAATTTAACTGACAAGATCAAGCGTTTGTATTATGCTTATTGTGGATGCGCGGTTGGAGACCAAGATAAAGCTTGGTCTCCTTTATTTTTATTTTAGACAATGCTGAAACTTGTAGTTGGTGGAAGAGTAAAAAAAAATATAATAAAGACTGACAATGTTGCTATTACGCTATAACTAAATTGCTTTGGTAAAATGCTACTAAGTGGCTGAAACATTTCGGTCGAAATTTGAATATTTTATCACCAATTATACCAGATTTTTTCAAACAAGGGGAACAACAATCATCATAAACATAATAGACTTGTTGCAACTCATTAAAAGACCTAATTGCCATCTTAACGTGGTGGGGAGGTTTGAGCTTTCAATGATCCTTAGAGCAATGCCATCGGTAGTGTTTAATCACTTCCATCAGGGTCACCCATGGCGGTAAGGTCGAAGGAGAGAAACATATCAAGTAGCAATCCAATGCTGTAGCTAAATGGAAAGTTGTAATAACAATATTCATGCTGCATCGGACGGCGCGCAGGATGAAAAGGTCCGCGTTCGAGTTTTAGGCAGAGGGACTCGTTCGAAAAATATGCTACAGTCTCCCCCACAAGCTGACCGTCACCGGAAACCCACCAACGCAGTCGCTAAGCGTTTAAAAGGCAAGTGGGGGCAGCGCACAGAAAACGTACTCGAGTTGGACCAAACTGCCGGGATCTAGCTATCGGGAACTGTAACGTTTCGTCACTGACAGGAAAAGAGCAGAAGCTTGTTTGCGAAGCCCAACAGTATCGCCTTGATGTTTTGGGAATTTTATCGACAAAGCGCCGGGGTTCTGGAACTGTCGAGTTGAAGGGTGGGTGGAAAATTTTCTACTCAGGTGTTGATGCAGCAATGTCTGCTCAAGCTGGTGTTGGCTTACTTGTGAGCCCCAACATAGCTGAATGTGTCGTTGACTGGGTACCACTGGGAGGAAGGGTTTGTCTTCTAAAGCTAAAGGCTGGTTTACACGACCAGCTGAGCTGAGCTGAAGCTTTGTTTGTTTTATAGTAGTTCGTCTCAGCTCAGCTCTACTCGTTTCAGCTCAACTCAGCTCTACTCGTTTCAGCCGGTCTAAACCCAAACCACATTATTTTGAGTTGAGCTTAGCTGAAGTAGGTGAAGTCTTGTTTCAGGTCTTGGCGAGTTTGGAGGTACCCACATAGGCAGCTTAGTGAAATGCATGGTTTTTCTTGTTTTTGCACTAATAGGCTAGATGTTGCAGAGAAGATTATTACATTTAACTAGCCTGAATTTACAAATATGTCTATTAACTAGGCTTTGGCTACTTTGGTAATTCTAGTTAGCAGGTTAGTGGGGCTTGTTTAAAATAATCCATGCAGTACGGTTGGTTGCAGAAAATTGTTTCTGTTGAGCAATAGGAGATTCTTCAGAAAAAGTTGTTGCTTGTGACTACAGGTAGCCTTTTTGATTAACTGAAAAGATTGACAAGAGACCAGCACAGTAGACAGTACCGGTTGACCGGTACCGTACTGATATTGCCATTCTGTACTGGTGGCAATTATACCAATGTATTGGTAGTCGGTCTACTCGAGTACTTGAAGTGAATGTATTCATTTGAGTATTTAACTTAACTGGGTAAATCCTTTTAGTTGTTCTACTCAAATACTTGAATACTAGTAATTTAGTAAATACCTGTACTTGAGTAGATTTCATCAGTTTTAACTAAACTATTTGAACAAGATACCGATACTCTGTTAAATAATAACTGAGGTTATTTTCAAATTATATTGAACTGAAAATTCAACAGCAATTGAGAGAGACTGCAAAATGAGCTTGCGCTCTTTGAGTCGGCGGCCACCCAGAATATATACCGGTATGTCAAATGCGATCGGCTCCAGCCGTGAATCGAACCCGTCACATAGGATCTGCCACCTGCATGCGGTACTGCTAGGCCATGTCGATTTATTTCTCTGAAATACCCCTGATGATCCCTCTTGAATGAAACACACTATCTGATATTAAATGCATATTTTAACTCTGGTTAAGGATAATATTACGTAAATAGAACTTCTTCGTTATTGACTTCTGCATGTAATGTATATATATAGGTTTTGTAGGATTCAACCTAAAAGCGTTTCGATACGAGTAATTTTGGAGCCAGAATAAATATCAAATCAAACATCTAGGAGTTTATGGACATGATGCTATTGCTATGACTGTTATTGACATCAGAGTGTCATCTGGATTGGTTGTACAATTCTACTTTATATATTCAGAATATATGCTGTTACTGTATTAAGTGTGAATAGAATTACATGTAAAATGTCCGAATTCTCCGAACAAAAGTTAGAAAAGTTGATACTTTTAATTCAACAACATCCATGTCTGTATGACATGACCCAAAGTTCTTACCGGAACAAATGTTTAAAATCTCGAGCGTGGGAGGAAATTGGTGGAGCACTGAATATTGATGGTAAGATCTATTAGTTTGTCACTGTATGAGCACTGTCAAGATTCACTAGTGAAGGAGGTTTGAATACCTTGTTATCTCCTAGCACAAGGAACAACCATACAAATGTAATCATTGATGTAGGAACTTAGCACGAGCTGAGGAGGGTGAATGGTTTTAAGTAACAGTGTTGGTAAATCGGTTTGCATCTATTTTGACCTGAAATTGGCTGGTGTTACTGTTTTGCTGCCCTTACCTCAAAGTTTAAAGCTGCTTATACCATTCGTGCAAGTCTATGCTACAAATGACTTTTTGTGTGTCAATATTAAAAGTTTATGTCAGGTAACAAGATTCTGAAATTAAATAAGGCCAAAAAATGTCAAATCAAAATCAACCAATAAGATTTAAATAATGAAGTAAAAGAAGGTATTCAGACCATCTGATCTGTCAATAAGGCATGATTTTGGTGGCATTTTCATGGTGTAGTTATTTTTTTTATTATAACTGAAGTTATTAAAGTTAACTGCATTTTCATAGCATTGTTCACTTTGTTGAAATTAAGAAAAGGACAGTAGCATGGTTGGTGTGGCAAAAGATACCATACCAGTGTCTTGATCAGCACACAGGATCACTGATCATAATTATGATCAAAACAAAGTGATCTCATGTCATCTTGCTTATCAAGCTATGGATGTTAAAATGGATAATTGCTAGTAACTGGTGTCAGGCATTAGGGATAAGGATATGCCCGCTGAACCTTTTCATTTTTCTTTTCATATTTTGCTGCATATTGGATCTATGCATTTAAAAAGATATTATATTTTTGATTTTATGACTATGTTCTTTTTAGGAAGTAGCTGCCAGCGGAAATGGAAGATACTTAAAGATCGATATAGAAGGTCTTGCCTTCCCCCCAAGAGCGGTTCCGCTGGTGGCTACAGAAGTGAATGGTCACTCAAAAAAAACATGGAATTCATAAAGCCTTTTTGTCAATCCAGAAGGTATGATATAGCTGTACAGTATCTATTTATGCACTAGTCACTAGTGGCTGGTGCTTCATTTTTTTACTTTTTCATAAAAGTTTTTCATAATCATTTTTTAAAGTCTATTGCTTGTTCGCCGTGATATATTTCAGCTAAAGTGCTCTGATGGTCCGATGCTCAGAGTGTCTGCCTCTCGAGCTGTAGACTCTGGTTTGGTTCCGAGCTGGGTCAAACCAACGACTCTAAGTTTGGTATTCACAGCTTCCCTGCTTGACACTCAGCGCTAAAGGGACAGTGTGAAGAACAAGCCGGCAAGTATGCTTGTTGTGCCGTTCGGAAAGTCACTTGGCGGGATTCCCCCATCTCAGTGTGGTAGATAGATGGCCGGCAACTCCTAAGCGAGCTCGTTATAGCGCTCTGGTCGCTTTCTGGTGATAGGAGATTAAAGAATAAAGGTGCCCTATCAAAAAGGAGTGGCATTGAAAATAAAAGAAAAAAGTGGCATTGATTATATGCAAAAAAGTTTCGTGTAGAATGCTCTTTATCATTCTGCAAGTCTGCTCGTGGTTATTTGCTTAATCATATTTGCAGCACTAGTTCAAACGTCAGTGATGCTGAGAAAAGGCCAGCTGAAGAAATTGGATTGCTGCTGGTAAATGAGGAGCCGCAATGTAGCAGTTGGGGCCTGCAATCAGCTACCAGTACAGTTCTTGATTGGACTGACGAGAGCAATTCTAGTGCAAGTGCATCGACTCTAGCTTCTCCCAAAGGTTGTAGTTAGTTAGCTAGATACAATATTGGCTTGCCAAATGACTTAACATCGTTGTTTGCAGCCCAAAGGCTGATAATTTGAGTAGATACTGAGTATTATGTACTTGCTTTAAATTCAGTAAAGTTTAGTAAGTACAGTTTGCAAACTATACGTAGTTTTTGCCTGAAAAGATTTTCAGTATTTACCGGTTGTGATGAAAAAGCACCTCAGAAAGAAAAATGTTGTACCCTGTTCAAGACGATAGAATAGCGAGGAGGACAAAACAAGATGTCGTGCACCCTCTGTTAATACGAATGTGTTTAGTCTTTGCGAAAAAACGTAATTATTGCATGGGTTTGAAGTTATTTTAAGAGTATGTTTTTGTATAGATGAGGTGAAGCCGAAGCGACGAACTAAAAAGAGGAATGATTGTTTGGACACCAAGCAAATTTTGGAAGAGCTGCGGAATCCTAACGTGGGAGCTCAAGATGATGGTAAGTTTATACGAACACTTGTCAATGTATTCACTAAATCAATTGCTTTTTGCCTTCCTGCTTTCTTCCGAAGCGAAGTTTTGCACCTGTTCCTAAGAATAAAATTACTTTTTACCATGTCTGATTGATAACTTCATCTTCAAGCACTGAGCATCATGAGCTATGAAGTTTATTACTTGATCAAAGTCTCATCTTATGAAAAGAACAGCATGTTAGCATTTCTTGTTTAAATTTCAATTAGCATTTCTTGTTTAAATTTTAGCATATTTGCCACATTAAAATTTCAAAACATTGTTCAAACTAGTTACAAAGTTCAGACTCCAATTCACTCCCGTGATTCAAGATTAAGATGTGCTTTCTCTTCTGAGCTGCTGTGTTTTCAGTTAGTTAAATTTTAATGATTGTTAAATTTTCTCCTAATTAACATGGACTTTTCAGGTGTTATAAGAGAAGACGATGAAGTAGACCTTTTTTTTTCGGCATTAGCTGCAAAAGCCAAAAAACTCTCCCCGAAGAAACTCAGCAAGCTCGAACTTAAGTATCTTCTTGAGATGAACGAGATGTCATTCGATTCTGATTGATTGATTCGATTCTTCCCGGTCCTCCCACTGTAAAGTTACGTGTGTGATATGCATTTGGGCGCGGGGACGTTTGGGCACGAAATATGTCCGCTATCAAAGTGTATTTTTTATCCTTTTTTTGTTGTTTCTTTGCTAATTAACGGTAGCGTATATCGAAAATGGAGCAAAGTAAAGGTCAAGTCAGCGACAGATGATTAGTTAATTTGTTTTATAAGATCGTTGCAAACAGAAATTAGTCGGAATAAATTAAAAAAAATTGATAAAAAATTCGTTTTGAATGCGGACATATTTCGCGCCCAAATGCCCCCGAGCAGGACATTTTGACGCCGGCGTTTTGATGCGAACTGTGTGAGGGTGGGGTGGTGGAACTCGGTAGGGGTCAGGGGTTAGGGGGATGGAAACCGGTAAGGGTTGGGGGGTTAAAAAAACGTTATTATCCCCCACCCTCACGCATTTCGCGTCAAACCGCCGGCGTCTAAATGTCATGTACCCCTCAAATGTCGGGTTTCGGTGTGTGATGTGCAGAATGATTCGAAAGTAACTCCTTGTTTTAAAACTCGTACTTAAAGTTAATTCTAATAAGGTGATATGATTCTCAGTTTTTGTGAGCAGTTTAATTGATGTTTCGCAACTAAATTTATTCTTTTTGGAAATGTTATGTGAGTTCGTTTTTTAATCATGTTCATTTGTTTCAGTATCGCAGCTCGTAAACACGTTAAAAGAATGGAGTAGGGAGTTGCTTTCTGATCAGCCTGTAGAAGTGTTCAGATTTTGGACTTTTTAGTTTTCTATGGTGTCATGCACCATATAAGCCAACATTTGAACTTGAAGGTTTTTGAAAAATGTCTCAAATCTGAAAACGTTTAATGTGATGTTTCCGGATTATTTCGTTTTTTGCAAAATTGTGCACCAATGTGCAGTGTTCCCTGATTATTTCTTTTCAATCTCCGAGCGCAGAATTTTTTCTATATGCAAGATAAAAGTTCGAAACTGTGGAGTACCTCGTAATGTTTTATTGGTGTCGGTTCGAAAAAGACAGTAAATAATTAGGTAACAGGAAATCGGCCTAACCACACAGTCCTTTGACTTCCTTACACTTCGTTTTCAACTTTTCATATCATTGCGTTTTGCCAGGGGATTGCGCCATCGTTGCTCACGAAATATTGGCTGAGCAACTCCCTGTTCTGTAGAGCCGAATGCGAACGTCTCCCGCTGTTCCCTCTCCAGGATCGCAATCCAGCAACTTGCTCTGCTCTCCACAGTCCTGGCAGTATTCTTCCGCTGTTGTCTTCGGAATCCGGAGCAAGGCCGTCCATATAATTCACTGCAGTTTTGCACCTTAAAAAGTTGTGCAAAACTGTGCAGGCCAAAACAATGACATCGGCGGATTCGGGCTTTACAAGAAGAGACCTGCGAAAAACTCGAAACCGTGATGCCATTATCCCAAAGGCGTTTTCAACGATACGCCTTGCCCTCGAAAGCCGGTAGTTAAAGATCTTTTGTGCTCGAGAAAGCGAACAGCCACCATATGGTCGCATGATATTTTCATCCAAAGGGAAGGCTTCATCGGCAACGAAAGCATGTGGTAAAGTGATGTCAGATCCTGGTAGAGATGCTGGCAGGGGCAAGTCTAGATCATGTCTTTTCAGCCGTTTTCCGAAGTTTGAATTTGCAAACACATTTCCATCAGCATTTTTCCCTTGTGCGCCCACATCTACCAAAATAAAATTATAGTTTGCATCGACCACTGCAAGAAGGACAATGCTGTAGTTGTGCTTGTAGTTGTAATACATTGAGCCAGAGTTGGCTGGGGCTTGTATTACTACATGTTTCCCATCCATAGCGCCAACGCAGAGAGGAAATTGCCATCGATTGTAGAATTCGGCAGCGATTTCTTTCCATCTCTCCATGCAGGGTGTAGGCATTACCTCGGGTTGCAACACCTCCCAAATGGTCTGACAAGTTTCGTGTACTATTCTCGACACTGTACTTTTGTGTATTCTGTACGAGAAACCGATAGTTGTGAACGAGTCTCCTGTCGCCAAAAATCTGAAAAAAGTAGATATTTACTGAAACGACTTCTAAACGACGTAAGAAAATTTTTGACGTAGCAGCATCGTCGTGTCGCATGTTCTGAAATTACTCCTGGTTTAATATCATTTAAAAGCATAGTTTTTACTGATAGCCGCATACCTCAAAGTCACGGCAAGTCTTTCGGCCGGAGAAATTACATCTGATCGTGTATTTTGCTTCCTAATACCAAGTTCCAGTTTGCTCAGTAATTCGTCAAATACCTCCGGTGTCATCCGAAAGTATTTAAAGAACCATGGCTTTTTCTTATCTCTCAGGTCAGAGATTAATTTATGAAATTCCCCTAAAAACAAATTCTTGATCATTTTCGTTTGAAATTGGTTACTGACAAACTAAAAATTTGCTTTTATTATTAAAATGCAAGCTAGGCCGAGCAAAAGTAATGCTTTTCATGGCAGTGGACACTGATTGACTACATTATCAGTTATCCTTTTTTCATGTTTTCTTATGTTCTTACCTTTTGCTTTGCGTTCCTGAAGAACGGGATTCACCCACTCTCTTCCTTTCTTGGTTGTCTGGGCACATGCATACAGCAAAAGCAGTTTCAACTTGTACACATATTCCTTGCGCTGCTTCCTTTTTTTCAGATATTCCCTCCTCCAACGCAAAGTTACTGCTCTTCGCAAACGAGTCATTCTTACCAACATCAACAATATACACAACTTTGCTACTGTAGGCTACAAGTTCAACAATGTAGGATATAAATCTGAATTCTGAGCTTTGGTAGATCCCTGAATGATGTGGGCAACCGCCCGCTACCACTGCTTGATAGGCTAACTACAGCATATAAAGATAAGCATAAAAAATGGCAAAAGTAGGACTATTCAACCACTTAATGTGGGGTCTACTGTCTTCGGCCGACGCAATGTCTCCACGAGAATATGGAGTGGTAGACGAAAGCGTACGTCTGTTCATGTGAAAAAAACACATTTCTTAAATCGAATTATCATGTAAAAAGCCATTTGTCGGTATTCCCACAAAAACTGAATGTTGAATGTCGATGTTATTAACCACTTTGCAGTGTTGTCCATTTTCAAAAAAGAGGTACAATAATTTTTAAATAAAATCTATCATAAATATTATTTGTTTTCATTTGGCAACACTAGTTTTTCTCGCTGCTGAAACTCAACTCGGCTAAGTAAAAAAAGCGTGTAAACACGACCTTCAACTCAGCTCAGCTCAGCTAAGCTCGTTGCTATTTCCGTGTAAACCAGCCTTAAGGCTGCAGGAGCGATCTCTGCGTATCTTGCAGGTGTACGCACCTAACGTAGAATCACAGTGCGAAGCCTTTCTGGAGGAAGTTGAAGTTGCATTGGGAAAAGCAACTTCATCAGAATACCTTGTTCTTTTGGGCGATTTCAATGCACATGTGGGCATCGACAATGCAACCTGGAAAGATGTTATTGGGCAATATGGTGACCCTGACATTAACAAGAACGGAAGGTGTTTATTGCAGTTCTGTGCCACCAATGGGCTGTGCATAATGAACATATTTTTTCAGCACAAAAGAATTCATAAGTACACCTGGTACAGAGACTCTCTGGGACAACGCTCCCTGATTCATTTTTGTATCGTTTCGGCGGACTTGTTTTCTACCGTGTCTGATGTTCGTGTTAAAAGAGGGGCTGAGTTGTCAACTGATCACCACCTAGTTGTCTGCACTTTGAAAGCTTTGAAACCCTTGAAAAAACGAAAGATTTTTCGACCACGAGAAACTTATCGAATCAAATGGGAATCATGGGCTGACAAAGAGGTACGAACTGCATTTGTAGACAACATTGCATCTAAGTTCAAAGAACTTCCGATCTCTACTGAAGACATTGAAACTGAGTGGTGTTTGTTTCGAACAGCAGTCATTACGTCCGCTACTAACTGTTGTGGACGTAAGCGTGTTGCAGGAACGAAGAGTAGCGAGAAAAGAACTCCTTGGTGGAACCAAGAAGTTAAAGAAGCTATTCGTGCGAAAAAAGTGGCCTATAAGGCCTGGCTTGCAAATAAGTTATCACTTGAACTTCGTTTGCAGTACTCTGAAGCACGTAAGGCGGCAGCCACAAAAGTTAAACTGTCTAAGAAAAGGGCCTGGAAGGAATTTGGAGAAAGGTTAGACGATGATTTCAAAACGGCAAACAAAGTGTTCTAGCAGACCATTCGTCGTTTGCGTGGAAAAAAATCTCGAGCCGCTCTCTATATCGAAGATTCAAATGGTGTGACTCTAAAAGATCAAGATGCTATTTTGAATCGGTGGAGAGACTACTTTAGTGATCATTTAAACCCAGTTGATGCTACACCGATACAAATTCACGAGGAACAGGTTTGGGAAGACATTCAGATAACCGAAGCAGATGTGAATGCAGTAATCAAATCATTGAAAACTGGAAAAGCACCTGGTGAGGATGATATCAGACCTGAAATGTTAAAAGCAATGAACATATATGGTGTTCGTTGGCTGACTCGTGTTTGTAAGGTGGCATATAGTACTGGGCAAGCACCAAAGCAATGGCAAACTAGTGTGATAATACCTATCCACAAGAAAGGAGACACGAGAAAATGCACCATTTATAGGGGCATATCTCTCATCAGTGTCCCGGGTAAGGTCTATGCCAAATGCCTTGAAAAGAAATGCCGTGAAATAGTCGAGCCTAAACTAACGGATGCTCAGTGTGGCTTTCGTCCTGCCGAAGCACAATGGATCAGATCTTTGCCTTGCAGCAAATCTTTGAGAAGTCGTGGGAATATGCAAAAGAGGTCAATGCATTTCGACTATTAAATAAAGTCTCTTCAGTGGTGCTTAAAACTTCAAATCCATGAAGTAAATCCATCAACATACAATGCATTCTACCTAGCACCTTTAAAGGTTACTTCTATATCAAACTCAAGTTTTTGGCCCCAAACAACTATGCTGCACTGATGAGACCATAATAAGGTCGAAACGCGTCTGCAGCTGCAAATGAGTGGGTTGCCATAAGGGCTTCTAGTGATGTGGGCTAGTTAGGCTACCGTGAGCTTGGTTGTGGGTTAGTGGTTATATGCTCTTTCATTGGGTATAGTTGTTTGGGGCCAAAAACTTGAGTTTGATATAGAAGTAACCTTTAAAGGTGCTAGGTAGAATGCATTGTATGTTGATGGATTTACTTCATGGATTTGAAGTTTTAAGCACCACTGAAGAGACTTTATTTAATAGTCGAAACGTATCCCGTCTAGGTCAATGCATGTTTTGTTGATCTTGAAAAAGCAAATAATCGCATTCCTAGAGACAAGCTTTGGGCGGTGCTGTTGCAGTATGGCATTGATGGCCAGTTGCTAAATGCCATTAAGTCGCTGTACATGCATTCCGAGGTCTGTGTTCGTGTTAACAGTGCAACGACGAAACCTTTCAGAGTTAGTGTGGGACTACGGCAAGGCTGCTCTCTTTCACCTATTCTGTTCCTTATTTATATGGATAGAATAGTTAAGAAAAGTGAGTCTTGCGGCGGAGTAAAGATCGGTGAATGCACTGTGCAACGTCTGTTATTTGCACATGATCTTGCGCTACTCGACTCTACCCAAATGGTCTCCAGCAAGCTCTTGACAGGTTTTCGGATGCATGCTCTGTTGCCGGAATGAAAATCAGTACAACAAAAACAAGAAACCATGTGCCTGTCCAGACAACCAAAGCAGTGCTCTGTCCAAATTGATGGAGTACCACTAAAACAGTCAGAGAAATTCAAGTACCTCGGCGTCTCATTCACAAGTGACGGCAGACAAAATAGCGAATTGGATATCCGCATCGGAAAAGCAAGTGCAGTAATGCGCCAGCTCCACCGATCTGTGGTACTGAAACGGGAGCTTTGCACCAAGGCAAAGCTATCCATTTTCAGATCGGTCTATGTTCCTATTCTGACTTAAGGCCATGAGTGTTGGATCATGAATGAGAAAGTGAGGTCTCGAGTTCAAGCAGCGGAAATGGGATTCTTGCGAAGAATGAGCGGTTTGACCTTGTTGGACAAGGTTAAAAGTGCAGATATTCGTGAATCTCTAAACATCGAAACGCTGCTTCTCCGACTAGAAAGATCGCAATTGCGTTGGTATGGACATGTGACACGAATGTCCCAGGAAAGAACAGCCAAAAAAATGCTCTGTTCAACACCGATTGGTCGAAGGCCTAGAGGCCGTCCCAGAACTCGATGGCGAGATTACGTAGAAGATTTTAGTTGGTCTCGCCTTGGCATCCCAGCAGAGCATCTATCCTTTTTTGCAGAGGATCGAGATGCTTGAAAGCTCCAACTCGAGCTGCTGCCCCCGCTACCCCCCAAGGATAAGCGGGTTCAGAAAATTGATTGATTGTTTGATCGATTGATTGATTGATTGATTAGAAGGTATATTAAATAAATTTGCTATGGGCAATAGTGCTCGAAAATGTAAAAAGCATTTAGTTTAACCAAAAATTCAAATGCTTTTTTCGGAAAATCCTGACGTCTACGTAAAAAAACAAGTTCAAATTCGGACTCAATGACCACAAATTACCCTAACGCACACCTGTTTGTTCCTGAGTTTTTTTTTAACTGAAAATTTGTTTCATAGCGTAATAGAAAGAAGAGTAGCAAGAGAATTGGCTAACCTTCATCCTCAAGTTATTTTTTAACAAAACTCTGCCTTAGGCCGCAAGGGCAAGATTATTACAAATTGTCTCAAAAAGTGAAAATGGAAGTGCTGGAATGGCCTGGTAATACTCCAGACCTCAATCCTGTAGAACACCTGTGGTTCATTGTGAAAAATCGCTTGAGGAAGCAGGACTGCACTACAAAAACCAAGCTGATTTAGTCTGTAATACACATATGGTTTCACGATGATGAAATCAAAAACATCGGCAAAAAGTTGGTGCTGTCAATGAAAAAACGAGTAGATCTAGTCCTCGAAGCAAGTGGTGGACATTTCAATTATCAATATCCACAAAAATAAACTGTGCTTTCTCCAAATTTCAAATAAAAGAAAAATGTCTTAAATTCATGTGTTTTTTTCAACTGCCCAGGTTAATTTGCACAAGGGTGTATGTTGCTTCTTTTCATCATTCTTATCATATTTAGGGTTGCTAATATGAAATATGTAATGATCTTTTTTCGTGCTTTTTTCTGTTTTTACCTTATGAACAGGCAGGAATAGGTCTACAGAAATCGGACATGACCACATACAACTTGACTTCTGAAAAAAAGTGACTTCTGATCAGCGTAGTAGGGAGCCAATAAATCATGCAAAAGCCTTATCTACACTGGTAGTATTTGTTTATTTGCTTTCTCGTAAAAATAACAATCAAGAAAACACGACGTAGTGTGAATAAATTCAAAATATTGTACGAAGGCTAGGAAGCATTGAACAACCGCTAGGTTTACAAGTCAAATGCTTCCTAACATGCGCAGCACCTAAAACAAGCTTAGGCCTATAGTGTGGAATATGACTAGGGTTGGATCCATTTCTTTTTTTTTTTATTTTGAAATTCAAATTCAAATTCATTGACTTTCAAAAAACGAAATTCAAATTCAAATTCATGAAGAATTTGTGAGCGCATTCAAATTCAATTTCAATTCAACTTACCAGTCACCAGTATACTCACCAGTGTCGCCACTCATCAGCCACCTCTACTAATTCCATACTTGGTCAGCCAGATTATTATAATTATGCGTTTAAAACAAGAAATATTTTTAAGTAATGTAGGTTTAGCGAGTAGCAACTTGTTCAAAACATTTTCACGCAAGAAATGCGTAAAATAAAGTAAAAGTGTTGCTAACTGCAAAAATGACAGTAGGCCTACAAGATGCAAAAAAACATAATTTTTATCAGAAAACACGAAGAACATTCAACGAAATCGAAGAGATAAAGCAAGCACACGAACGAATTTTTAACGGCTACGAAACATTCTTATTGCATTTTATAAGCACCACCCTCTGAATCTCTTCGCGCCTAGTGAAACCACTACCATTGAAATCATAGATCAAACGCAGCTATTTCACATTCAAGATCGCTGCGCATAAATGCGCATTCTACTCTACATGAGAGGAGAAAGCACTATCCGGCCATCCGACCTTTATATTAATAAGCTACTGTAAATCGTTCTTATCTTGCACTTATAACTAATTTTACAAAAACAGTTTGAAGTTAAAACTTCGCATTTTTTCTTTCGCTCGCCTGTTGGTAAAATAAATAAGCATTACTGATCTCATGTGGAAAATTGCTGACGTAAAGACGAATTTCATTCTCGGCAACTTCACTTCAAATTGAAATGCTATAAAAACCTATAAAGATATGAAATCCGAGCAATTTAGTGTAAAGTCGATTCTCCAGCAGGTGCACTAGGGAGGTTATTGTGCCCAAAAACAACTTCAAAGCAGAGATGGCCGGATTTGAGACTCCGACTCCAATCCTGCTCCAAAATTACAGAACCCTACTTTAATCCTGCTCCTGTTTACGCCAAAAATCAAAACTCCAACTCCTGTTTTCACTCCTGTTACTCGGATTATTTTTGCAAACTTAACAATCACAGTATTATCCAAACTTTCGGCCTATGTTAAATCTCATGCTATTGAGATTACTAGTGTTTGAAGACTGTGCGCGAACCGATGCCTCACAGCGAGCATAACTTTTGTCAATGTTCAGTTTACATTACAATAGTACTGTAACTAAAAGAAATGGTCACTCCGGCTTCAACTCTTACTCCAGTTTTGACGTTAAACTTAGCTCCAAGTCCAATCAGGCTCCGGAAAAATTTGCTTGACTCCGGTTCCTGTTCCTGCTCCGGTTCCCATTCCTGCACTTCTCTGCTTCAAAGCGCTTAGCAGCGTCATATTTGTCATCATAAACTTTCTGTTGGCTTGATAAAATTTTATGGAACGTTTGCAACATTGACTGATATAAACCAGTTACAAATTGCTACATTTGCTTTGTAAATTTTAAATCGAAAAACTCTAAGTTCGTCAAATGTTTAATTAAAATATTTAAGTTCATTGACGTTGAAAAAACGAAATTCAAATTCATTGACTTTGAAAAAACGAAATTCAAATTCATCAACAACTCATGAGCGGATTCAAATTCAAAATTTAAATTCAATCCAACCCTAAATATGACATGACTAGTGAGCATAAAGGCGTTCAATCAAATAAAGATAAAAAATATGCAAAAGGCAATACAATGTACGATTAAAAAAAACACACACACAAAAAAAAAATAAATGAAGTAGAGGAAAATGCAAAGCAAGACAAAATTTAGTAGTTCGGTCGGAGTGCAGTTATTGGGGCGAGACTTAATAGCAAATAATTAATTAACAAGTATAGTTATCTAGTAGGCCTAGATCAAATTTAAAATTTTTTTTTGAAGGAAACCCAGTGCAAGTTCTTTATTGAGGGATTTATGGTACTCCAAAATTTTGTGCCTCTAAATGCTAGAAGATTTTGAGCACATGATTTATTGACACAAGGCAGAAAACAGGGCTGCGAACTCGAAAGAACTCGATCATTTTGCCGAACTCGAACTTGAACTGGAATGCGAAAAAATATTTTTTCTGAACTCGAACTCGCATAAAACTGTTTGAGTTCATTAAAAAGATATTAAGATTGTTGAAAAGAAACAAAAGATCCCTACGAAATATAGTTTGTTATTCAAGTAGTCACAATCCGTGTAAATTGAAGTTATGATTTTACACAAAGAAAAGCTGCATGTTGTTTATTTGTTTATGCCATTGCGACCTACAAAATCCAGGGCTGCGAACTCGAACTTGAACTCAGTCATTTTTGCCGAACTCGAACTTCACCTCAAAAAATAAAATTCGTAGAACTCGAACTCAGACTTGCAAATATCTCTTGAACTCGGTTAAAAATCGATCGAGTTTGCAACCCTGGCAGAAAATAAACGTTTTTATCAAGTTGCCTAGTATTGTGGGAATGCATGGATATGCTTTCCCATGCATTTAGCCATTTGAAACGCATTTTGTTTCAGATTTTGTTTTGTAGGGGCCGATTTTGTTTCGAAAAAAGGGGTTTTGTTTCCGAAACAAAATCGATGTGCTGAAATGACGTAACTAAATATTTAAACACATATACGTTTTGTTTTCAAAAACAAATTTTTGTTTTTGTTTTTAAAACAAATTTTGTTTTCGAAACAAAGTTTTTGTTTTTTGGTTATGGTCATTTGGTTATGCACAGGAATGCGAGTTTTTTGTTTCGAAGAATTTTGTTTCGTTTCGGAAACAAAATTTTCGTTCCGAAATTTTTATTTACCGCTAGGTGGTATAAAGAGAAAAAAGATATTCGACTACAAAATCAAGATTTTGTTTATGAAACAAAAATTTTGTTTCGAAAAAAAAATCTTTTAAAAAAATATCTCATTTATGTATCTTTAATGATAATTGTTCAAACGCAGGCTTTCTGTTTGAGGGGGATGAAAATGGGGCTTTGTTACTTTTAGAAAAAAATTTACCCCCTAAAAAATCAGTTAATAATAGGTGTGTATAAAAAAATTTTGCACCCCCCCCCTAAGCATTTTCTTGTGGTTGCAAACCTGCGAAACGAGGCAAGAAAATTTGTCATCGAAACAAAATTTTGTTTCAAAAGCAATTCCTTTTGTTTCGGTTTTGTTTTGGAAACAAACTTTTGTTTCGGAAACAATTTGTTTTGTTTCGTTTTTGTTTTGAAAACATAGATTTGTTTCAAAAAAAATATTTTTGAAAAAAGTGTCAATGACAATAAATGATGATTTGCAAACGCAGGGCCACAGCCAGAGGGAGGCTCGGCGGATCTACAAATTTCTTGCAACCGGTGTTTGGTGTATCGGTTAAGAGCTTCCGCTTGGCAGCCGGGAGACTGGGGTTTTATTTCCGGTCGTGTAATACTAAAGATTTAAAAAATAGTATTCGCAGCTTTCGCGCCAGGCGCTCGGCACAAGCTGTGGTGCGAAGGGTTAAGCGTATTTGTGTTTTACAAATTTCTCGCCCCCAGTGCAAAAACGTTTGCTTTCCCCTAAGGGTATTTTTTTGGCTGCAGCCCCATCCACACCAGGCGAAAAAGTCTGCCATAGTTTGTTCATGAAACAAAATTTTGTTTCAGAAACGATTTGTTTTGTTTTGGTTTTGTTTTAAAAACAAAATTTTGTTTCGGAAACGATTTGTTTTGTTTCGGTTTTGTTTTGGAAACAAAATTTTGTTTTGGACACCATTCGTTTCGATATCGTTTTGGAAACCATTTCTTTTGTTTCAAAACAAGATGTGTTCCAAAAAATTGTCATAATTTGTTGTTTCGAAAACAAACTTTGTGTAGAAACAAAATGCTTCAAAAAATTCAAATGATATTAAAAGACGATTGCCCAAATGCAGGCCCGCACCAGTGGGGGCGCAATTTTCGCCCTACTGAGGGAGTTGTGTTTGCCCAAATGCAGGTCTGGAACCAGAGGGAGTGCAATTTTTGCCCTCCTGAAAGAGACTAGCTATTAATACGTGTTATAGCGAAACTAAAACTTTCTCCTCCCAAGCGCAAAAACTTAACTCCCCCCACCTTCTAAGAATTATTTGGCTGCGGGCCTTCCCAAACGAGGCGAAAAAGTTTGCCACAGTTTGTTTATGAAACAAATTTTGTTTCGGAAACAATTTGTTTTGTTTCGGTTTTGTTTCGGAAACAAAATTTTGTTTCGGAAGCAATTTGTTTTGTTTCGGTTTGTTTTGGAAACAAAATTTTGTTTCATAAAAACGATTCGTTTTGTTTCGATTTTGTTTTGGAAAGATGTTTTCCAAACCATTGTCATAGTTTGTTGCTTTGAAAACAAAACTTGTGTAGAAACAAAATGCTTCAAAAAATTCACATGATATTACTAAACGATTGCCCAAATGCAGGCGCGCAGCCAGTGGGAGTGCAATTTTCGCCCTACTAAAGGAGATGAGTTTGCCCAAATGCAGGTCTGGAACCAGAGGGAGCGCAATTTTTGCCCTGCTGAAAGAGACTAATTATCAACTCGTTTTACAGCAAAACTGAAACTTTCTCCGCCCCAGCGTAAAAACTGAACTCCCCTCTCCTAATCAGTTCTTTGGTTGCTGGCCTTACCAAACGAGGCGAAAAAGTTTGCCACAGTTTGTTTATAAAGCAAAATTTTGTTTCAAAAACAATTTGTTTTGTTTCGGTTTTGATTTGGAAACAAAATTTTGTTTCGGAAACAAAAAACTTTGTTTCAGAAACGATTTGTTTAGTTTTGGTTTTGTTTTGGAAACAATATTTTGTTTCGGAAACGGTTCGTTTTGTTTCGATGTTGTTTTGGAAACATGTTTTCCAAAACAAATCAAATAATTTTAAAAGACGATTGCCCAAATGCAGGCCCGCAGCCAGTGGGGGCGCGGTTTTTGCCCTTCTGAAGGAGATGAATCTGCCCAAATATAGGCCCGCAGCTAGTGGGGGCACAATTTTCGCCCTACTGAAGGAAATGAGTTTGCATAAATGCAGGTTTGCAGCCAAAGGGAGTGCAGCTACTGCCCTCCTGAAAGAAACAAATTATTAATACGTGTTATAGCGAAACCAAAACTTTCTCCGCACCAGCGTAAAAACTGAACTCCCCCTGGTTCTAAGCATTTTTTTGGCTGCGTGCCTTCCCAAACGAGGCGAAAAAGTTTGCCACAGTTTGTTTATAAAGCAAAATTTTGTTTCAAAAACAATTTGTTTTGTTTCGATTTTGTTTTGGAAACAAAATTTTGTTTCATAAACGAATTGTTTTATTTCAACATTGTTTTGGGAAGATGTTTTCCAACAAATTGTCATAATTTGCTGTTTTGAAACAAAACTTTGTGTAGAAACAAAATGCTTCAAAAAATTCAAATGATATTAAAAGACGATTGCCCAAATGCAGGCCCGCACCAGTGGGGGCGCAATTTTCACCCTACTGAGGGAGTTGTGTTTGCCCAAATGCAGGTCTGCAGCCAGAGGGAGTGCAATTTTTACCCTTTGAAAGGAGACTAGCTATTAATACGTGTTATAGCGAAACTAAAACTTTCTCCTCCCAAGCGCAAAAACTTAACTCCCCCCTCCTTCTAAGCATTTTTTGGCTGCGGGCCTTCCCAAACGAGGCGAAAAAGTTTGCCACAGTTTGTTTATGAAACAAAATTTTGTTTCGGAAACAATTTGTTTTGTTTTTGGTTTTGTTTCGCAAACAGAAGTTTGTTTTAGAAACCATTTGTTTTGTTTCCGTTGACACATCAGTTTGTTTGCCTGCTCGTAGTCTATCAATAGATGCATCGTTTTTGAGCAGTCGAGTGTCACAAAACGAGTGTTAGAGGAATGAATTCAGATTATTGGTCACAATGAATTAGTTTTCACTATTAACCGATTTTAACAAACAGCTTTCACACGTGAAAAACCTTCAATTCGCTACACAAGCAGGTGATTAACACATCAATGTGTTTGTCCGCTCGTAGACTATCAGAAAATGCATCGTTTTTCAGTAGTCGCGTGTCACAAAATGAGTGTTAGTGCATTGAGTTCGGATTATTCGTCACTATGATTTAGCATTCAGTTTAAACCGATTTTAACGAACTCGCAAACAGCTTTTACACGTCCAAAACACTCATTCCACCACACAACCATGTGATTGACACATCAGTGTGTTTGTCTGCTCGTAGTCTATCAGAAAATGCAACGTTTTTGAGCAGTTGAATGTCACAAAATGAGTGTTAGTGGATGGATTTCGGGTTATTAGTCACATTGTTGTAACATTTAGTTTTAACCGATTTTAACAAACTCACGAACAGCTTTCACCCGTCCTAAACATTCAGTTCACCACACAAACATGTCACTGACTCTACAGTGTGTTTTTGTGCTCGTAGTCTATCAGGAAATGCATGGGTTTCCTGTAAGAGGATGACGAGTGCCTCACACTGTAACGCAAGATGATGCAACACACTCATCTTGCTTGCAGTGAGGCCTTCGATGTTCAGTTGGAGAATGCTGGGCCTTTGGAACTTGTTGACGGTGCGCCGAAGATGCACATCGCCCCGTCCTGAAAAGGACGTTTGCCACTGCCCAGCTTGAACATCGTTAGGTGTCTGCCGTTAAGGCAGATTCGGTTTCTGTCAGCAAGATTTGAATAGCGTAGACAGAGTAACGCTCCGGGCTACGGGAAAGCATCTGCCATCCGGAGCATCGTCCTCACCTGGAAGCATTGCGCAAGAAGCTATATGCTCGCGTCTCACTGTTGAGGCGACTTGTTGGAACAGGTTGGGGTGCTAGCGCCAAGACACTACGCACAGCTGCCTTGTCTCTGGTCTACTCGACTGCAGCTGCCTTGTCTCTGGTCTACTCGTCTATAGTACTGCGCACCGGTCTGGTGCCGCAGCGTGCACATACGGCTTATCGACAGTGTATTAAATGACGCCTTGCGCATTGTCACTGGGTGCCTGCGTCCCACTCCATCGGTCTACCTTCCGGTTCTTTCAGGCATCCAGCCAGCTGAGCTTCGCCGCCAAGGAGCGACACTCTTCCTAGCCAACCGCAGCTCCCTGGACCCTGACCACATTTTACATGGCCAGTTTCATGAGTCACAGGACGTATGTAGGGAGAGATTGAAATCTAGACACTCATTTGTACCTGCTGCTCGGAAATTACTAGACAGTCTTTCTGAGATGGACGTCCGTGCAGCCCAGTGGAAGAACACGAAATGGGACATGGAGTACTCTGCCAATGCATTGTCACTCCACGCTTTCATTCCCAAAGCTAGCTCCAGACCCTTGGGTATGGGTCTGCCCAGGGCAGCCTGGGTCAAGCTCAACCGCCTGCGCTCTGGTGTTGGACGTTTCTGTTCGTCCATGTACAAATGGGGTCTCGTCCTCTAGCGAGTTGTGAGTGTGATGCCAGTGAACAAACCGCAGATCACATCATCTCACAGTGTCCCATACATCGGGCACCCCAAGGTATGTTTGGTCTAATAGTTTTGGATGACGAAACAAGATGCTGGCTAAAGTCCCTTACAGTCAGCATCTGACCCAAGAAGTTTGGTGGCCAGGGTGGTAAAAGGATACACCCTCGGCCTTGGTCCTTCCATCAGTCTTGGAAGAGATGCCCCGCCAAACGATGACGACGAGGGAATGCATCTTTTTTGAGCAGTCGCGTGTCACACAAAGAGTGCTAGTGCACTGATTTCGGGTTATTGGTCTTTATGAAATAAAATTCAGTTTTGACTGATTTTAAAAACTCTCAAAAAGCTTTCACACGTCCAAAACACTCAATTCACCTCACAAGCATGTGATTGACACATCAGTGTGTTTGTCTGCTCGTAGTCTATCAAAGAATGCATCGTTTTGGAACAGTCGAGTGTCACAAACTGAATGTTAGTGCATTGAATTCGGGTTATTCGTCACGACGACTTAATGATCACTTTTGCCGATTTTACCAAACTCGCGAACAGCTTTCACACGTCCAATACACTCAAATCACTTCACAAGCATGTGATTGACACATCAGTGTGTTTCTTTGCTCGTAGTCTATCAGAAAATGCATGGTTTTTGAGCAGTCGCGCGTCACAAAATGAGTGCAAATGGGTTGACATCGAACTAATGGTCACATTGATTGAATATTCATTTTTAACCGAGTTAACATACTTACGAACAGCTTTCACACGTCCAAAACACTCATTTTACCACATAAGCATGTGATTGACGCATCAGTGTGTTTGTCTGTTCGTAGTCTAACAATCAAAGCACCGCTTTTGAGCAGTTGCGTATCAAAAAGTGAATGTTATTGGATTGTTTTCGGGTTATTGGTCACATTGACCGAATAATCAATTTTAACAGAACTTAACAAACTCGCGAACAGCTTTCATACGTCCAAACTACTCAATTCACAATACAAACATGTGATTGACACATCAGTGTGGTGTCTGTTTGTCTGCTCGTAGTCTATCAGAAAAAGCATCGTTTTTTAGCAGTCGCGTGTCACAAAATGAGTGTTAGTGCATTGAGTTCGAGTTATTCCTCATTATGATTTAGTATTGAGTTTTAACCAATTTTAACAAACTCGCGAACAGTTTTTACACGTCCAAAACACTCACTCCACCACACAAACATGTAATTGACACATCAGTGTGTTTGTGTGCTCGTAGTCTATCAGAAAATGCATCGTTTTTGAGCAGTCGAGTGTCACAAAATGGGTGTTAATGGATTGAACTCAAGTTGTTGGTGATATTGATTTAATTTTCAGTTTTAACCGATTTTAACAAAGTCTCGAACAGCTTTCACACGTCCATAACACTCATTTCACCACACAAACATGTGATTGACACATCAGTGTGTTTGTGTGCTTGTAATGTAACAGAAAATCCATCGTTTTTGAACAGTCGCACGTCACAAAATGAGTGCAAATGGGTTGACATCGAACTAATGGTCACATTGATTTATTATTCTTTTTTAACCGAGTTGACATACACGCGAACAGCTTTCACACGCCCAAAACGCTCCATTCACCATTACAAGCATGTGATTGACGCATCAGTGTGTTTGTCTGCTCGTAGTCTATCAAAGAAAACACAGTTTTGGAACAGTCGAGTGTCACAAAGTGAGTGTTAGTGCATTGAATTCGGGTTATTGGTCAGGACGACTTATTATTCATTTTTACCGATTTTACCAAACTCGCGAACAGCTTTCATACGTCCAAACTACTCAATTCACCACACAAACATGTGATTGACACATCAGTGTGTTTGCCTACTCGTAGTCTATCAAAAAAAGCATCGTTTTTGAGCAGTTGAGTGTCACAAAACAAGTGTTAATGGAATGAATTTTGCTTATTGGTCACAATGAATTAGTATTTAGTTTTAACCGAGTTTAACAAACTCCCGAACAGCTTTCACACGTCCAAAATACTCATTTCACTACCCAAGCGAGTGATTGACACATCAGTGTGTTTGTTTGTTCGTAGCCGTTCCAAGAATGCATCGTTTTTGAGCAGCCGAATGTCACAAAATGATTGCTAGTGGATTGAGATCGAGCAATTCGTCTTAATGTAATGCATTTCAATTTTAACAAACTCGCGAACAATTTTCACACATCCAAAACACTCAATTCACCACACAAGCATGTGATTGACACATCAGTGTGTTTGTTTATTCGTAGTCTGTCAAAGAACGCATCGTTTTTGAGCAGTCTAGTGTCACAAAATGAATGTTACTGCATTGAGTTCGAGTTATTGTTCACGATGATTTAAATATCATTTTTATCCGACTTTTCTTAACTCGCGAACAGCTTTCACACGTCCAAAAGACTCATTTCATTACACAAGCATGTGATTAACACATCAGTGTGTTTGTGTGCTCGTAGTTTATCAAAAATTGCGTCGTTTTTGAGCAGTCGAGTGTCACAAAATGAGTGTTAATGCATTGAAATGGGGTTAATGGTCACAATGATTGGGCCGTCAATTTTGACCGATTTTAACAAACTCGCGAACAGTTTTTACACGTCCAAAACACTTGCTCCACCAAAGAAGCATGTGATTGACACATCAGTGTGTTTGTTTGTTCGTAGCCAATCCAAGAATGCATCGTTTTTGAGCAGCCAAATGTCACAAAATGATTGCTAGTGGATTGAGATCGAGTAATTCGTATATTTTAATCAATTTCCATTTTAACCGATTTTATCAAACTCGCGAACAGCTTTCACACGTCCAAAACACTCAATTCATCACACAAGCATGTGATTGACACATCCGTGTGTTTGTCCGTTTGTAGTCTATCAGAGAATGCATTGTTTTTGAGCAGTCGAGTGTCATAAAGAGAGTGTTAGTGGATTGACATCGGGTTATTGGTCGCATTGATTTAACATTTAGTTTTAACCGATTTTAACAAACTCGCGAACAGTTTTCATACGTCCGAAACAGTCAAATCATTACACAAACATGTGATTGACACATCACTGTGTTCGTGTGCTCGTAGCTTATCAAAGAATGCAACATTTTTGAGCAGCCGAGTGTAACGAATTAAGTGTTACTGGGCGAGAAATGTTTTTTTGTCACTATGATTTGGCCATCAGTTTTAAGCGATTTTAACAAATTTCCGAACTGCTTTTCCACGTCCAAAACACACATTTCACCACACAAGCATCTGATTCACGCACCAGTGTGTTTGTCTGCTCGTAGTTTATCAAAGAATGCATCGTTTTTGAGCAGCCGAGTGTGACAAATAAGTGCTAGTGCAATGAATTCGAGTTGTTGGTCACATGGTTTTGGCCATCTTTTAACCAATTTTAACAAGCTCGCGAACAGTTTTCATACGTCAAAAACATTCAATTCACAACACAAGTATGTGATTGACACGTCAGTGGGTTTGTCTGCTCCTAGTTTATCAAAAAATGCATCGTTTTTGAGCAATCGAGTGTCACAAAGTGAGTTTTAATAATTTGACTTCGGGTTATTGGCCAGATTGATTTAGTTTTCAGTTTTAACCGATTTTAGCAAACTCGCTAACAGCTTTCACACGTCCAAAACACTTAAATCGCCATACAAGCATGTGATTGACACATCAGTGTGTTTGTCTGCTCGTAATTTATCAGGGAATGCATCGATTTTGAGCTATCGAGTGTCACAAAATGAATGTTAGTGCATTGATTTCGGGTTGTTGGTCACAACGATTTATTATTCATTTTCAACCGATGTTACCAAACTCGCGAACAACTTTCACACGTCCAAATCCTTCAATTCTCTATACAAGCATGTGATTGACACATCAATGTGTTTGTCCGTTCGTAGTCTAACAGAAAATGCATCGTATTTTAGCAGTCGCGTGTCACAAAATGACTGTTAGTGCATTAGATTCGGGTTATTTGTCACTATGAGTTAGTATTCAGTTTTAACCGATTTTAACAAACTCGCGTAAAGTTTTTACACGTCCAATTCACCACACAAGCATGTGGTTGACACACCAGTGTGTTTGTGTGCTCGTAGTCTTTTACAGAATGCATCGTTTTTGAGCAGCCGAATGTCACAAAATGAGTGCTAGTGCATTGCGATCGGGTTAATGATCACATTGATTTGGCCATTAATTTTAACCGATTTTAACAAACTCGCGAACAGCTCTTACACGTCCAAAAGACTCACTCCACCTCGCAAGCATGTGAGTGTCACAAAATGAGTATTAGTGGATTTCGGGTTATTAATCACATAGTTTTAACAATTAGTTTTAACCGATTTTAACAAAATCACGAACAGCTCTTACACATCTGAACACTCAATTCACCACACAAGCATGCGATTGCCACATCAGTGTGTTCGAGTGCTCGTAATCTATCAATAAGTGCATCGTTTTTGAGCAGTCGAGTGTCATAAATAGAGTGTTAATGGATTGAATTCGGTTTGTTCGTGAAATGGTTTTAGTTGGTGTCATTGATTTAACCGATTTTAATAAACACGTAACAACTTTCACACGCCCAAAGCATTTATTCCCCACACAAGCATATGATTGACACATCAGAGTGTTTGTCTGCTCGCAGTCTATCAGAAAATGCATCGTTTTTGAGCAGCCGAATGTCACAAAATGAGTGCTAGTGCATTGAGGTCGGGTTAATGATCACATTGATTTGGCCATCACCTTTAACCGGTTTTGACAAACTCGCCAACAGCTTTGACACGTCCAAAACACTCCTTTCACCACACAAGCATGTGATTGACACATCAGTGTGTTTGTGTGCTCATAGTCTATCAAAAAATGCATCGTTTTTGAGCAGTAGAGTGTCACAAAATGAATGGTAACTGATTGAATTCGGGTTATCGGACAAATTGAGTTAGTTTTTACTCTCAGACGATTTTGACAAACTCACGAACAACTTTTGCAAGTTTCAAACACTCATTTCACCACACAAGCATGTGATTGACACATCAGTGAGTTTGTGTGTTCGTAATCTATAAGAAAATGCACTGCTTTTGAATAGTCCAGTGACACAAAATGAGTGTTAAAGGGCTGAAATCGGGTTATTGGTCACATTGACTTATATTCAGTTTTAACCGAGTTTAACAAACTCGCGAACAGCATTCACACGTCCAAAACACTCAATTCACTGCACAAGCGTGTGATTGACGCGTTAGTGTGTTTGTGTGGTCGTAGTCTATCAAAAAATGCATCGTTTTTGAGCAGTCGAGTGTCATAAAATGAGTGTTAGCACATTGATTTCGGGTTATTGGACAAATTGATTTAGCATTTAGTTTTAGACGATTTTAACAAACTCACGAACAGCTTTTACACGTACAAAACACTCAAGTCACCACACAAGCATGTGATTGACTCATCAGTGTGTTTGTATGCTCGTAATTTATCTGAAAATACATTGCTTTTGTATAGTCGAGTGTCACAAAAAATGTGCTAATGGGTTGAGGTCGTATTGACCTATATTCAGTTTTAATCGATGTTAAGAAACTCGCGAACAGTTTTCACACGTCCAAAACACTCAAGGCACCACACAAACATGTGATTGACACATCAGTGTGTTCGTGTGCTCGTAGTCTACCAAAAAATGCAGCGCATTAGAGCAATGGAGTGTCACAAACTGAGTGTTAATAGACTGCTTTTAAGTTATTGGTCACATTGACCTAATATTCAATTTTAACCAACTTTAACAAACTCGCGAACAGCTTTTACACGTCCAAATTGCTCAATTCACCACACAAGCATGTGATTGACACATCAGTGTGTTTGTCTGCTCGTAGTCTATCAAAAAATGCATCGTTTTGGAGCAGTCGCGTGTCACAAAATGAGTGTTAGTGCATTGATTTCGGCTTATTGGTCACGATAAATTTAACGTTTAATTTTAACCGATTTTAACAAAGTCACGAACAACTTTCACTCCTCTGAAGCATTCTTTTCACCACACAAGCACGTGATTGACACATTCGTGTGTTTGTGTGCTCTTAATTCAAAAGAAAATGCACTACTTTTGAACAATCGAGGGTCAAAAAATATGTGTTAGTGGGTTGAGATCGAGTTATTGGTCATATTGATCTAACATTCAGTTTTAAGCTATTTTGAACAATTCACGAACAGCTTTTACACGTTTCAAACGCTCAACTCACCACACAATCCTGTGATCGACACATGAGTGTTTTTGTCTGACCGTAGTCTATCAAAGAATGCATTGTTTTGGAGCAGTCGAGTGTCACAAAATGAATGTTAATGCATTGATTTTGGGTTATGGGTCACGACGACTTAATCTTCACTTGTTACCGAATTTTCCAAACTCGCGAACAGCTTTCACACGTCCAAAACACTCAATTCACTACACAAGCATGTGATTGACACTTCAATGTGTTTGTCCGCTCGTAGTCTAACAGAAAGTGCGTCGTTTTTAAACAGTCGCGTGTCACAAATAAAGTGTTAGTGCAGTGAACTCGGGTTATTTGTCACTATCATTTAGTATTCAGTTTTAGCCGATTTTAACAAAGTCGCAAACAGCTTTTACACGTCCAAACCATTTAATTCACGATACAAGCATGTGATTGACACACCAGTGTGTTTGTGTGCTCGTAGTCTTTTACAGAATGCATCGTTTTTGAGCAGCCGAATGTCACAAAATGAGTGCTAGTGCATTGCGATCGGGTTAATTGTCACATTGATTTGGTATCAATTTTAACCGATTTTAACAAACTCGCGAACAGCTCTTACACGTGTGAACACTCAATTCACCACACAAGCATGTCGGCAGCGTGGCGTAGTGGTTCGGAGCGTCGTTTTTACGATGACCATGATCGCAAGGTTGATGGTTCACCTCCCAACCTAGTCTCGTTGTTGCGTCCTTGGATAAGATGCTTCACGATGATTATCTCTGCTTGGTGGAATCTAGCAAGCAGCAAATCAAAAAAAAAAGTCAGAAGAAAATTCAAGCGGAAAACTTGGAAACAAAGGCAACTCCTCAGCGAGTCTGGATTCGTCCTACGCATAGCGCCTCCGTCGCTTTCTCGTGATAGGAGGATAAAGATGAAGAAATCAATCAAAAGCATGTGATTGACACGTCAATGTGTTTGTGTGCTCGAAGTCTATCAATAAATGCATCGATTTTGAGCAGTCTAGTGTCACAAAATGAGTGTTAATTGATTGAATTCGGGTTCTTGATGACATTGACTTAGTTTTTAGTTTTAACCGATTTTAACAAACTAACGAACAGCTTTCACACGTACAAAGCACTCATTTCACCACACCAGCATGTGATTGACACACCAGTGTGTTTGTCTGGTCGTAGTTTATCAGAAATTGCATCGTTTTTGAGCAGTCGCGCGTCACAAACTGAGTGCAAATGGGTTGACATCGAACTAATGGTTCCATTGGTTAAATTTTCATTTTTAACCGGTTTTAACAAACTCGCGAACAGGTTTTACACGTCCAAAACACTCAAGTTACCGCACAAGCATGTGATTTGACGCATTAGTGTGTTCGTGGTTTGAGCAGTCGTTTTTGAGCAGTCGCGTATCACAAAATAAGTGTTAGTGGATTGACATCGGGTTATTGGTCACATTGACCTAATAATCACTTTTAACCGAATTCAACCACCTCGCGAACAGCTTTCACACGTTCAAACTACTCAGTTCACCACACAAACATGTGACTGACACATTGGTGTGTTTGTCTGCTCGTAGGTTACCAAAATTGCAACGCTTTTGAGCAGTCCAGTGTCATAAAACGAGGGTTAGTGAACTGCTTTCGGGTTATTGGTCGCGATGATTTATCCGTCACGTTTAACCGAATTTAACAAACTCCCGAACAGCTTTAACACGTCCAAAACACTCAATTCAGCACACAAGCATGTGGTTGACACATCAATGTGTTTGTCTGCTCGTAGTTAATTAAAGAATGCATCGTTTGTGAGCAGTCTAGTGTCACAAAATGAATGTTAGAGCATTGAATTCGGGTTCTTGGTCACCACGATTTAATATTCATTTTTACCGATTTTACCATACTCGCGAACAGCTTTTACACGTCTGAACGGTCAATTCACCACAAAACCATGTGATTGACTCGTCAGTGTGTTTGTGTGCTCGTAGTCTATCAATAAATGCATCGTTTTTGTGCAGTCGAGTGTCACAAAATGAGTGCTAACTGATTGATTTCGGGTTCTTGGTAACATTGACTTATATTTAATTAAGTTTCTTCAGTGGTGCTATGAGCTTCAAATCCATGAAGTACATCCATCAACCTACAATGCATTCTTCCAGATAACCTTTATTCTACCTAATACCTATAAAGGTTAATTCGCGTTTCTTGTTTCTCGATTTCATTGGGAGACATGATGTTAATGGTCCTGCATGGCAATGACGGTGTGCATACACACAACAGAGGTAGTAAGTGGTAAGACGTTTCAAGGACGTGGTAAGACGTCTCCTGTGGTAAGACGTTTCAAGGACTGCCTATTTCTTGCTGAAAAAAGGTCGAAGCGTAAAACCTTTGACCGCAAGAAGACAGTAGCTCCATACAACTACAATTGACTGGCTATATTCATCCTTCCTTTAGATGAGTTGTTCCAAGGTTCCTTTGTGTAAGCGCCCTCTGACGATGGCTGGCTATGCAAGTGCCTGTCACGGTCCACGAGGATCCAAAGAATTTTCAGAGAAAGCATAGTGTAAGCGCCCTCTGATCTGGTTGGCTTTGCAAGTGCCTATCATGGTCCACATGCCTATCTGAATTCAGCAACTTATTTACTGAAGATTGTGTGTACAGTAACATCAGATCAATTTAATGTTACCAACTCATCTACTACCATCCACAAGATGAACGCGTCCACATCTCTCGATCAATTCGTTTGTGTCTCAACGAATCAAGACACAGTTGCCCCTTCTCTAGCTTCATCTCTTTTGAGTAAGCCTTCACTGGTCCTAACCAAAGTGAATACGATGTTCACACGACTAGAGAAAACTCTACCTACAATTACCAGCATAGTGTTAGCACCTCGACGTTGGCTGGTTTAATTGCCTGTCTTGGTCCACATGCCTAATCAAAGTCGTTGAAGTAGAAGGTGAGGCTCCGACATGACGGGAATAATGCCGAGATCATGAAGAAATGACATCCAATTTGGAGAAAGCATAGTGTAAGCGCCTATGACGATGGCTGGCTTTGCAAGTGCCTGTCTTGGTCCACATGCCTATCCACAAAAGGATTACGTCATAATTGAACAACAATCACTTCATCTCGCAGACGTCGTAAATTCAAGCGTATATGTTGATTTTTTCACTGCTTGTTAGGGACCATCCGGTTTTTACATTAAGAAGGAATATATTTATTGAGGATCCATAAAAATAGAAGACATCTTATGTAATCACAATACCTCTATGTGCTAACAATTGGCAACAATTCTGTCTGTTTTTTACCCGTATTCAAAATTTCTTTTAAGCCTTGAGTATGTTAAGGAGAAGGTTAGCTTTGAGATATATTGTTCTATAGAGGTGTAAGGCAGGAGATTTAGCGATTATTCTGAGTTTTATTTAGGGGGTGGGGGATGCTATGCTGCACTGATGAGACCTAATAAGGTCGAAACGCGTCTGCAGCTGCAAAAAACGGGTTAGTTAAAGTACAGAAACTGGTTGGGAGATTAGCTATTGGTTGGGTCAAAAGGGTTTTCATGGTGTGGAGTTGCTATCTCCCCGCGTAGTAATTTCATTTTCTAAGTTTGACCATAGGCCATCAGATCAAGCTTATAGTCAGTCCTAGACTTTAGTCCTAGACTTTAGACTTTAGTCCTAGACTTAAGACTCATAGTCAGTCCTAGTCAGTCCTAGCCATCAGATCAAGCTTATAGTCAGTCTTAGACTTGAGAGCAGTCCCATACTTTATAGTCATCACGGGGGTGTAGTGTGTAGTAGCACCTAAAATGTCTTTGCTACCTCTGCTGTGTGTATGCATACCGTCATTGCCATGCAGGACCATTAACATCATGTCTCCCAATGAAATCGAGAAACAAGAAACGCGAATTAACCTTTATAGGTATTAGGTAGAATAAAGGTTATCTGGAAGAATGCATTGTGGGTTGATGGATGTACTTTATGGATTTGAAGGTCATAGCACCACTGAAGAGACTTAATTTAATAGTCGAAACGTATCCCGTCTGGTGCAAAATGACTTATATTTAATTTTAACCGATTTTAACAAACTCGCGAACCGCTTTCACACGTCCAAAGCGCTCATTTCACCACCCAAGCATGTGATTGACGCTTCAGTGTCTTCGTGTGCTCGTAGTCTATCAAAACAAGCCACGTCATAAAGTAGTCGAGTGTCATAAAATGAGTGTTAGTGCATTGAACTCGGGTTGTTGGTTACATTGATTTAGTACTCAGTTTGAACCGATTTTAACAAACTCGCAAACAGCTTTCACACTTTTAAAACACTCATTTCACTGCACAAGCATGTGGTTCACGCATCAGTGTGTTTGTGTGCTCGTAGTTTATCAAAAATTGCATCGTTTTTGAGCAACCGAATGTCACAAAATGAGTGTTAGTGCAATGAGTTCGGGTTATTGGTTTTATTGTAACAATTTTTAAATTTAACCGATTTAACAAAATCGCGAACAGCATTCACACGTCCAAAACACTCACTTTTATACATGAGCATGTGATTGACACATCAGTGTGTTTGTGTGCTCGCAGTCTATCAATATTGTGTGCTCGTAATTTATCAGTTGGTGTGTTCGTAATCTATCTGAAAATGCACTGCCTTTAAATAGTCGAGTGTCACAAAAAGAGTGTTAATGAGTTGAGATTGGGTTATTGGTCACATTGACTTATATTCCGTTTTAACCGGCTTTAACAAACTAGCGAACAGTTTTCACAGGTCCAAAACACTCAATTCATTGCACAAGCATATGATTGACGCGTTAGTGTGTTTGTATGCTTGTAGTCTATCAGAAAATGCATCGTTTTTGAGCAGTCGGGTGTCATAAAATGAGTGTTAGTGGATTAATTTCGGGTTGATGGTCACAATGATTTAACGTCAGTTTTAACCGATTTTAATAAAGCCGCGAACAGCTTTGACACGTCCAAAACACTCCATTCATCACACAAGCATGTGATTAACACATCAGTATGTTCGTGTGTTCGTAGTCTATCAAAAATTGCAACGCCTTAGAGCGCAGTCGAGGGTCATAAAATGAGTGCTAGTGGACTGCTTTCGAGTTATTGGTCACATTGATCTAATATTCAGTTTTAACCGGTTTTAACAAACTCGCGAACAGCTTTCACACGTCCAAAACACTCAATTCATCTCACAAGCATATGATTGACACATCAGTGTGTCTGTCTGCTCGTAGTCTATCAAAAAATGCATCGTTTTTGAGCAGTCTAGAGTCACAAAAATAGTGTGTGTGCATTGATTTCGGGTTATTGGACAAATTGATTTGGCATTTAATCTTAGACGATTTTAACGAACTCACGAACAGCTTTTACACGTGCAAAACACTCAAGTCACCACACAAGCATGTGATTGACTCATCAGTGTGTTTGTGTGCTCGTAGTCTATCAAAAAATGAATCGTTTTTGAGCAGTAGAGTGTCACAAAATGAGTGGTAACTGATTGAATTCGGGTTATTGGGCAAATTGAGTTAGTTTTTACTCTCAGACGATTTTGACAAACTCACGAACAACTTTTGCAAGTTTCAAACACTCATTTCACCACACAAGCATGTGATTGACACATCAATGTGTTTGTTTTTTCGTAATCTATAAGAAAATGCTATGTTTTTAAGCAGTCGCGTGTCACAAAATGAGTGTAAATAGATTGAATTCGAGTTGTTGGTCACATTGATTTGGTACTTAGTTTTAACTTTTTTAAACATTCTCGGAAACAACTTTTGCACGTCCAAAACACTCAATTCACTGCACAAGTATGTCATTGACACACCAGTGTGTTTGTGTGCTCGTAGTCTATCAAAGAATGCGTCGTTTTTGAGCAGCCGACTGTCCAAAATGAGTGTTGGTGGATTGAAATCGGGTGGTTGGTCTCAATGTTTTGGCCATCAACTTTACACATATTTAACAAACTCGTGAACAGTTTTCACACGTCCAAAACACTCAATTCACCACACAAGCATGTGATTGACACATCAGTGTGTTTGTGTGCTCGTAGTCTATCAAAAAATGAATCGTTTTTGAGCAGTCGAGTGTCACAAAATGAGTGGTAACGGGTTGAGATCGGGTTTTTGGACATATTGATTTAGCATTTAGTTTTAACCGATAGAAACTCACGAACAGTTTTTACACGATTCAAACACTCTAATCATCACAGAAGCATGTGAGTGACACATCAGTGTGTTTGTCTGCTCGTAATCTGTCAGAAAATGCGCTGCTTTTGAATAATCGAGTGTCACAAAATGAATGTTAGTGCATTGAGGTCGGATTATTGATCGCATTGATTTAAAATTCAGTTTTAACCGACTTTAACAAACACGCGAACAGCATTCACACGTCCAAAACACTGCGGTCACCCCACAAGCAGGTGATTGACGCATCAGTGTGTTTGTGTGTTTGTAGTCTATCAAAGAATGCATCGTTTTTGAGCAGTCGAATTTCACAAAATGAGTGTTAGTAGATTGAGCTCGGGTTATTGGTCGCATTGATTTAGTACTCAGTTTTCACCAATTTCAACAAACTCGCGAACAGTTTTTGCACCTCCAAAACACTCAAGTCACCACACAAGCATGTGATTGACACATCAGTGTGTTTGTGTGTTCGTAGTTTATCAGAGATTGCATCGTTTTTGAGCAGTGGAGTGTTACAAAATGAGTGTTAGTGGATTGATTTCAAGTTTTCGGTCACATTGCTTTAGTTTTTAGTTTTACTCGATTTTAACAAATTCACGAACAGTTTTTATGCGTCCAAAACACTCAAATCACCACACAAGCATGTGATTGACACATCAGTGTGTTTGTCTGCTCGTAGTCTGTTAATAAATGCATCGTTTTTGAGCAGTCGAGTGTCACAAAATGAGTGCTAGTGGATTGATATGGGGTTATTGGTCGCGATGATTTATTATTTAGTTTTAACCGATTTTAACAGACTCGCGAACAGCTTTTAGACGTTTGAAACACTCAAATCACCACACGAGCATATGATTGACACACCAGTGTGTTTGCCTGCTCGTAGTTTATCAAACAATGCATCGTTTTTGAGCAGCCGACTGTCCAAAATGAGTGTTAGTGGATTGAATTCGGGTGGTTGATCTTAATGTTTTGGCCATCAATTTTACACGTTTTAACAAACTCGCCAACAGTTTTCACACGTCCAAAACACTCATTTCACCGCACAAGCATATGATTGACACATCAGTGTGTTTGTGTGCTCGTGGTTTATCAAAAAATGCATCGTTTTTGAGCAGTAGAGTGTCACAAAATAGTGGTAACGGATTGAATTCGGGTTAGTGGACACATTGATTTAGCATGTAGTTTTAACCGATAGAAACTCACGAACGGCTTATACACGTCCAAAACACTCAATTGCCACAGAAGCATGTGATTGACTCATCAGTGTGTTTGTCTGCTCGTAATCTGTAAGAAAATACACTGCTTTTAAATAGTCGAGTGTCACAAAAAGAGTGCTAGTGGATTGAGGTCGGGTTATCGGTGGAATTGATTTGATATTCAGTTTTAACCGACTTTAACAAACACGCGAACAGCTTTTACACGTTCAAAACACTCATTTCATTGCACAAGCAGGTGATTAACGTTTCAGTGTGTTTGTGTGCTCGTAGTCTATCAAAAAATGCATCGTTTTTGAGCAGTCGAGTTTTACAAAATGAGTGGTAGTGGATTGAGTTTGGGTTATTAGTCACATTGATTTAGCATTGAGTTTTAACCGAGTTTAACAAACTCGCGAACAACTTTTACGCATCTGAAACTTTCATGGCACCGAAACACCCTGTGAGTGACACATCAGTGTGTTTGTCTGCTCGTAGTCTATCAGAGAATGCATCGTTTTTGAGCAGTCGAGTGTCACAAATTGGGTGTTAAAGACCTGTTATCGGGTTATTGGTCACATTGATTTAGCATTTAATTTTAGGCGATTTTAACAATCTTACGATCAGCTTTTACACGTTTCAAACACTCAATTCAGCAGAGAAGCATGTGATGGACACATCAGTTTGTTTGTTTGCTCGTAGTTTATCAGAAAATGCACTGGTTTTGAAAAATCGAGTGCCACAAAGTGAGTGCTAGTGGGTTGAGATCGGGTTATTGGTCACATTGTTCCAATATTTTTTTTTAACCGATTTAACAAATTTGCGAACAGTTTTCACACGTCTAAAACATTCAATTCACTTCACAAGCATGTGATTGACGCATCAGTGTGATTGTCTGCTCGTAGTTTATCAGGGAATGCGTCTAAATTCATGCATGTAAGTAAAATCGCTTAAAACTAAGTTCAGGCGAGGTGTACTGTTCAGTAACGAAGTGGGAACGACGTCTCACACTGGTTTCGCACAGGTCTGCAAAACGTCTTACACAGCTTCAACAACAGTAGACTTGGAATGTGAATGTTTATAATCATGTTAGTAGCAGTCGCTCCACTAATTTTAACCAGTTTGTGTGTTTTATTTGTTACGTCATAATTATGTTGACATGGTTTGCGACCTGCAAGCGTGGTCAGCGTTTTTCTCGTTGATCCAAGTCGAGTGTTTTGGAACCGCAATTATATTTCGTTGACTTAATAACAAGTTTGGCAAAGCTGCAGTGATAAAATGGGTGCTGACTTCTTTGAGATATATTCACTTTCACTCATTCTGTGGCACTTGCTTGCTAGACGCTAATGCAACAACATTCGAGAGAGTGGAAACACATGAACACACTCATGTGTCAATCACTCTTTTGCTTTGAGAACTGGGAAGAGTAGGTAGGCTCGTTCAGGCTTTACGCGAATTTGCAAAAAAATGGAAAAAACTTGAGTGTTGAAAAATGCGCATGTTAACTAGAGATGTGCTTAACTGTTACTTTTGAAGAACTATTACTTTTTTGTCATTCATCGAAAACAGCCTTTTACTCTAGTAGCAGGTACAAGAAATAACAGAAAACAAAATAGCGAGTGAACCATGCTAGCAAACATGGGCTTCCCATTTTCATACTTCAGCGCGCTGCGTGGCCTTTTTTTTTGAATAAAGGCTTACTCTCAGGCTTACTCTCACTTTGTTTCCGAAGATAAAAATTTTTGTTTCCCAAAAACAAACATTTGTGACAAAATGCCTTGACGACATGTGAGCAATCATCATTTAATATCGTTTGAATTTTTTTTTGAAAACACAAAAACGAAACAAAACAAATTGTTTCCAAAACAAAATTTTGTTTCCAAAACAAAAACGAAACCTGACAAAGTGTTTCCGAAATAAAAATTTGTTTCAAAAACAAACTGTGACAAACTTTTTGCCTCGTTCGGGCAATTTTGTTTGTAAAACAACTTCGAAACAAAACCAATTGTCTCCAAAACAAAGATGGCAAAATTATGCAGAAAAGCCTCTGTTTTCAAAAAGTAAGCTGTTGACTTCGGAGGCTAGACCTCCTCCCCTCCTCTTGGCATAGGCCGTGTGTTTTGTTCATGTCAGGTTTGGGTAAGTTCACCATGGACAAAAATCGAACATCGACGGCTTACAGTTGTGTATCTTAACCACAGAGCCGCTAAGCCCCCTGCCCCCCCTTAGCGCCGGCCCTGCGTAACTATATGGCGAAAAATATGCAATATGAATTATCAAATATCTAATAAAATTTCTGTTTGTTAAAGATGATTGGCAACACCATTATTTATGACCTTAAGTTAACTCCCATACTAACCTATGATAACCTATAGTTGAACGACTTTCGCTTATATAACTTAGCTCCATGCTGCCATCTTCCGGATGACATCAACCAAAACCTTCGAAACAAAACTTATCCATTCATTCAAAATGCTCGAAACAAAACGTTTCGTTTCGGTGCGTGTATTTGGATTTCAATTTTGTGGAAGAACTATGCAACACTGGTGGAAGATCATTATCATGTAATAGATACATGATTTTAGCTAATTCTAATTTGTATACATCATCTAGAACTAGGAAATTTCAAATTTAGATGTTGATATAACTCGGTATTAGGGTGTTGTAATCTTTTTTGCCTATGATTCTCGAGTTTGTATAGAGTCTTACTCGAAGTTGTTTCAATTTGTTTTCAGAAGCTGAGCCCCAGGCACTAATTCCATATTGTATTCGCGAATAAACTATGCCATAGTAGAACATGCTCAGAGTTTCCTTAGTAGCAAAAGGTCGTAATTTGTAGAATAAACCAGAATAACGCGCCAGTTGCAAGGACAAATGACTGATATGCGAGGACCAGGTGACTTCGTCATCAAGAAGCACGCCCAGATATTTAACGGTGCTCACACGAGAAATAGTATAGTCATTTGCACGTAGGAAAACACAATTTACTTTGGTTCGAGGTTGCTTATTGATAATCATTAGGGCGATTTTTGGTTACAAAAGTTACTTTTTGTCTATTAGGTTACATTTTGGTTTTCGTGCTTTTTTGCATAATTTTTGTTAATTTTTTGTCTTGGATTGATACAAGAAAGATAAATTTACAATCTGCAAACACTAAGGTGCCTCTTTGCATCTTCCAGTAATGCTTAAATGTTTTGTGACGTAATAATTGTTCGTTCGTGAACATGCTCATAATCGGTAACAAATACAACATAAACTAAGATCTTGCATGGTTAGCTGTCAGTCTGTCACAGAATAGGATAAATAGACCAAGTCTAAGGCCATTGCGGTCAACTATGGTGTATTTTGTTATTTTTTTCAGAAAGTAAGAGCCATTAAGCTTGCAATTATTCACTATTTTCGGAATATGCAAAGGACAGAAACTTTCTACCGCAAAATGTAAAACACTACATGTGTGTTCACTATAACTTAAGCACGAGGTAGAACTGGGCCTTCTTCACGTTTTTTCGTGTTTGGCTGCAATTATTTTCGTTTTACTTTTATTCGTTTAACAAAGTTACTTTTTGGTTACTTTTTTACAAAAATAAAGTTACATTTTTAAGTTTTTTAGGTTACAAAAAAATCGCCCTAATAATCATATAGTTTGTTTTTACATAGTTTAGCGAAAGTTTGTTTTTGCGAAGCCAATAATCGATTTTTCGTAGTTCATAGTTCACTCGCTTTTCCAATTTGTCAAGATTACTATCCAAAACAATAAAAAGGTGTCATCAGCAAATATTGTGACATCAAAATCGGAGGACAAAGAAAGATCATTTATATACCTTAAGAATAGTGTAGGGCCTAGACATGATCCTTGAGGAACCCCTCAAGTTACCATTTTCCGTTCTGATTTAGCATTATGAATTTTAGTGTCTGTTAGTTAAATAACTTGCGAAAAGACCAATTGCAGTTCCACGAATTCCAAAGTATTTGTTCATTTTAGAAAATAAAATGTTGTGATCGACAGTATCAAAGGCTTTTGACAAATCACGAAAAAGACAGCGACTGAATAGGTCCTTATCAATATTTTTCATTAGCTTATCATGTATGTTGTTTATAGCATAGGTTGTAGAATATTTTTTCTAAAGCCAAATTGATGATTGCTGAACAGATTAATTTGCAAGGGACAAATTAATGTTTCGACTATAACCAAAGTCTCGTCAGCCTTGCTACGCACAGCCATGCAAAGTATTTGTTCATTTTAGATTCATGCAAATGAGTGGGTTGCCATGGGGGCTTCTAGTAATGTGGGCTAGTTAGGCTACCGGTAACTTAGTTGTGGGTTAGTAGTTATAGGTTCTTTCATTGGGTATTGTTGTTTGGGGCCAGTCGCCTGCCAAAAATAGGGCACAACCTAGAAAAGAGATGAAGTCGAGATGTCCAGGTAAAGCAATGCAAAAAAGAGTCTTTACTGTCTGGAATGAGTTTAGCCTGGATTGGCTGTGCGTAGCAAGGCTGACGAGACTTTGGTTATAGTTGAACAGATTAAATTTTTCAAGGAATTTGATTAGTCTACAATCTATTAATTTTTCAAAAATTTTATTAAATTGAGAGAGATGGAAATAGGCCGATAATTGTTAACATTATTTCCTCTCCTTTTTTGTAGATAGGTATTACTTCTGCAAGTTTTAACGCTTTCGCATAAACACCTTGAGTTATTGCGGGGTTGAAAAGTTAACTGAGTAGCGGAGAGATGATGTGTTTGCTGATTTTCAAGGTATTAATATCTTCCACTTTTTATTGGCCTTATTACGCTATCAAAAAAAAGCCTAGAAAATGGGTTTCGTGATACCCAACGAAAAACTGGATGAAACTTCGTAAATTTGAAGATTAAGAAATTCTGAATTCAAATCTCGTGTCTTTGGTGTCCAGCAGGTGCCGCTACGTCATAATGACGTCATAAAGACAAAAATAGCTCTTTCAAAGATGCAGAAATTCCACACACTTAAAAGCCTCTAGATTTTTTGTGGCTGGTGTAAATGCGTCTGACCACTTTCAAAGTAATCTTTCGTCGACAGACTATATCTGTGCCAAACTGTGACGTCATAAGTTGATGATGTCACAACCCACAAGTAAAAGATTTTGTAAAAACAATTATTTTTTCTAGTTGGGGTGTATACAGTTCCTTATAGCGTAGGTTGTAATACGTTTAACAAGTTCAAAATCGGTGCGAAAAATTCAAATATACATATTACCACATCTGCAAAATTTCGACCAGTTTTATTCAGTAGCTTTTTTGCTAATGACCTACAATGATCACATATTCACCAATAGCTTAAACCGCAACCAGACCAGAAAATGAATAATCGTATCGAGTAATTGCTTCCAACTTCTTGTGTTAATAGTACAAACACTTTAAAATAGTTTGGAGACATTTTTAGTCAATAATTTGCCTTTATTTTAAATATTGACGTCATAACTTGATGACGTCATAAACCACAAGCAAAATTTTGCAAAAAAAAAATTTTGCTAAGCAGGGTGTATATACGGTTCCTTATTACTTCATTTATAGTAAGTTTAAAAAGCTGAGTTTTGGCTTGGAAAATCTAAGTATACATATTAACACATCTGCAATACTTTGGCCAGTTTTATGGAGTATTTTATATTCTTATAGACGTACAACAATTACTTATTAACCGCTAGCTTAATGCGCAATCATACAAGGTAGTAAGCAATTGTATCGAATAATATTGCTTCCAACTTCTTGTGTTAGCAATGCAGACACTTTAAATAGTTTGGGACATTTTCAGTCAATATTTTGCTTTTGTGCCAAATACTGACGTTATAAGTTGATGACGTCATATCACCCACAAGTAAAAATTTTCTCTGAACAAAGTGCACACAAACTTTTTTTAACCACAATTTTCATTGAAAAATAATGTGAAACTTGACGAGGATAAATTATGTATGCGATACATACTGGCACACCTGCAAATTTTGTCCAGTTTTATCAAATACCTTCTAGGTTACGAGACGACTATCCTATCCTACTCTCCAACGGATAACTTTACAATACTTCACGTATTTCAACTGCTGCATCAAGCTAACGCTAAGGAGTTCAGTTGGAATGAATTCAAGCACTTCGAAGCATTTTTTAATGTAACCAGAAACAACATACCGGTACTCTTTGTGTCAGATATATGCAATTAAATGATGGCGTCATAATTCACAAAAAAAATATATTTTACGAACAAGAACTTTATTGGATCAGCGAATTAATTTTATAAGGAACTGTTCGTTGCAGCCAATCTACTTTAAAAAGATGTAAACATAAATTTTTACGCTGTAATATATTTTCATTGACTAAATTTCGTATCTACAGTAGCTAAAACACTATGGCTAAAACACCTATAGGTTACATTGATAAGCTAGTTTTATTGCTTGAAAAACAAAGAGAAATTTGGTGTGAATAAGCTATCTTAAATTTCGTTACATTAAAATAAAACCTTCAGTGACGACAAGCATATTTCAACATTTTTCAACTGGCTACAAATTGGTTGTCATTTCTATCATCGTCATCACTGACATCATTCAATAGTTCTACTTCAAGTACGGTCTCACAATCATTTTCACAAACAACGCAAGAGCAGAGTTCGGTGCAGGATACACCGCGTCCAACGCAAGAACACTGATTGTTAAAACTTTAATTTGGATGGATTTTTTACAATCGCAAGAGTGATTTTGCAGCAATTCTTCTGATGGGGCTTGCTCGTGGGTCATCCAACGGACCAAAACTTCATTGTTTGCAGCAATTATCCAACTACTACCGTTGGGACTTGGAACATTAATATTAGTTTGAAATGCTTTCCGCCAAGTAGCCGCCTGGTAATTAGCTCGTACGATATGATGTACCACGGCATTGCGGCAAAAAGGCAAACTCACCTCATTCAAAGCTTTTGTACAAAAAAGGTTGTACCGTGCTTCGTTCATGCCATTGCCAGAACGCCAGTAAAACTTGCACACAAAACGTTCCATATTTGCTGCAAGAACATCAGATATTCTAAAATGTGTCCCAAGACTTTGAAATCCGTTTTAGAACTGTACATATTGCTTGAACAGTGCAATTGTTTTCTTTTTTTCTTTTCCAACGAAAGCACTAGTTGAATCAACCCCGGTAAAAATATGCAGCCCCAAAAGCCCCTTGGTAGTGCGACTTTCCATCTCTTGCCCTAGCAACGTAATGTTACTGATGCGCTTTTGGATTCCTAACAATGAAATATAAATAGTTTAAGTTGGAGCATCTGTCAAGTGTCAATACAATTGGTAAAAGTAGGAAAAATTACTATCCATCAACTCACGCGCACTGCATTTAAAACATTAGACTTCATCAAGTTAGTAACAATAGCAGGTAATAAAAAAATAAACTTTTATGAATGCCCAATAACTTCATTTTGTAAAAACGCATCAGTAACATACTCCAAATAAATAGTAGCTAATAGCTTTTGGTACAGAAAAAGACCAATTACAAAAAAATCTGAGTCAGCACTGGACGGAAAAATATTTGAATACCTTTCGGCAGCATGCATAGAATTCAAAAACAACCGAGTGTCAGCTTCGGCGTGATCACAGTGAAGCTCCGGAACTTGCACATTGTTTCCACCACAATAAAGTAACATCACAAGAAGCTCCATGCGTAACGAATAAATAAAAAAAAAATTTACCCCATTTAGTAGTTCTCGATAGAGCTACACGGAAAGCTCTTCTTTATTGGGATCGCGACGAAGAAATTCCTTCCACTGTTTTGGTAACTACTGCTCTGAGATAGTAATTCTGCAAAGAGATGATGAAACTTTTTGGATGTAATGGCCTAAACGATGGGCTTGTTCAAGAGCTTTGATGGAAATAACTGGATAAGTGACAAATACTATATACAAGGTTGGCCAAAAAAAATTGCACCCTTTTTTTTTTTATAGACAAAGTGCCATAACTTTTTTTTGCATAGAGATAACAATTAAAAATTTTTACTATTTTTTTACAACGATATATTGTATAGCTGTTTGAAATTTTTACAATGAAATTCCTGGAAGTAAAAAAAGGACGTCCATTTAAACGTTAAAAACTGCAATCTCTTTTCACAAGGTGCGTTCAAAGGTTTTTTGCTAGTAACGTAGCTTTTTCTTGTAATTGGCCTTTCTATACTCATTGTGACGTAACAATGCCTAAATGCTAACAATTTTTTTTTCAAATGATGATAACTTTGTAATTCCAAGCCCCACAGTGGTAAGTGACCACGCTGGAAGATGTTAATGATATTGACCCGAGAGGCTAGTAGCCTCAGTTTTCAGTTTGACTGCATTTTTCAGTTTAAATGCGTTTGGAGCGCTCTGGAGCGAAACGTTTACCACGGCAGAAGATTTGAAAATACCATAGAATTGAAAGAAGCCATTCTTCAAGAGTAGGAAGCATTCCCCCAAGCGGTAATCAATAACGCCATCGATGGGTTTCGATGTCGTGAGCGGTTGATGATCGCAAAAAACGGACAACACATCGAAAAATATTGAACGAATGAACAATCGCTTACAATTTGTGCCGTGTTAGTTTTCACCCAATTGCAGTTTGTGATACTCACTATTTAAACACCTGTAATTTTGTCATTTAATGGAAACTTTTAATAATATTTTACACAGCTACGCAATACATTGTCGTAAAGAAACAGTAAAAATTTTAAAATGTTATCTCATTCCAAAAAAAAGTTATGACACTTTGTCCAAAGGTGCAATTTTTTTGGCCAACCCTGTATCAACTCCGGAAGCATTAAAGCGAAAACCCAATTTTGTAACTTGAGTTAAAATACAAGCAGCCAATTCCATGAGTGTCTTAGGAAGTCTAGACCGAAGAAAGCTGTGAATCAAGCGCGTTGCATCAATACCTAACAACAGCGCAATTCGGCATCGCGCCGATAGCTTTTTCTTCTGCGGACCAATTACTCTGGACCAAATCAACTTTGACAGATTCCAGCGTTTCAGCTAGAAAACCATCAGAACTTGCCAGGGGATATGACACTGGCCCAAGGGAATAAGTAAGCACTTTATGAAGTTTGACTCTATCTTGTTTTACCAGTATGATGAGTCGCGTAAACAGCTTTCTATTCGATACATATTTTCCTTTCTTATCCTTTTTAGGCTTTACAGCAGTTTTAAATGTGTGCAAGTTCATTTTCTTCAAGGGACAGTGAAATTCTGTCGGATCAGAGATAAACCGGGCAGTAAAATGATGCTGTGCTTCTTTTCCGCATTTGTAAGCTTTCATGAAATCTTCTTGACAAAAAGGGGATGCAACAACTCCAGAGTAAATGTTGATTAACTCAGATCTTTTATAATCAAAAGGATTAATCATGGTTTCAACAACATCAATAACGCTATCGACCCCAACTGCGTCTCGAGCACGACATGAAGGTTCAAGGATTTTTTCTACGCCGATCTGAAGCAGGGTTGCCAGGTTGGCATTTTTTATGCCAAATTCCAGAAATTTGGCATTTTTTGAAGTGGTTTGGCACGGAAAATTTTGTTTGGCATATACGTCATAGTTTGGCATATTTTTGGCATTTTTTAAGAATTTGGCATTTTTTTAAACAGTGCTTGGCATTTTTTTGTACTTGGCAACATGCTGACAGTTTTGATTAGCTTTTTTTAGCTAGTGCTGGTACTGATTTATAATACAGCGCGGATAAGTCAATTGTTGGGATTGCTTTAGCCGCATTGTATTATAAATGGCAACACTCGTCTTAAGTGGAAGGCTAATGAGATGTTTTTGGTGTAAAGCAGGGGTAGGCAAACTTTTCACACGAAGTAACACATTTGAAAAAATTTTGAAGCCGAAGGCCGTACTGATTGGAAGAGCAAAAAAAGTCTACACGTCCTCAGATGCCATATTTTCCACGGAAAATCAGTGAAGAGCAAAAAAAAAAATAATAAAAAAAGTCTTGATTCACGGCAGGAGTTTGTATTTGCCAGAGGTTTCATATGAAACCTCTACTTCTGACAATCTTCAAGTTCTGTACCACCAACTAAAGTCTGTCTCTTGAGCTGTAGACTCGGGTTTGATTCCGAGTCGGATCAAACCAATTACTTTAACATTGGTATTCACAGCTTCCCTGCTTGACGCTCAGCATTAAAGGGACAGTGTGGAGAACAAACCGGCAAGTTTACTTGTGCCGTTGGGAAAGGCACTTAGCGGGATTCCCCCATCTTGGTGTGGTAGACAGATGGCTGGCAACTCCTAAGCGAGCTCGTATAGCGCTTTGATCGCTTTCTCGTGATAGGAGGATAAATATGCAACTAAATAAAAATAAAAAAAATAAACTAACGAGTTTATATTTCTGTAAGTGTCCGTGGGCCTCACAACAAAAAAATTTTAAAGACGTGAAACGAAGTGCGTTCTAAAAATAGTACTACCCCTATCCTGGTATAGTCCTTGTTTTAAGAAGTACTGCGTTTTTCGTATTTAAAATCGATATTTCGTTACATTGGGAAGAAAATTTATCGTTTCTGGTGCTCATTGGCTATTACCAGGGTTGGGAAAAATCGATTGTATTCGATATTCTTTACTTTTTGTTCATCGAATGCACTGGAGCCTTTGCTTTTTTGAATGAGTATTGAATATGGCCTTGTCTTTACTTTTTGTCGGCTTAAATCGATATTCCATTCTTTTCGTCCAATTATTTGATTTTACTTTAGTAAATTTAAAATACTTGACAGTATGTCATTCCTTTTTTGCTGATATAATTTTTTTGTGCCGAAACCCCGACTGAAAATAAAAATAAAACAAAGTGGCTAGAAAAAGGTCGTTTCGCGGTGCTTATCTTTAAGCTACTGCGTGACCGTGAGCAAATTTTCCAGAAAAAGCGTACCGTACCGGATACGGCTAAACTAAATGCTCAATTGGTTAGGCTGTAGGTAGCTGGGCCTTGTATTGCGCCATGGAAGCAAAGTTAGCCGTTTAGTGGTAGTGTAGGTATGTAGGCAGTGGTGGAATTCAAAATTTTTGTCAGCCGGTTCTGTTACAAGAATTAAGCTATATTTCAGCCGGTTCTCTTTCAACTAAATCATAGTACAGGTATCAAGAGCCATGCTGGCCGGTTCGCTGATAAAATGAAATTCCGTGAGACGGTTCGATAGAACCGGTATGAACCGGCTGAATCCCACCACTGTAGTGTATATAGGTACCGGTAATTTTACTGCTTTATCAGTGGCCTACTGAATTAGTGATCAGCTGGTAGCCTGCTGTATTTTGGTTTATTGAAAAACAATCATAGGCCCACCCAGTACCGGTACCAGAAATAACGTAGAGGGAAACTCAAGGTTGATATGAGTTTCTAGTGGTATAGTGCATAAAGCTCAGGAGTGAGACCGCTTAACTATTGAATATATCGATAAAATTGCTTAACAAAATCCAGCTTTTGTTCAATCAGTTACTGTACCAGGAGGCCTGCGCCAGTGATGATCGGAGTCAAAAATTGTTAACTCCTACTCCGCTTTTGCTCCGAAAAATTTGAATCCTACTCCGCTCCTACTTCGTTTGTTTTAAAAATGTTTAACTCCGACTCCTGTTTCGACTCCTGTTAATAATGCAGTTTCAGTAGATAGGCAAAACACATCTGAACTAAAAAATGAAGAAAATCTGTTAAAAAAAAAGCAAACTCCGGCTCCGCTTCGGTTCCGATTTTTTTAAAGGTGGCTTCTGCTCCTGCTCTACTCCGGTCAAAACGGCGATACTCCGGCTCCTGCTCCGGCTCCGGTTGTTGATCATCTCTGGCCTGCGCTCTATGACTACTCACAGAGTTGGGCAGTACCGCGGTACTGCAACGCGGTACTTTTTTAGTACCGTTATCGGTACCGTCGATACTTTTTTAAAAATCTACCGTTTTTGGTACCATCGTTTCTTTTTAGACCGTTTAACTCGATATTTCGGTAACTTCTTTTTGAGTAAACTTAAGAGAGCCAAATCGGAAAACTTTCCGAGTTTTTCCGCGAAAAGCATCTTCGAAAAGTACCGCGAAACTACGTTGTTGTAGATCAGTGGTCGGCAACCACCGGGCTGCGGCCCCGTGCGAAGTTTGTTTACCGGTCCGTATGCGTTTTCAGAATAAATGCTTTGAATTAGAAACATTTTTATAACGTTGGACGCAATTTCAGTCGCCAACGAATTTTCGCGGTTTAAACTCAATTTAGCAAACTTATTTATCGAAAAAGGGCATGCAGTGAGAGCAGTCAGTATGGACAATGCAAAAGTTTTTTCGCAGCTTATGGCTAAAAGCAGAAGCTTGACTAAAATAAATGAAAGGAGGCTGCAACCATTCTTAATTTGAAAAATCCTAGATTAAAAGTTAGGTTTTAGCATCTTATTACAGAACCAAACTGGGAGGGGCATGGCACCGTATTCCCCCTGCGTTCGCCTGAAACGGCAGTTTTTTTTAATCCCCTAGAAGTGCCGTTATAGACGAATTCTACTGCCAATATTGTTAACAATTGATTTCTGAATAGAAATAAATTCAATAATAATGCGAATCAGTGTTTCAAAAAGTGCTGGATAACTGAGTTCAGTTTGAGCAAATATATAAATTCACTCACCACAGTTTAATAACATCTATTTAAAACCCGACAGTTTGTTTCATCCAAAAATGTGTTGCAAATAACGAAGTTTTATAAAAATCATAAAAAATTCCTCAACGCCAGAGCTGGGCAAACTGCGGGTCGCATGCAGACATTTTTTTTTGCACTTCACCGATTTTCAGTGGAAAAATAGTAAATCTGCGGACGTGTAGACTTTTTTATTTTTACTCATCAATGCTTTGTGGGGGTAATTTGGATTAACACTTTCCAAAAAGAAGGATTGTGTAAAAATGGTTGAATACCACTGGTTTAGACTATGTGGAAAAAATTTATTTCTCTGTCATTGAATCAAAGTAAAACTATAGACCTGCAAATTCTGAGAAAAATGTAGATTTTGATTCATCTAAAAGTTCTGAGTATGCTGCTACTGATACACCAACCTCTACTAGAAGTGGCATTGAAAATGAAAACATTCTCCTTCAACACAATGATGAAATTCACTCAGCAAGAACCTTTGCAACTTTTTTTTCGTATATAGGCCATAAGCTCTTTTACGTCCTTAGCATTGTTCGAATGTAGTAACGTAGCCAGATAAGCAGGGTGTGACAAAAGTTTCTGCTCTCCAGGGCGAGTTTCTGATGATGATACTCCTTATACCTAGTCTTGTAACGAATGAAGAAGACCAACAGATTATTATACATGTTGCCATACATGAGAATGCTTGTTTTAGTAAACGTGCCGCTGTCGCCTTGTTGATGTAACCGAAGTGTTCGCGTGCAGTATTAAGATTCGCGTGAGACTGCAACTCAGACCTTGCGCTAGCACCAGATGCGACAAAAAGTTTGATAAGGTTTTAATTTCGTTGTTTTGCAAGACGAAAACCGAAACAAAAACTAATTTTTTGAGAAAAAAATTTTCGTTTCAAAAGTACCGAAAATCAGTACCGAGTAACGATATCGTCGATACTTTTTTAAAAATGTACCGTTATCGGTACCGACGGTACTTTTTTAGCAAAGTATCGGTACCGATATCGTCGTTACTTTTAAAGTACCGAGTGCCCAGCTCTGACTACTCAGTACTTGAAGTTGAGCAAAGCAATAGCTGAAGCTGCTCTTGCAGGCACGTTTGGAGTGTGGGAGGGAGCTACAAAAAAGTTGTTAAGGAAAGTTCTCCAAAAACATTGTTAAAAAGCATCATCTAAAATAAAATCACTCACACTCGGCGTGTACTATTAATAATAGACACCTGACAGTCAAGTACTCGATGTATGGAAACAAGTTATCTAACAATTTCGGGGAGCAAAATATTTTTGGGGCTTGTAATCCTTGGGGACAGGTATGCGGTGTGTAAGGGACAAGGGTTATGGTATCACTACGAGCTTTGAGCCAGCCTGTAGGGCTCATGACTTTTTTATTTGCAGCAAAGTCCAAAAATTGGTGTTAAAAATAATAACCTTAAGTAGCATGAAAGTGCAAAATAGCCTATAACGTCATATTCTGCACATCTTCCTCGTTTGAATAAATGTTTTTTTCTCGCCTGGTGTTTGTATAAACACAAGCTTATTTACCCTTCTCAAGATTTTAACGATCTCCACATGGTCTTAGAACTCTCAAGTCAATTTTTATAAGCACATCAATCAGCAGATAGATACCCAAACGTATAGTTGCTGATATTGATAAATGTTGAAGATAATCAAGGCTTTGCGCAAAGCGCTAACCCAGTTCCAAACTTGTGCAACATTTAATGCGACATTGACAAATTGTAAGTAAGTTACACGTATAGTAGAAACATGTTTTACACAGCATACAAGGCTTGCAAGCCCGGTAAACTACTGTCGTAAACTTGCAAGCCCAAAATGTCACTGCTGTGGTTTAAATGTTTAACCATCCGTTTACTTAAAATGTTTTATCAGCATCGTTGCTTTCGTCATTTCAATTATTTGGCGCAAATGTTCGCAATAATATATTCATTCCGTAAACCTGTACCAGCAAAACTATCGTATTTCGCTTTTGATCTTAACTATGGACAAAAGCAAATTGCAAAGCCAAAATGGAAGAGTTGCCAGAGAGTTGAGAAACTAGCATCTGACAGAATTTGTGATTCTGGCGAGTACCAGTGACTTTGCTTGCAAAAGCGCATTTGGTGTCAACACTAAGGTTTGCAGGTCGAAAAAGCTAAAATCACTCAGTATAATATCAAATATCGATTACAATATTCTTTATTCTTTACTTTTTCAAACTACCATCGAAATCGATTATTTCTTTACTTTTCGGTGAACTATCGAATATCGATTTCTTTACTTTTTTGAGTATCGATTCCCAACCCTGGCTATTACTTGTAATAACTTAATAGAGTTCACACCAGCGCTTGGTGTATCGGTTAAGAGCGTCTACACCGGCGCTTGGTGTATCCAGGACCGGATTAAGGGTTTCTGAGGCCTGGGGCTATTCGGTAGTCAGGGGCCTGTTTTGTCCCCGTCAGTCCTAGACCTGCTGAAATATGTAACCTACATACCAGTATTAAACACATTCAAAAAACAAATTTTCTGAACCTATTTTGCACGTACAAAGCTTTAGAAGATGTCATACCGCAGAGCCCCAATTTCCGCAAATACGCTTTCTATTTGTTGTTTTGTAAGTGATTCTACGATTAGTTTTCCCCAAGCCATGCAAAGTTTGCGTCAACCTCCTTCACAGCCTCTATTTCAGGGATGGCAAACCACTGACCCGCGGATCACCTAGTGACCCACTTGTAGTTTCAAAAATATTACGAAGAAAACGGTAACGAACATTAACGTAGTGAAGAAAAGCTTATCTTTCCATACTGCGGCATTGAAGACGGGAAGCTGGGTATTTTTGAGGTGAAGATCCTTTTTTTGTTCTTTGCACAGATTTCGGAAGAACTTGGGTTCAAGCCCCTCGTTAATATGATTACATCCACAACCCACGTTTTTTCTTGTTTCGGTCTACGACCTTAAATTTGATCCACCAATTAAAAAGGTTTGCCATCCCTGCTCTATTTCGTATCCTAACGTCATTTTACGAAAATTCGAACGGCATTTTGTGTGAAACCATAAGTCTATGGTGAAACCATCTTTAATTTACGCTGCTGTCTATGAATTATGCAACGAAATAATCATAAACTAATGACTCGCTAAAACGACGACATTTCTTCGGAGCTGCGTTGCCCTGCAGGCTCTATGTCACGTAGATGGACCCCCGCTACATGTATCACCCTTCCGCGTAATCTTGAGTTAATGAAGATTTAGATCAGGGTTGGGGAACCTGCGGCCCGCTTAAGTTTTGAATGTGGCCCGCGTCAGAACTTTAATTGTTAAGTGTACAACAAAATGGTGGAATATAAAACATTAAGATTTCTTAAAAACTGCGTCACATTTAACTACATGCTATATATTTATAGCATAAAAAACGCGCAAAAGTCTCTGATTTTACGAAAAAAAAACAGCTCAGCATGAATGTTGTTAAATTTGCGACGAAATATTGTGCCTTTTTAAAGCGAAATTTAACAATTAAAAGTAAATGTGGCCCGCTGAAAATATTATGCAATTAATGTGGCCCGCTGTGCTTTACCGGTTCTGCACCCCTGATTTAGATTGATTTCCTTCTAGTTACAGGATAGAACGTTACATCACACACTGTAACCGATGCTGGGCTATTGATAGTATTTGATTGTGATTTGTTTCAAAATTTACACAGCAATGAACATTCATATCAATCATCATTTTATTTATTCAGTTTGAATTCTGTTTCGAAAACCGTTAAATTCGTTGTACAATATGCTGCAGAACGATCATATTGCGTCGGAATGTTTTTATATACATTGTTTGGCATTTTTTTGCTTCCTGCAATTTTGACCCAAAACATAGAGAGATTTGATTTGTTAGGAGGGGCTGGAATAATTTCAAAGCTGGCTTCTGGACCCTGTTTCCTGCTCCGATGAATGCCTCAGCCGTTGGGCTGGTAACGCAATACTGGTCCGAATCTCGCAACGTAAAGTATGTCCAAATCTCACAAACTCGTAATCAGTCTTCTTGGATTTCGTTTACTTGCCGCAGATCTTGTGATTTAAATTCAAGAGTAAAATCGTTGAAACTTTTGGCGTTGATACAATCTTGAATCACTCACTTAGCCCTAACCTAAACTGGATAGATTAGGCCTATAAAGATTGGTAATTCGTATTCAACTTTAAAATAAAATAGTTGATTGATGAAAAAATCACTTAGTTGTTCATAATAAGTTGTAATCGAGAGGCCTATTTTGGTCGGTGGGCCTGGGGCTGCAGCCCCATCAGCCCCCGCCTTAATCCGGCCCTGGGTGTATCGGTTAAGAGCGTCTACTTGGTAGCCGGTAGACTGGGGTTTTATTCCCAGTCGGGTCATACTAAAGACTTTAAAAATAGTATTCGCAGCTTTCGCGCCAGGCGCTCGGCACAAGCGGAAGTGCGAAGGGTTTTGTGTATGTGTTGTTCGTCATGTATGTCCCTTAACAGCGTTCAATCGTTCGTGATTGAAAATTGTAATGGGCCGACAATTTAAAATGGCCTAAACAATGTGTGCTTGCATCCGCTGTCCCATACCTTTACCTTTAATAGAGTTCACAAATGAAAAAGCAAACCGTTTACAGGATCCTAAAAACGGGATTAGCCTACGCCTTCTGGTAGTCCTTTTTTAGGACGCTAAGAAATTTGCGACTGCGTCCGCAAAATCCTAAAAATAGGATGACCCGTCTTTGCTGAGGTCACTGGTGGGCAAATTGCGGCCCGTGAGACCATTTTATGCGGCTCGCGGGCTCTTACAGATATATAAACTCCAGTCGTGAGTCAAGCCGTAGACTTTTTCTTTTTTTGCTCTTTACTAATTTTCAGTGAAAAAAATAGGACATCTGCGGATGTGAAGACCCTTTTTTTGCTCATCCAATCAGTGCGACTCATTTTTTCATATGAGGCCTTTCGTGTGAAAAGTACTGCGTTAAGTTATCAGAAGATTTGCGCTTGTTCAAGGTTGCTTGGCATATTTTGGTTCCGTTTGGCATATTTGTATGCGTTGTTCCGCATTTTTTGCTCAGCTGGACCTGGCAACCCTAATCTGCTGTATCTTGATCAGCGTATTTTCGACACAACTGGGTCATAGCTAATCGCTGTGACTGAGAAAGAATCGATTTAGCAACAGCATTAGGTCGCGTTGTAATTCCAACTATTCCACCAGCTGATTTATTGTCTCTGTTAACAGTCTGCTCAATCAATTGATCCGCAGCTGTTGCGAAAAATTTGTACCGATTTTGTTGCTGATTAGCGAATTCGCCAGCACGTAGATGCTCATGAGCAAATGGGTGTGTTGTTTCAAATTCACGCATTTCATGCAAATAAACGGGAACATAGCGAGAATAATTCACACGATCGTAGGCAAGCAGCCAAGGAATTATCTTCTCCAAAGCATTTAAATGACCTTCCCAATCTGATCTACGGGTACAGCTGATAAAGTGTAATATAGTAGACACCATAATTATGGCTGCCACAGGGCAAAAGAAGGGAAAACAGAGGCTTGCGTGAGTAGTGTAGTAAGATGGATCGAGGCCGTTTTAGGCTTAGGCGTAGGTAGGTTTAGGCTTAGGTGTAAGTAGGCGGGGGTGGAATGACAGGCTTAGGTGTAGGTAGGTTTAGGTGTAGGTAGGTTTAGGTGTAGGTAGGTTTAGGTGTAGGTAGGTTTAGGTGTAGGTAGGTTTAGGTGTAGGTATGACAGGCGGAGGTGGAATGACAGGCGGAGGTGTAGGTTTAGGCTTAGGTGTAAGTAGGCGGGGGTGGAATGACAGGCTTAGGCGGAGGTGGAATGACAGGCGGAGGTGGAATGACAGGCGGGGGTGGAATGACAGGCTTAGGCGGAGCCAGGCGGAGGTGGAATGACAGACGTAGGTGGAATGACAGGTGGGGGTGGAATGACAGGAGGGATTTTTTTTTGGTAGGAGGGATTTTTTTTGGTAGGTGGGATTTTTTTTCAGAGATTGAGGGGTGGAATTTTCTACAGCGTTGCACAGTGGTTTGGAACGTATGACGATCACGATCACGAGGTTAATGATTCAACTCCCAGCCTAGTCTTGTTTCGTCCTTGGATAAAATGCTTCAATTTTTTTTTTAAATATTTCATTTTGCGTTGTTTTGATTTTCTTTTTAGCAAAATTTATTCTCGTGCTCACAAGGTTAATGGTTCAACTCCCAGCCTAATTCCATTGTTTCGTCCTTGGAGAAGATGCTTTCAATTTTTTTTGAAAAAATTTCATTTTATGTTGTTTTGATTTTCTTTTTAGCAAAATTTATTCTCGTGCACACAATGTTCAAGGTTCAACTCCCAGCCTAGTCTCGTTTTTTTGAAAAAATTTCATTTTAAGTTGTTTTGATTTTCTTTTTAGCAAAATTTATTCTCGTGCTCACAAGGTTAATGGTTCAACACCCAGCCTAATTTCATTGTTTCGTCCTTGGATAAGATGCTTTCAATTTTTTTTTAAATATTTCATTTTGCGTTGTTTTGATTTTCTTTTTAGCAAAATTTATTCTCGTGCACACAAGGTTCAAGGTTCAACTCCCAGCCTAGTCTCGTTTTTTTGAAAAAATTTCATTTTAAGTTGTTTTGATTTTCTTTTTAGTAAAATTTATTCTCGTGCACACAATGTTCAAGGTTCAACTCCCAACCTAGTCTCGTTGTTTCGTCCTTGAATAAGATGCTTCACTATGTTTGAAAAAAAATGGATTGCTTAATCTACAGCGTGGCGCAGTGGTTTGGAACGTATGACGATCATGATCACAAGGTTAATGATTCAACTCCCAGCCTAGTCTTGTTGTTTCGTCCTTGGATAAGATGCTTTCAAATTTTTTTTTTTAATGTTTCATTTCAAGTTCTTTTGATTTTCCATTACGACGAAGCGGCTAACCCCGTGTTTTAACTTTACGTTTTCACAGTTATTACATTTTTTACACTATTGTTTTACAAATTCAAATTGTTTTTCTAAAAAAGCTTTAATAGTTCTTTTACCTTACAGTTATTACAATTTTTACACTATTGTTTTACAAATTCAAATTGTTTTTCTAAAAAAGCTTTAATAGTTCTTTTACCTTACAGTTATTACAAATTTTACACTATTGTTTTACAAATTCAAATTGTTTTTTTCTAAAAAAGCTTTAATAGTTTTTTTAACTTTACGATTTCACAGTTATTACAATTTTTACACTATTGTTTTACAAATTCTAATTGTTTTTCTAAAAAAGCTTTAATAGTTTTTTTTAACTTTACGTTTTCACCGTTATTACAAATTTTACACTATTGTTTTACAAATTCAAATTGTTTTTTCTAAAAAAGCATTAATAGTTTTCTTAACTTACAGTTATTACAAATTTTACACTATTGTTTTACATGTTCAAATTGTTTTTTCTAAAAAAGCTTTAATAGTCTTCTTAACTTACAGTTATTACAATTTTTACACTATTGCTTTGCAAATTCAAATTGTTTTTTTCTAAAAAAGCTTTAATAGTTTTTTTAACTTTACGCTTTCACAGTTATTACAAATTTTACACTATTGTTTTGCATATTCAAATTGTTTTTTCTAAAAAAGCTTTAACAGTTTTCTTAACTTACAGTTATTACAATTTTTACACTATTGTTTTGCAAATTCAAATTGTTTTTCTAAAAAAGCTTTAATAGTTTTTTTAACTTTGCGTTTTCACAGTTATTACAATTTTTACACTATTGTTTTACAAATTCTAATTGTCTTTCTAAAAAAGTTTTAATATATTTTTTTTAACTTTACGTTTTCACAGTTATTATAAATTTTACACTATTGTTTTACAAATTCAAATTATACAATTTTAAATTAAATTACTTCGTAATTACGCTAATTTGTTTTTGCTGTAATTCTACCGTAGTAATTATTATTCCAACTTAGTCACAATTTTTACGTTTTGATAATCGCATTATTCAAGTTGATAACAATTTTATACTTGTGGTACGTAATATTAACTACAATTTGAGAAGAATTCACACGTTATTGAGAAAAATAACTCTTTCTTTCTATTGGACGTACCGTTTAAAATTACAAGTCGTTAAGACCCCGTGAGGAGATGCTTAAATTTTTGTATGTCTCAGACTGTCAAACGTACCGTTTAAAATTACAAGTTGTTGAGAGCCCGCGAGGGGGTGCTTCAATTGTTTGTATGTCCCAGACTGTCGAATCCGCGTCTTGCTTCACACAATTGGGAATAACATAAACGTATATTCAAGTTGATAATAATTTTATTTTAGTGGTACGTAATATTATTTGCAACTCGGAAAGAATTCACACGTTATTGAGGAAAATAACTCCGATAAAGACAAGTTACATTTGATAATTTTAACCTTTCAAAGCTTACGGAAACTACAAACGTCAGAATTTCATCATGCTTACCGTCAACATAATAAACAACACAAGAGAAGCAACCAAAAGAATGAAAACATTTGCTTTCAATTTTTTACTCGTTTTCTTAAAGTTCCAGTAAAACTATAATTTTCACGCTTTTAAAATGAGTAGAAATGACTTAAAAATTGTTACGTGCTCACAATGAAAAGACGTAAAATCGAGTAAAATCGTTTTTTTAACGTTTTTTCGCTCCAAACTGTTTTGAATGTTTACGTTTTTTAAACTTGTGATTTCTAACTTGTTTCAACAATTCTAAATTTTTCATTAGTTATGTCTACACTAATACTTCGCAGTTAAAATTTCAATATAATGCAACCTGTTCTCGTGTGCTTCGTGAAATTGATTCTGAGCGACCTCTTCAAATTCAGACCGGCAAATCTGACACAAGACTCACGCGACCTTACTCAGCACAAACCTAATTGATGACTATATCGCCACCAAGTCGAGGCAAAACCTAAAAATAAAGAAGGAACAAGTTCAGAAACCGTATTGAACAATTAATTCGCAAACATTCAAAATGCATAACCTCTAGTGCACTGAAAATAAACAGAGACAAAAAGCACTTGGAAAACTAAAAAATACTTGAAAAATCAATGGAAACGTTAAGACTGATGGTATTCTAACACCATAAAGAAGTCACTGCTGAAACTATGTAAAAACCTTTAGGGTAACTATGTAACAATCTTACACAGGAAATAAATGCAGAACACTTTTCTAAACTGAAAACTTTTTCTGATCAATAAGCCAGCTGCGTTACACAAAAGACTGCATATTAGAAGCATGTTAACTTGCAATATTCATGTTTTGTAAGACAGGATTTAAAAATTTGTGAGAATTAAACAGGTGGTTCAAATTACGACAACATATGCGGGGAACGTAATTTAACAAAAAGAAAAACATGTTGAGTAAATCTCAGCATAGATAAGAAATCCGTTTGTGATTCTAATGAATTTTTTTATGTAACATAAAGCTCCAAGGTACAGCAACCAAAAATCTGATGCATTTTCACTAATTTATTTACACTATTTACAGCATAACAAAGGTACTACGAACGTTTTCGGCTCTGCATTGCCCCTCGTCAGGTACTTGTCTAAAATAGTCCCACGAATTTTATATAAGACAAGTAAGTAAGAATACGTTTGCAATATAAAACAGTAACTCGTACAACTTTTCTTAAAAAACTGCAAACTGTAAAAATTTCAAAAATATTTTACGTTATTGCGTTTCCTACAAGTTTTATAAACCTCTAAAATTTTGCCAGCGTACTTTGATGAACTAGAAGCATGCTTTTGAGTTATTTTCTTAATTTTCTATCTGTTGTTATGTCATTTTTTCTGAAAGAATCAAGCTTTTGATAGAATTTTTACGCGGTTAGTAAAACAGGGTAAGTGACAAAACGCAATTTTTGCGCTTGTTGGAAAATAATTTTATGTGTGTTATTCAAAATAATGTTTTCACGATATTTAGTTCACTTTTCAAAGACGTTTGAATAGTATTAAACATATGCTTTTCAACAGGTAAAAGAAATATAAGTTTGTTCTATATTGGTACACTTTAATGGTTTGTACATAAAAATATTTTGCATCTGCAAGATTTGAACCGTCCTCGATTTGAACCGTCCTCGTTCAAAGAATACATAAAATGAAGATTCGTCCTATTATGGTTACATGTAGTTACAAGTAGGGTTTTTACTTACATTTTTGAATAAAACTGTTAAAAGGACGTATATTTTAGTAAAATTCGTACGAAATCAGTACGAGTTTGTGGTTACATGTAGTCACAAGTAGGGTTTTCACTTCCATTTTTGAATAAAACTGTTAAAAGTACGTATATTTTAGTAAAATTCGTATGAAATCAGTACGAGTTTATGGTTACATGTAGTCACAAGTAGGGTTTTCACTTCCATTTTTGAATAAAACTGTTAAAAGTACGTATATTTTAGTAAAATTCGTATGAAATTTGAACGAGTTCATGGTTACATGTAGTCACAAGTAGGGTTTTCACTTCCATTTTTGAATACAACTGTGAAAGATCAAACTTACACATATTTCACCTCCGTACTGGTATACCAAGTAAGTTTTGGCATAAAAATATCTTTGGAAATCGTGGAGTACTGCTGATTCATAGAAGCAGAGTGGAGCTTCGCGATGTTGCAAGTGGGAATTGGACGACAAATCTACAAATCGTTGGTTTGCATGGTTATTGAAGAATGAACTTTATAGTAGATGAAGACGCACTTCTTCTGCAAGATATCGATGGTTGAAAACTTGGTATCTAAAAGCATAATACAATAATAAATCCTCCCACTTTGTAGCGTTTCCGTGTCTTGTTTTATCAGTAGCAATGAAAATAGAGCGGTGGGGTGAAAGCTTACAAACCAACCTGCCCTCGCTCCACATGGGAATTGAACCAGCAGAATCTTTCCCGCCTGGGAACAACGCACCCTGGCCAAGATGGAGAGCACTCAATCGGCTTAAGGTCTGGTGTAAGCTGTACAAAGGCAAACCTGATCCAGTGGAGTTACAAAACTGGCGACTCTACGTGGTGCTGCAAAACTGAGGCACATACAAACGCTTGTACCAGTGCATTGCAAAACAGGAAACAGGGAATAATTAAATGAGCTTAGAGCACTGTATGTGTGGAAACCGCGCTTACTATATCTCAGTTGTGAGTTTGGAAATGCGTTACAATACTTTCTGGTCAAGCTCCGTTTTTCTAACTTGTCATTTTTTGCTCTTTTACATTAATTTTCTCACGTGCATTAGTTTTTTCATAGCTGCATTTTCAATCGGTAAAATTGTCTTTTTTGTAAAAAAGCGTCTGCTGTTGAGTGATCATTTGGCGACGTCTAACAAAGTTTAGCTAGTAGCAAGCGTGATAGTGTGTATTTTATGAAATTTTACCGAAGTGGGCTACGACTGTTGTTGTGAACTAAACAAGAAAAATTAAAACAAAATGAAAACAAAAATGATACCTTAGTAAATTATTGTAATATTCCTTGCGTGTAATAATGTTTTGTAAGATCGTTGACAGCCGCTGAATTGGCTTTCGCATAGCACACAATTTTCGGAACAGTCGACGCAAAGTACTTGGTGATGGCATGGCAGCAACATTACGCAGGGCTAAATTGGATTTGCAAAGAATGCTGGTGATTCAGGGAGCGGTTGTTGTGTGGCTGGGGCTTAATTGGATTTGCAAAGAACGCTGGCGATTCAGGGAGCAGTTGTTATTTGACCAGGGCTTAATTGGATTTGCAAAGAACGTTGGCGATTCAGGGAGCAGTTGTTGTTTGACCAGGGCTTAATTGGCTTTCGCGAAGCACGCTGGCGATTCAGGGAGCAGTTGTTGTAGGGTCGTTGATGACAGGCGATTTGATGGTATAAATACTTGGCTCATTTTTAGTTTGGTTCATTTGAGAAATTTCTGCAAGATCACTAAAAGTTGTAAGTATTCTAAAGTAGTTGGTTATTCGCTTGAATCTAACATCGAAATAACAACTGTTTACTAGAACAATTGCTTTTTTAAATTTTCTGTAATGTTCGAACTTGTTTTTAGTCCTGATTCTCCAATAGTTATTGAAGTATATTAATTAAGGTAGTTTTTGCAATAATCAAGTATGTGAGTTGAGGTAATTTTTGCAATAATGACAAATGTAAGTGAGTGTTGTTTTTTTAATTAAGACCATTTTTATAACTTTAGCGTACTTGCATGTTAACTTGCAATATTCATGTTCTGTAGGGTAAAATTTAAGAAACTGGGAAGAATGAACAACCAGCAAATGAAAAATAAGAAATGTTTGTCTTGTAAAAAAAAAGACACCTGCGTAATGTTGCTGCCATGCCATCACCAAGTACTTTGCGTCGACTGTTCCGAAAATTGTGTGCTATGCGAAAGCCAATTCAGCGGCTGTCAACGATCTTACAAAACATTATTACACGCAAGGAATATTACAATAATTTACTAAGGTATCATTTTTGTTTTCATTTTGTTTTAATTTTTCTTGTTTAGTTCACAACAACAGTCGTAGCCCACTTCGGTAAAATTTCATAAAATACACACTATCACGCTTGCTACTAGCTAAACTTTGTTAGACGTCGCCAAATGATCACTCAACAGCAGACGCTTTTTTACAAAAAAGACAATTTTACCGATTGAAAATGCAGCTATGAAAAAACTAATGCACGTGAGAAAATTAATGTAAAAGAGCAAAAAATGACAAGTTAGAAAAACGAAGCTTGACCAGAAAGTATTGTAACGCATTTCCAAACTCACAACTGAGATATAGTAAGCGCGGTTTCCACACATACAGTGCTCTAAGCTCATTTAATTATTCCCTGTTTCCTGTTTTGCAATGCACTGGTACAAGCGTTTGTATGTGCCTCAGTTTTGCAGCACCACGTAGAGTCGCCAGTTTTGTAACTCCACTGGATCAGGTTTGCCTTTGTACAGCTTACACCAGACTTTAAGCCGATTGAGTGCTCTCCATCTTGGCCAGGGTGCGTTGTTCCCAGGCGGGAAAGATTCTGCTGGTTCAATTCCCATGTGGAGCGAGGGCGGGTTGGTTTGTAAGCTTTCACCCCACCGCTCTATTTTCATTGCTACTGATAAAACAAGACACGGAAACGCTACAAAGTGGGAGGATTTATTATTGTATTATGCTTTTAGATACCAAGTTTTCAACCATCGATATCTTGCAGAAGAAGTGCGTCTTCATCTACTATAAAGTTCATTCTTCAATAACCATGCAAACCAACGATTTGTAGATTTGTCGTCCAATTCCCACTTGCAACATCGCGAAGCTCCACTCTGCTTCTATGAATCAGCAGTACTCCACGATTTCCAAAGATATTTTTATGCCAAAACTTACTTGGTATACCAGTACGGAGGTGAAATATGTGTAAGTTTGATCTTTCACAGTTGTATTCAAAAATGGAAGTGAAAACCCTACTTGTGACTACATGTAACCATGAACTCGTTCAAATTTCATACGAATTTTACTAAAATATACGTACTTTTAACAGTTTTATTCAAAAATGGAAGTGAAAACCCTACTTGTGACTACATGTAACCATAAACTCGTACTGATCTCATACGAATTTTGTTAAAATATACGTACTTTTAACAGTTTTATTCAAAAATGGAAGTGAAAACCCTACTTGTGACTACATGTAACCATAAACTCGTACTGATTTCATACGAATTTTACTAAAATATACGTCCTTTTAACAGTTTTATTCAAAAATGGAAGTGAAAACCCTACTTGTGACTACATGTAACCATAAACTCGTACTGATTTCATACGAATTTTACTAAAATATACGTACTTTTAACAGTTTTATTCAAAAATGGAAGTGAAAACCCTACTTGTGACTACATGTAACCACAAACTCGTACTGATTTCGTACGAATTTTACTAAAATATACGTCCTTTTAACAGTTTTATTCAAAAATGGAAGTGAAAACCCTACTTGTGACTACATGTAACCATAAACTCGTACTGATTTCATACGAATTTTACTAAAATATACGTCCTTTTAACAGTTTTATTCAAAAATGGAAGTGAAAACCCTACTTGTGACTACATGTAACCACAAACTCGTACTGATTTCGTACGAATTTTACTAAAATATACGTCCTTTTAACAGTTTTATTCAAAAATGGAAGTGAAAACCCTACTTGTGACTACATGTAACCATAAACTCGTACTGATTTTAAACGAATTTTGTTAAAATACACGTACTTTTAACAGTTTTATT